>OY992880.1:43987742-44042742 GCA_963921405.1 Cepaea hortensis | reverse complement strand
ACCCCAAATAGTCAGAAACTGACTAGGGGCAAAATCTATATGGCTGAACTATAGATTAAGCCCTGAATATCCAACGTACAGCTCCAAGTGGCTCGTTACAAAATTAAAATGAACTGTGCTGAATATTCGCCAAGGAATGGGAAAGAGAAGGTTAGCTTGGATAGATTTTTAAGTCTGAATTAAAGTGTAAAGACAACTATTCCAGTACAGGTTTTTCTCCCTGACTGCTCCCTTCCTTGGTGTCTAAGTGAACCCCCACCAATGTACACACACAACACGTATGCACAATTGGAAAAAATATAATGACAGAACTATGAGTTACAATACTACAACATTTATTTACTAATCATAACAATAGACATATGATGGTTGTCAATATGAGGATGATGAAATCATATACATATTGATATTGATGACAAACATTACATAACTTTTACTTGAACTATCTGGATCTGTGGTCCAGATCCCCACTCTCCAGTAGACTCAAAAACCAGCTTGCCGGTATTCTGACTATTCCTGTCAGTCCTGACACTACCTAGTCAGTCACTCGTTCTTAAGATCTATAACATAGGTGCTCCTTGTGAGAGCTGTTCTGAAGTCAGACTTAATCTAAAGGGAACAGGTCTAGCATGGGTTTTTATACCTAGCCTAGCAGTAGACACTTATCTCCCAGTAATTCCATTCATAAATTCTTCTTATCTCCCCCTGACGTTAATTGCAATTATCTCCAAGTCTGTCCAGTCATAAAAATTATTTCTGCATGCACACTAGCCTTCACACCTGTGGGTCTGACAATTATTAGCCCCCTGAGTCTTATCAGTGATTTCACACCTTGCACCTCTAGTCTCTACCAGATGGAGGTCAGCCATCGCGGTTGGGCGGTTTCCTAGCTGTGCTTATCAGGTGTCATGCCAAAGGAGCAATTAGGTTCTCATGGTCAGCTGCCAGTTTACAACTCTGTTGGTAAACCAGGTTTGCTTGCGTCATGCCTGGTTGGTTTTAATTACCATTCAGTCCCCTGAGTCTGCCCTCCAGTCTGGCTGGATTGATAACCTCTGGGGGTGACCGGTACTGGTGTCAAATTAACTTCCCAAATAGAAAGCCATCTGTGGTGGTTTGTTTACTTGCAGGCTTTGCAAGCTTACGTCAAGACTATATAGCCTTGAATATAGAGAAAACAGTTTTGTTAGTCTGTTTATTCTCTACACGGCCCATCAAAAGTGAACCGAAAATTGTTCTGGGAAGTAAAGGCTGCAAATTCGTGACAATGACTATGGGGTCTTTGGAAATATTGCAGTACCTTCTATGTTGCATGAGTTCACAAAGGGTGAATACAAAACTTGGAAGGACAATATTTTAAAAAAACCCAGTCATTAAAAATACACCTTATATGTGGTGCTGGTCTTATATTTGTATCCACTAACTGGATCTCGATTGGTGATGTGATCAATATCGCGCAGGCCGCTTCTACTTCCCAGAACGTTTCCTGGTACGCCTTTTAGGGTGGGTTGACCAGGGCGTCCGTGGTTAAAAGGTAGCGAACGCGTTAATGTTATTCATAATCCTGTATACTGGTTTTGAAATTATATGCATGTGATTTGGAAGCAGCTCGACTTGCGTTGCTTTTTAACAATAGTATAATTGCTGGTCGTTTAGAACACAATGGCAAACCACTAAAAGTAAAATTGCCTAGGGAAATCATAAACAGCCAACATATGTCAGGGTAGATTGCAACGCCCTGTCCTGTAATGGACGTGAATCTAACTTGACCAAGGAGCCCACAATTTTTTTGTTTAAATCTGCATTATGTAGACCGGGCCGGCGTGCGAATGAGTGCTGACTGGTGTATGAAACAGGGTGCTAATATCTACACACACAAAATACGCCTGACGCCGTGGATAAGGTACCTTTACCTTTACTGGTAAACAAAATCAAGAGCAGGAAAAGTCCCCGGAAAAGACACCAGTCTTGAAGCCAGTAAGCAATTCGCAGGCTAGTGTCGTGGTGCTGCTTTCATCCCTTTTAAAAAACCCAGACAGGATGAAAACCCTAATTTCATCATCTTCACCAAGTGCCAACTTCCGGAATGGATGTCCGAGATTTGTGTCAGGCTGTATTGACTGTTTGTCTACTCATAGAGATCTCGCCCAAAAATCCGTGGCAATAGAGTAACGGACGCAGTTCGTGATCCCGCATACCGCGATCATAACACTGCTGCGCACGATTTGGCAGCAGACCGCGTTGCGTTGGTTTTTTCAGATTAGGTATGTGTGCCGGTCGTTCAGAAAGCAATGGCAAACTACTGAACGTACACGTGCCAAGAGATCACAACAGCAAAACATGCTGGTGTTGACTGCAACGTCCTGTAAAGGATATGCAACTAATTAACATGTCAGACAGGCTAACGAAAGAAAAAGAAAAGCAGACTCAGCACAGGATATTCGGATTGGCTGGCCTAGGTTAGTAATGTTTCTTTCACATGTTTCATGTATTTAATTGTCAACAGTTTCCAATTAGAACTAAAGGCGTAGCCGTAGCCAGGTTCTAAAGTTAGGGGAAACGAACATCTAAACGAGTCCATTCGGAAACTCAAGGTGAACTCCCAAAATAACTTTAAGTGAACTAGGCGCCAATTTTCAAAAATTGGGCATAAAGATGGCGACCGCTACCCTTACCACCCCTTCTAGCTACGCTAGCTAGAGCCGCTTAATCCAATCCAATCCAATTCCTAGAGGAAACCCAGCTTAATAGTTAGTTATTGTATGTTCCGATTTGAATGCCTTCATTCACGATCAATTATTTTGAAAACTGTCTTTTGCATCGTTATGCAATTTTTCCAGCCGTCTTATATTTACCCCCACCCAAGGAATATGTCTTTGATAGGTCCAAAAACAACTTAAATCATCAAAAGCGGCGACATTCCTTTGATGTTTTGCTGAACAACTAGTGATTTCCCTCTAACAAAGTTAAGTTTACATTAATCGGAGACCTGCCAATTCAGATGACACACAAAGGCGTATCCGGATTCGTATGGGAGTGGGTGCAATGAAAGAAGTAGCTTAAATTCGACAGGGTCGGCTGCATTGCGCCGGGTTTTTATCCCATATGGCTCAGTTTCTTTCCGCAGCGCGGAAAGCGTCGCACAAAGCACGAACTCCGTAGCTCCAGCGACGACCCTCGAGAGTCTCCGAAAAAATGCACTCGTGAAATGAAGGACGTGGCCCGGAATCGAACATACAACCTTCGGAGCCCGAGTCAGACGGCTTGACTACTTCCCCACGGAGAATCCCGAGAGGGGTGCAATGTGTAATATTAGTAAAGACAGAGAATTTACAGAGGCACGGGGTAAATAATTTGTAAATTAACAGGAAAGTAGAAGGACTATATTTCTTACCTTATTTTTCATTTCCTTCTTGTTTCTTCAGCTGATGCTGATGCTGTAATGTTTAGGACCTGCAATTCGTCTGAATAGTTGGAGCAAAATATCCCAGTAAGTGTGTACGTAGATTAAGGTCTGCGATCTGCTCAGACCTTAATCTGTGTCGGACGATTCCAGTAGGTTGATGATTGCTCTTGGTCGCATAAAATTCAATCCATCCTTCCTCCAATAGTCCTCTTCCTCTTTCAACACATGGTCCTCACATTTTTTCCAGTAACTTTTATCAATATTTAATAGCGCGGACAGACAGACAGACAGACAGACAGACAGACAGACAGACAGACAGACAGACAGACAGACAGAAAGGTAGGTAGGTAGGTAGGTAGGTAGGCAGGCAGGCAGGCAGGCAGGCAGGCAGGCAGGCAGGCAGACAGGCAGGCAGAAAGGTAGGTAGGTAGGCAGAAAGGTAGGTGGGTGGGTGGGTCGGTCGGTCGGTCGGTGGGTCGGTCGGTGGGTCGGTCGGTCGGTGGGTCGGCGGGTCGGTCGGCAGGCCGGTCGGTCGGTAGGCAGGCAGGCAGGCATTTAGACAGACAGACAGACAGACAGACAGACAGACAGACAGACAGACAGACAGACAGACAGACAGACAGACAGACAGACAGATCCCCGCCAGAAGCCGGGCCTTGTCAGCTAGTTTATTTATATAATCACGTTTCATGAAAGAACCCCCATTTGGAGACACCTCTGAACAATCCCATTTAACTTCGCGCTGTTTGTTTCAAAACAAAAACCACGTGAAAATTTTAAAAAATGCGGGGACGTGTCTTGGTGAAGCTGTAATACTGTTAAAATGATGGACGTAATCTCTAAGTCGTAATTTATAAACCGCATATAAACAAACTTTGAAATCTGCTGTAAAATCTCCAGAACCAAAAATTTTTTGTTGGGTGGACATAATGATAAGTTTATATACTAAATCTCATCATTTTCCCTCAGTTGGTTACTGAGATGTTGAATTTTATATTGAGGCAAAAAAAAAAAAAAAAACACACACTATATAGTCGCGGTTCCAACTTCACGGCAACGGGTCGTCCCCATTGTACTCCGTTCTTGTGCCAGTGAATATCACACGAAATACTTCTCAATGCCCTATGTATACGGGTTTATAGTTTCTGAAACTTGTTACTGACCACAACAACTATGCAGTGCTTTTGTTCACGAAAATATGGGCCTACAATCATATCGCCGGCTCTGTGGCGAAGGTGTTGCAGACTCAATTCGCATTCCCGTATACCACGTTCGAAACACAACTGTGGACGATTTGGCAGCAGACAGCCATGCGTTGGTTTTCATACCAAGGTCTGAGTACTGGTCGTTCAGAAAGCGATGGCAAACTACTGAAGGTAAACTTGCCAAGAAATCACAAACAGCCAAACTGACGGGGTTGACTGCGAGGTCCTGTAAAGAATATGTTTTTGCGCTGTATTTGTAATTTACGTCCCCAAGTCAAGGACGAGAAGTCAACATATTAGTTAAACTGTCCGGATGTTAAAGAACCTCGTTCTTATCCATTCAGTCATGCTGATATGAAAGAGGAGCGGCTGGTCGAGCAGTCTTAATGTTGGATTCGCTTTCGGGAGACCCTGGTTCGAACCCTCGGTAAGGTGTGAATATTCGAGAGTCTCCGTGGCGAAGTAGTCAAGCCGTCTGCCTCGCGCTCTGAAGGTTGTTGGATCGAATCCGGGCTACGTCTTTCGGTCCACGGGTGCATTTTTCTTGGATACTCCTGGAGGTCGTCGCTGGAGCTACGGAGTTCGTGCTTTGTGCGACGCTTTCGACAGGTCGCCCTGCGGAAAAGAGACCGAGCCATATGGCTATGGGATAAAACCCAAGACAGTGAATTCGAACTTCTCGACTTTTAAGGCTTTTTTTTAAATATGAAAGTCTAACTTTTTAACAATCATATCGTCATTATGTCACAAAAGCATGAACATTGAATCGTTTACCTATTATTTAACATCCTCTTCTTCCTTCTTATTCTTCTTTACGTCACCTATTGGGACTCATGCCCTCATATACTCTAGCCAAGCCCTCTGTAAACCTGTTCATGATTGGCTGGATTTTGTAGTGCAAGGTTTCTACAAGATGAGGTTGTCAATCTCACGACAAGCAATCATCGTCGCCTTTCACGACATGCATGAAAAGTCACAGTTGTACTATTCTTTGCTACTCCCATGTGTCCCGGTAACATGTGGGTGATTATTTATGTTACCTATAACACGTTTGCTATAATATATTTGCCACTAATTTATTGGGTTAATTTTTTTCCAATTAACATATTCTGGTAGATTTGTTGATCAGTCTGTCGCTTAGCTGGCACACTCGGACAGATGGTTGTTTATCTATTTAATGATTATATTTTCTCACCTGAAATGCAGCATATATCTTGCTTTTCACTTTTGAATCTAGTCTGACTCATTTTTATTTTTTTTTAAAAATTGGTTGCGTATCTCTTACGGGACGTTGCAGTCAACACCAGCATGTTCAGCTGCTGTTGATGTACTAGGCAAGTGTTACGTTCAGTAGTTTAACAATGCATTGTAAAATATTCCGAAATTTACCCATAAATTGATTCAATTGTATGTTGAATGTATGAAGACGTGAAATGCAGAACCCTTCATGAATGAAAACTAACGGATATCTTTGAAATAAGAACATAACGTCTTTTTTGGTCGCCTTTCGTACTCTTAATTACTATAAACTAGAGTTACGAAGACAACAACATGGTGAATTTTCGTCATTGACTTGCGAATGTAAATTACAAATAACTAGGGGATACTGGTAATAGGGAAAGCTAATCCACACGCAAAATCAGTCCGGTGCACTCCCCAGTAGTGGCACCTACTATAGAGGCAGGAGCACGTATGGGGACTACGCTTAAGCTCAAAGCGAGCGAACGAAACAACAAAAATAGATGCTACCAGAAATGGAATTCAATGGACTCTATTGATGTGCATTTATATCCTATTTATTTACCTATCACAATATTCTTTGTAATGTTTACTTTGTTTTCGTTTGTTGGGGAACAGATATAGATAGTAAAATATGACTCATCATTATCATCACATACGATCATATGTCCAAATCAGGTTTGTGTTCGTGTACCGTTTGTGTCATGTGCCCAGACCATCAAGATATTTATCTCTTTGTTCCCTCCTACTCTTTTCCTATCATAATTTGCCAGTTGTAACTAAATGTGCAAGTTAATTTCTCCACATGTTGAGTTGAGTTGAGTTAAGAACCGACATCACTGCACTCAGGACATTCCCATACGTGCTCCGTTCCCTCGTTCAACAGCCAGCGAAGAGTCATACTACTAATCGTTTCCACAGCTATCTGATTAAAAGTTCTCCTGGTCTTCCCACTCAGTTTTGAGATTCTGCTAGAACCCCTGCCGATCCCCCGCAATCTCATTATTTCCACATATGGGTTCTCAGTCTGTTCCTCCGCCTTTTCCACCTGGTCCCACAAGCGCACGACCACCTCCCCCTTGTCCATAGGCAAACTACCACCAAGAGGTGCATTCCCTGCTAGCCTATCAGTCTGTTCATTACCTCGTACCCCCCCCCCCCCCCCACCCCCATGGCTAGGGCAAAATATCCATACAATTCTCATAATCTGTGACCTCTGAAGCTACGAGAGCCATTCCATACGAAACATTCCTTTCTCCACCTTACTAAGCATACTCTTTGAATCCGTAATGAATACAACGTGTGTTGCAGTAGTCTCCTCTAGCCACCGGAATGCCGCTGTTATTGCCTCCACCTCTATTCTCATGCTATAGGTCGTAGTCTCATATGCCAGGCTCTCCTTTTTCAAGACTCGCCCATTAACATTTGCAATAAAGCCCCAGCCACTACGTCTGTTTCTCACCACTGACCCATCGGTGTAGATGACTATGTCACCTTGATGTGTGCTACTCTGGATCAGCTGTTGCACTTCAAACTCAGTGCGGCCCGCTGCCCATTCTCTGCACTCAAGACCCAGTGTTATTATTACATTGTGCCAGTCCTGTCATGTCTTCCGGAACTTCAACCCACTCTCTTTCACGCTTGATGGTCTCTAGATCACACACCTGACGTATGAAAAGTTCTGCCTGTCTCCACATAACATACCCAAAAGATTTTGACTGTCTACGTCTAACTTATCTAATAAATTTACAGTTTTCATCTGTTTCTTGAAAGAAAAAACAACACAACACACAAAAAAAAAAAAACAACAACAACAATCTGAGTCTTTTTTTCTGTCAGTCCATGGTAATCTTTCCATTTCCCTCAGAAAGCACGTTTCCACTGCCATTAGATGTTTTTTTTTCGGCCTGTCTGTTTATTGTTTATATTTCACATGCATACATTAACGCCCATTTTTCTAACTGCAATAAAATAAGAATACAACAAACAAGAGGGAATTTCATAGCACTAGGAAATCTATAGAAGTAAACAAAAGTTAAATCTAGTTAGTACCAAACATAAAATATAACTGTATCTACCCAAAAACACGAAGACGTCTAAAACAATTTCTAATACACTACAAGCATCCACTAATTTGCGACTACGGAGAAAATGTACTAACATGGTATACCAAAATTAATATTGCGGGACTATGCAAAGAATACCATGGACAGACAGAAAAATCAACGAACAAGTCCTTCAAGAAACAAATGAAGATCGTAAACTGATTAGAGGCATTAGACGTAGACAGTCAAAATGTTTGGGGCATGTTATGAGAAGAAATGAATTGGAGAATTTGGTGACAACTGGTAAGATAAAAGGGAACAGACTAAGGGGAAGACCTAGAAGGAAATACCTGGATGGCTTGGCCACGTGGCATGGTCGAGACAGAAACACGGAGCTGATCCACGACTCTGGTGATTGAGTGAGATGGCAAAACATGACCGTCCACACTTATCGGCATGGCACATGATGGATGGAAAGAATTAATCACATTCCAACGAATTAAGTGGTCAGGAAAAGGCGCAGGCAAGAAGGCACTGTTAGAAAAACTGTTAATAGTATAACTAGAAATGCAATTCTCTGGATCTCACATGACAACAGAAATAGAGGTATATAAAAATGCACAAGGAGCAAAATTAGAGACAAAAATGTAGACAATAATAAGAGGGGGGGGGGCGCATGGAAGGTGGTGCAGGAGATAGCGAAGTGCAAGAGAGCTTTGCTTTATAAGGTGGAGGGCTTATTGGGTGGCTCCATTGGGTGATAAAAGCCAACAAAGAAAGAGATTCCTACGTTGTAGTAGGCGTGACCATGATCACATCCGTTTGTCGAAATGGCACTTCATGTTGGTGAAGAAGTGTAGTCCAGATTTAGCACTGTATTTTTAGCAATACAATGTATTGTAAAATATTCCGAAATTTACCCATAAATTGATTCAATTATATGTTGAATATAAGTCATAAAACCATATATTGTTCTAAAGATAAATAAGAAATCTATGTTAAATATTATGTGTGATATCAGTAGTAGGTCTAATCTATAAAGCCAGCTCTTCGAGAAAAATCTGGTATTGTCAGAACATCAAGTTATATCGTTTTTGCTGTCGCTGTTTGCAAGGTCAAAAGTAGTTAAGCTTGGAAAATGTACGTAATATGTGTATGTTTTTATGATAAATTATCGTTGTAGATCCTATTTACAACCTTCCCGTGTTTCATTATATTACATTATGGAGAAATAGTGTGCAGATTTTAATGTTCTTGTTTTGTTCTATGGGTCATCTCGCACTACCTACACGGCCATCATTCATAATCATTTTTGCATGCCGGATGATTCGAAATGAAATCAGGGACACTCGTCTCCATTAATTTATCTTGGTACTTATGATAGATGAAGCAATTATTCGCTTTTTACACTTATTATTTTAGTATTTATATTTTCGCAGGATGTATCATTTCACACAATTTACTTTTGCACAAGTGCTAACGTTAGAGATGGCTTACTTTGTCTTGTGTTAACTTGTCTTTTTCATTTTGAGTCCTGCTTGATCCTGTGTGCCCAAATAACATACATCCACAATATTATTATTTATATTAATTATTATTATAGTATAGCGTATTTTGGGGTGGGGGAGGGTGAGGTTGAATATTATAAAGCAATTCTTTGTCAAGGAAAGGCCTGTCAAAGTGACATTGGTATTTTCATTCAATGGACGATTTTGAGCATTTGTGACCTTAAGTTAACCCTCTGAAAATGCTGCAGTTGAGTTGAGAGAACAAGCCAAATTGTTAGGTAGCTTTGGTCATGGTTTTTTAAATCTTGAATATCAAAATTGTATACTGTCAGAGGGGAGCCATGTTGGTGAAGTGAAGTAGCTAGCATGTTTGCCTGCTGGCCCGATGGTATATTCAGATTTCCACTGATGGGCACATTTTAGAAAATTTACCTGGGCTCCAAGAAATGCCCTGGGAAGTAAAGGTAGCAGGTGTGATATTGTTATTGTTCATATCACCTGTCGTGTTTCGATTGGTCTATAAAAATATGAAGCTTGGATCACAGCATGGTTTATATTCCCAATAACCAATAATTAAACACCTCAAGGCATGTAAAAGGATCCTTTACTTTTACTCCAGGTAAAAGCATATGCACAATATTTCAACATTCAACATGATACTGACTCTTCCAGATTTCCAAATTGACAGGAAAGACTTGAAACTTGTAAAGAACATATATTAAAAATAACAGGCTACTATAAAAATTGATAACAAATACCAGCCTATTAAAAGAAGTGTCAGACAGGAATGCATGTCTCCAGCCATACTTTTTTGTCTTAAGATAGTGAATATATGAGAAATTTACACCAAAAAAAATAGTAATCATAGAGGACATGTGATTAACAATGTAAGATATGCAGACCATATATTTCTGATTCCAATTGAACAAAATATGCAGCATTTAGTAGATTTGATTAATTATTGCACACAGTGAGCAACTAGGGTTAAAATTAAATTGAAAAGAAAACAGACTATGATTGTCTCCACACACAAAAAACGGATCACAGTAACATCTGCAAGGCACCTCATAAACCATACATATTTGGAAAGGAAATTGGACAGACAATTGTAAGAAGCTGATATTAATGTGTTTATTGTTCTTCATAACTTTTAAACTAGTTTTGTGGTGAAGGGGTTACAAATGTAATTTGTAATCTCTACATACCGCGTTCAAAACACAGCTGTGGGTGATTTGGAAGCAGGCCGCTTTGCGTTGGTTTCCATACAATGGTATGATTGCTGGTCATTCAGAAAGCAATAGCAAACTACTGGAATCTTGGAATCACAAACAGCCACAAAATACTGGAGCTGACTGCTACATCCTGCAAAGGATATGCAATTACTTAATAGCTTTAGACATCAGTATGAATTAGTCCAAAGAAAGCAGCAGTGTCAACTTGAGCTTGTTGACATCTCCATACAGTTAAATCTTTATAGAGCGGATGTAAACCAAAATAGTTTTCTTTGTTCTGCATATGTAGGGCACTCCTGAGACAAACATTTCACTGCAATTTTATCAACCCCACAGCTACATTCATCAGTATCTCCTATATTTAGTTTATTAAACGTGGTATTTCAGCCTGTATTTCTGCAGAAGATTGTTACTTGGTCTTTTTGGTGGAGTTGATAATTAAATATTCATGCTCTTTCTGAAGGCCTGGATGCTGTTATTCACTTGGTTATATAACTGCTTCTTATAATTCTCTGGACCTCATCATAGGTGGGTCTGTGATGTTATAAGACCATCACACATTGTTGGCCTGAATGCACGGAGAAATAGGTGGCCAACCTTTCCTTCCCTTTGAGATGACAAACATGAGTGTTGAACCCTAGTGCAACTACGCTGATGTCATGACCAGTGTAACTCCCTATCATATTGTAGTGCACTCACTCAGTCATCTTATCATTCAAAAAGGAAAGGGGGGGGGGGAAGAAAGGGTGTCTGTCTGCCTGTCTTTATTAACTTAATAATATGCCCTTGTTATGAAAAATATGTTGTTTTAAAACTTATTTGATTTCACTGTCTTTAGATAACACTAGCAATAGACAGAACCACATGCACTTAATACACCATGCAAGTGTGGAATAGGCATCAGGTTTGCAGAACTTATGAGTTAAAAACGCATTGCTGTTGATTGAAATTAGTGTTCTATGTTTATTTATGATTACGTTTGATGTTTTGTAAAAATTCTAGTTAAAAATATGGTAGAATAATTACATGTTAGCTAATTTAACCTGCTCTGTTCACTGTGATAAATGTTACAAACTAACTATGGGTCAGAAGAAGTAATACCTTTTACTATGAGTTACATTATTATAGATAGAAACATTCAGTTGACAGCTAGAGCAGAGAGGATAAAAGTAATCACTGCCTGGGACATGAACTAAGAAACACCACACATTATTTTGTTGTATCAAACTGTTCAGTACATATTGGTAGAACCAGTAACTACTTTGATAAGACTTCAAACATATTGGTAGAACCAGTAACTACTTTTATGACTTCAAACATATTGGTAGAACCAGTATGATAACTACTTTTATAAGACTTCAAACAAATTGGTAGAACCAGTATGATAACTACTTTTATAAGACTTCAAACAAATTGGTAGAACCAGTATGATAACTACTTTTATGACTTCAAACATATTGGTAGAGCCAGTATAACTACTTTTATAAGACTTCAAATATATTGGTAGAGCCAGTATGATAACTACTTTTATAAGACTTCAAACATATTGGTAGAGCCAGTATGATAACTACTTTTATAAGACTTCAAACATATTGGTAGAGCCAGTATGATAACTACTTTTATAACACTTCAAACATATTGGTAGAGCCAGTATGATAACTACTTTTATAAGACTTCAAACATATTGGTAGAGCCAGTATGATAACTACTTTTATAAGACTTCAAACATATTGGTAGAGCCAGTATGATAACTACTTTTATAACACTTCAAACATATTGGTAGAGCCAGTATGATAACTACTTTTATAACACTTCAAACATATTGGTAGAGCCAGTATAACAACTACTTTTATAAGCCATGTAGCATCTGATTATGAAAACTCATTTATTGTTGCAATTTGTAGTTTGTTCATTGTTATGTCCATTCAAAAGAAATGACTGGACTATAGATACTGCTACGTAGTTATTATAGATAATATATGGAAATGATAATCAGTAAAAGGATATTTATAATAATCTATGCCTTAAAGAGGCTAACAAAACTAGAACATTATATACAATAAGAAAGAGACAGTCAGCTTTTTTTGGGTCATGTGATGAGAAGAGAGGCGCTGGAGAACATCGTGACAACTGGAAAGATCGAGGGGAAGAGAGGCAGAGGCAGACCATGAGAAATGATGCTGGATGGATTGTAACGGTGGCATGGAGGAATATCAATGGCAGAGTTGATCCAGAAAACTAAAGACCGAGATCTGTGGAGAGTCATGAACGCCTACGCCAGACGGCACAGCACTTGATGTTGCCAGAAAGGTGCCAGCTTAATTATTATTCTTGTTCTGCTGCTGCCTTGTATCCCCCGATGGAAAGTAGACCAGCAAACAAATCACACCAAGCCCTCCTATGACATCTCAAATCCTTCCATGCCCTCTTTTCCACGTTTATATGCATCCCTGTATTTATTCTTCCCTGTGGGTTTCAGAGAAATAACTCTAATGATACCAATGACATATTTTCTCAAAGCGTGTCGTATCCGGTGCATTATTTCCTCAATTATTCATTTCCTGGAATTTGTCTGCCCCACTCCAGAAAGTCCACATTGGTATTCTGTCAAACCATTTGTAGTCCTATTCTGTGTGGGTACCTGATATAGAATTATTTAGGATTGTTTCTGTCCTACATTGTATGTCAGTACTTCATGCCATACTCTTAATACCAGTCTATATATATAGATTTATTTTGTGAATAATGATGATTCCGATGAGCATGTGTAATTTAAAGGCAAGTAAAGGAACCTCTCACTTCCCATAAGGCCGCTGTGGGCATATGGTGCTTGACCAATCAGCACTCAGTGAATAATGTGGTCAGTCTTGCCTCAGCTGCTTTTGCTCCCCAAGACATTTCCTGGTGCCAATTTTAGACTGGATTGACCTGGAAGCCCAGGTTAATGTTAAGGATTCAAATCCACCACAGTGGATCAAACTGGGCTGGCAGGCAAGCCTCTAGCCACTACACTACTGGTGGCTCCCACATGTGTAATTACATAGACTTCTGTTTGTTAGGCATTAGTTAGTTAGTCGACAGATCATCCTCGTTGCACATCCAACCATTCAGTCCATAAGTGCTCGGATCCCCTCCTCAGCAAATACCGCAGCGTCTAGCGGCTAACGACGCCAGTTCTGTGTTGGTTTATCAATCTTCTTTGGCTTCCTGCGTAGTGTTCTTGTTTGGCCACCCCTCTTTTAATTTGCTGCTCTCGCAGTCTGGCCTTGCAGTTAGGCATTGCATTGTTTTACAAGCTCAGTTATGTATATAACAGCAGCAAACATGCACACCAATATCTGTACCAGGTACAGTTATAAGCCTTGGATGTTGCAATAACTCTCTTGTATATTGATTCTGTGTTTATATATTTTTGTCTTTTGTGCTGTTTAGATGTGGCATATTTAGATATAATTACTCTGCTTGGTTACATATCAATTTAGTTCAAAAATTTTGAAAGTTCACTGAAAATATGTAGCGTATAATGATTAGTATGCATCTATATAGATTATATTGCTTTATGACTACAGTTTTTTTTTCTCTTAAAAGACTAATTAAACTGCATGCAGGTACATCTCACTAATGGTTAACCTGTGAGTTTACATTCATCTTTTCTTTTAGGTCTAAGACTACAGAGGCAAATAAAAAGTTATGGGCACCCCCTTTTGATGCAAGGTTCCCAAACCAGAATCAAACCAGGTTTGTTGGCTCATTTTTTACTGCATTAAGGGAGTTAAGGGAAGGTACACTCACAAGCGTATCTTTAAAAAAATTGTTTTGAAGCTTTGTACAACTGGCAGATGTGAAAAGATCATATTGAAAGAAACACTAGGCAGGCTCTCTGTTTCAGTGCTTCAGAGATGAAAAATCCCATAGCCACAACCTGAGGAGAGTCACTGTTTGATATGAAAATAATTGTTTATTATGGGGTGATCTTTAAAATGTATGGTTTGTTATTCAATGGAAGATGATTGCTGTATGTTAGTTGACAAGTGGTTAGAATAAGACGTAAGCCTAGACCTACTTCGCTTTCTTGTTGAAGTGCTTGGTTCATCAGCCGTTCGTTTCATTGTGAATTTTCAGAATTTTTTCACGTTATAAACCACACAAAGTCAATTCAAACCTATGGAGGCAGACATTTGCAATGGCTAACCATGAGGTTTGACCACGATTGGTTGGTTATTTTTAGTTTGTGACGCATATTTTTTTTCACGTTCAAGACAAAATACCGAAAATTAGGTACATCGGTATAGCGGCAGATTAGGAAATTACCGAAAAATTGGTACAGCGGTCTGGTAGGGTTAATAGAGCTCATTTTATTGGATGGAATCTTTCTAGAAGAAGCAGACAGTACACAGATATATGCTGAAATCAGACACACTGACTTTTGTGATGCATAACTAGGTGTGATTCACTTTCCTCAAAAAAATTAACAAAGAAGAAAATCCATCACAGGATGACATCTCAACTGACTGAGCACTTGTAGGAATGGCCTGCAGTAAACCAGTGGTTTCTGAAGAGTTCATGTTCATAAGCAGCCATGTTCAAAATTGATAATTCTTTGAGACAGCCCAGAGCAGGAGCACACAACTCTTTTAAGTTCTGTCAGGGTACAATATACACCTGTGTTGTCTAGAGGTTTTGATTAAAGCTTATCTGCAGGAGACATGCTGTGTCTGTTCTCAGCAAGAACAGCAGCTGGTGAAAGGCTACCCAGACACTGCTAGTACACAGATCTAATATTTATTGTACACCATCGAAGCAAAACTGAAGATGTCAGAAGTAAACTCTGATATAGCATGCATAAATCATTCTGTTACTCAGAAAAATGTGGCTGTTGGCTCACACACAACATGGATCTATCTGGACTTACTAAAACCCACAGCCACATTGTCTTTCTGGAACCTTGGGGGTAGTCCAGAGCTACTGTCTTCTTCTACCTTTCCATCTCCCAGTGGAACAACCACCTCACGCCAAGCCCTTTATAGACTGGTTCATGATTGGTTGGATTCTGTAGCTACAGTTTTCTATGTGATGAGGTAGCCAGTCTCACCCAAACCCTCCTTAGTCACCTTATGACATGCTTGGTAGGTTACAGAGTTACTGTTCTTTGCTTCCCTTACGTGCTACTGTGGCTTATGTTTGCAGGTGAGCTGTCCGCACTTTACTGTCACTTGTCACAAATTAGTCTGTAGAAGAAATCTTATTCTGCAGTAATATCAACACTATAGCAAGTACTAGACCCTTCGGATGGTTGGGAATATATATTTTAAATTCCCTTCTCTATGCGGTTACCATGATGCATTCAAAACTGACAAAGGACTACAACCAGTGTCAAGTACAAATGGAGATTCATACAGGAGAGTGAAGTTGGATGAGAATCAATGGTTGAAAGAACAAATGTGCAGCAGGAAACAAGTCCAGAATTTATAGCTACTAAAGAGTGGGAAACATCACATTTTGAGAGAGGTACATGAAGCTTAAAGGAAGTTTTAGCCTTGTTTGAAAAAGGGAAAGATAAAAAAAATACAAGAGGGTCGACTTAATTGCACTGGGTTTTATCCCATTTGGCTCAGTCTCTTTCCACAGGGAGTCCTGCAGAAAGTGTTGCACAAAGCACACTCCGTAGCTCCAGCAACAATCACCAAGTCTCAGAGAAAATTGCACTTGTGAACTGAGCGGTGTGGCTCAGAATCGAACCCACGACTTTTGGAGCTGAGCCAGGTGGCATAACCACGTCCCCATGGAGACTTCTAGTCTTGTTAAAGACTGTCACAATGAAAATCTAAATAACAGCAAAATGTGCAACTCTTATAACCTTGACTTTCATGAGGTCATGGACACTATATGTCCTAGTAGGAAATGAATCCCACACATCATTTTACAGTGAGATTATATTTGTTATCAGAAACTGCTGGCAAAATTATGTGGATTACTTCCGCTGTCAGAAGGTCAAAGGTGAAGATTACACGCCTTGTGAATACTTCAAGAAAGTCTACACACACATTTGTCCATCGATCTGGGTAAGTAATGACAATGATATTACAAGTAAAAAAAACTAAACAACTGCAACTTAGAGAGCATGTTCACAAATTGTGAACATGAAAATGTTTCCTAGTATTTCTTTTTAGGCCTTGTGTTGTTTGTCCATCAAGAATGATGATGACCATTCATTTCATCCAGTGGGTTTGAAAGTATGGAGCTGTGAGTTCTAAGATGGCTGATAAGGCCTATTTTTGCTCGAAATGATTCTTTGACAATGTGGACAAAGAATGCTTGGCGTTTCTGAAGGAGGATTTCCTGCAGTGGTTTTTCTGTCCTGCCTTTTCTTCATAGCCTTGCATAATGATGCACGCCACAAATTTGGCTGCAGTCTCCCAGGTGTCATGATGAAATCCAAAAGCATTCAGTGAGATTTTCGAAGTGTCATTTCCTCTGGCTGCCTTGGGAGTGTTTACCACAACACAACTCGCCGTAAAAAAAATTTGTTTAGGGAGCCTGTGATCTGGCATGCGAGTTAAATGACCAGCCCAGCGAATCCGATTCTTCATTAGTAGAGTGTGGATACTTAAGCCTTGGTTGGCAACTGGTCCAGGATCAAAACTCTGACAGGCGAACAGTAAGAGCATTGTGTTGCTGATCCAGCAGCTTCTGCAGTTTGTCTTGTTCCAGACATATTGGTGTTACCTTTCCTCTGGTGTAAACTACGCAGGCTGAAGAGAGAGGGATCATACTGCATCAGCAACACATGGTCTCTACAATTCAGCTGTGGTTTCATTTGAAAAATAAAACTTAATTTGATTGCACACATCAGCTCAGTTAAAGTGAAGCAGATTTTGATAATGCCTGTCAGCTTTTCTTGTTAGATACTGACATTTTATTTGATAATTTCTCATGTATTTTGATTTTGACTTACTCAGACATTTCTAATGCAATGAGACTACAGAATTTAAGAGCCTTTGTTCCAGTACTAAGAAGTATTTAAGCAATCGTCATATATTTATCATTTCCATTAACAGACAGACGCGTGGGATGAACATCGTGAGAATGGAGCCTTTGCAGGAAAGATTTGAGTAGACGCAAGCACAATCCATGCTGTTGTTTTTGTATATGTGAGAAGCGGATAAATGATGCAGCGGTGTTATTTCAACCCAACATGAAGCAGAATGAAATCTTCTACTGACATCATATAATAGCGTTGTTGATTATAGAGTAAATTTATACAATTTGTCTTTATGCTGAGTCCAGTTACATAGTCTGAATAAATTAGGTGGTGTATGAAATGAAATTGTTTGTTTTTATTACTAATAAATAAATAGCATGCTTTTGAAAACAAGGAAGATGTACAGACATAGGAAATAATACCTGGTATGAGATGATATTAAACAATGTAGATACTATTGCGTTCTACATTAGGAACCAACATTAACTGTTTTTGTATATAGTGTTTAGTATTAGATTAGCTGGCTGTTTATTTTTGCAGTTAATGGAAATAGTAGATTCAACTTGGATATTTGGCTGTTCTCATTCCACTTTTACCTTTATTTAGTGAAGTAGAGACAGAAGTGAGTAACAGCGGGAGGACATTGATGGATAAGATATGGTGGCTTGATGGTTCCGTCCCCCTGCTACTGAGTGCGTGCGTGGCACGACACTGTGAGCTGTGAGTTTCGTGTAAAATGCTTTTGAATCTGCCCGAGGTTATTTGGAAGGTGACTGAATGTTCGGAGCGATGGCAGATGGCTATGTCCCAGAGTTGACCGGTTTTTGCCTTATGCAGAAATGCGTGGCTGCTGGGCTTCTGGTTACTGCTACTGCAATCGACGATGAACTGTATTTCGTGGACTGTGTGGGTGAACATCTAGGAAACATCCAGATGGGAAAATGACTGCCGATTCCATCGGAGATGAACTGGGTGTTTCGTGGGGGACTATTCTGTTGACATTCTGGCGGCGACAATATGCACAGTGTATCTGTGCGGGCTGTTGTTTGTCGAGACTCATGTCTTTTCCACTTTTCACATTGGGCAGTGGGTAGCGTTTTGTGTGATATTCACTGGCACAGGAACGGAGCATAATGGGGACAACTCGTTGCTGTGAAGTTGGAACTGCGACTAACTAACTAACTAATATGGTGGCTTGGAATAAGTTGGGTTTTCTCCTTCTGCATTTATCTGGAGTGTTTTATCAGACGTAATTGTGTTGGAAACGCGGGGGGAAAAAATGGTGTTGTGCCTGTTTAATGTGCCTTTAGGCCAACACATGACTTCAGCTGGCTGAATGGATGGTCAAAGGGAACTGCAGGCTAGAACTTTTAATGACATGCTCCAAAGTCAATGGCAATAGTAGGAAATGCCAGTCATTTTCTTTTAGAGGGCATGCTAGAATAAGAAAGAGACAAACAGCTTTCTTTGGTCATGTGATGAGAAGAGAGGCATTGGAGAACATCGTGACAACTGGAAAGATCGAGGGGAAGATAGGCAGAGGCAGACCAAGAGAAATGATGCTGGACGGATTGAGACGGTGGCATGGAGGAATATCATCAGCAGAGTTGATCCAGAACACCAAAGACCGAGATCTGTGGAGAGCCATGAACGCCTACGCCAGCCGACACGGCACTTGATGATGATGATGCTAGAATCAATAGCCATCTAAATTGTATCAATCCCTGTTCAGACATTGTACACACACACCCCCCCCCCCCCCATTTTTTGTTGTTGGTGGCCATACATGTGCTACTGCCTCCAGCATATGGATTAGATGTCCCTGTTTAAGCTCTGTGACTTTTCTGTTACACTTGTAAAGATGACCTATTGCCCTTTAGAATTCAACAAGCAGTAAAATGCACCTAAAACAGCTTCTGATTTATATGTGAGACTTGGTACCAGGGTCAAGTCCATGTTCTCCTGGTCACTATGGCTTCACCTGACACCCACACATGTTTTCTGCCTTTCATCTCCCAACGGGGCCCACAACTAACTCATGCCAAGCACTTTGTAGACTTGTTCATGATTGGTTGCATTTTACAGCTACAGTTTTCTTACAAGATGAGGTAATTAGTCCCATGTCAACCCTCCTTAGTTGCTTTTTACGACATGCAAAGTAAGTTAGTGTCAATATTCTTTGCTCCCTAGTGGCGATTGGTTGCGGATGCAGTTTGTAATCCCGCATACCGATGTCAAAACGCAGCAGTGGGCGATTTGGCAGCAGACCACCTTGCGTTGGTTTTTTACGAAATGGTATGGATGCCGGTCATTCAGAAAGCGGTGGCAAACTGAATGTAAGCTTGCCAAGAGATTACAAATGGCAAACAAAAATGCTGGGGTTGACAGCAATGTCCTGTAAAGGGTGTGCAACTAACTTCCCTAATGGGTCACAGTAACACACAAATGACGTACATGTACAATAAAAAATGGCAAAACTGATTCTCTGACATCTATTTTTTTCTTTCCATTCTGCTGTTTCCTTCTTATATATAATACCTCACTTTCACTTCCTTCTTACAAGTACTAATTCAATCACTTTCTTTCCATTTTTGCCAGATTTAACACTTTCTTTAAAACTTTATTATAAGTCTTTCTTTCAAAACAAAAAAACCAAAGCACTGAAATTAACATTTAGGTACATGAAAAACCCAAAACACCGATAAATTATACAATAATATGCACGCACAGGCATATAACGGACGGAACTTCAAAGAGGTAATTAAACTAGGAATAAAAATGAGTAACCCAGGTGACATTAAAAGTAGATGCCTTTTTCTGGAAACATTCCAGGTGTTTAGTCTTTGCATTAAGGCACTCTCTTAGCCTGGCTTTCTAATATCAGTTTCTCATGAAAATAAAATCACCATTTCATCTGCACCACATTTCATTTTACACATTAGCACAATACATGCTTTGTAAAGAATATCACAGAAATGCTTTACACTTCCCCCATGATAATCTTTTGTAAGGTGATCTATGGAAATGCTCATTTGACTGCTGTACAAATGCATTATATACATACACACACGAGGGGGATTCAAATGAAAACCTTAAATCTTTTTTTTGGGGTGAAAATATTCTGAAAAAGTAAAGAACTAATGTATCATTTTTTTTTTCAATGTAGTCGCCACGGTGTTCAGTGCAAGTCTTCCAGCGTCGATAAAGTACTTTGATTCCAGAAAAAACCTTCTTCTTCTTCTTCTTCTGCGTTCATCCGGAGTTTTTTCCGGACGTGATTGCATTGTGCCTCTTTACTGCAGAGCTGCGTTCTTGCGCCGTTAGGCTGACACATCCGACTTCTGCGGGCATTTGTTGACCGGGTTAACCTTCCCGGGGAAAAAAATAAAATTCTCTTGGCCGCTACTCGGTGTGCGTGACCGGTCATCAATTGATGTTCTGTTTTGGATTGTTGAATAGGAACAGCCTGTGGTGAACAGACAGCCCAATATATGGAAGTGAGGCTAAGCAGCCAAATGCAGGTTGTGAGGATTCCATGGGTGAGCCCAGTACCAGAGCGCTGTGTGTCGGCTCTGCAATTATGGAAGCCTCCTTGGATGGCGGGGAATGTCCATGGTCTGCCCCTGCCTTCTCTCGAGGGCTGACCGGGATGTCTTCAGCTGTTCTAAATAGGTCAGCTGGGATGGGGATAACACAACAGTGAGAGTAGAACGTCCAATGAAACACCCGGGAAGGTAACCCGGCCAACAAATGCCTGAAGAAGTCAGATGTGTCGGCCGATAGGTTCAAATATCGCAGCTCTGCTGTAAACAGGCACAATTCAATTACGTCTAAAACAACATTCTGGATGACCACAAATGGATTGTTGAATGGAAGCCTGCCACTCTACCCGAAGCATGCCTGACTTTATCACCTTCGTCTAAGAAGTCTAGACATTCAATGTATTATGTCCTCGGGCTCTCTATTTGGCAAAAATTCACAGCTTGATTCCTACATGGTCTTCTCAAGTTAATGGCAGACACTATACCTCTCAGCCAGTTATCTACTGAGAATTTAAGTCATGTTTCACACTGTAAATTATTCACTTCAGTAGAACGTCTCTAGTGTAGTATCTAGAATAGAGTCCTGGTAGTGGTTGGGCATTGACTTTCCAACACTATGGTGTGGGGTGAACCTGTGTTCTTATACTGACTGTCATTTGACCAAGCCATCCAGATCTCTGCCTTCCCCTTGCTCATTTACTACAAAGTCTGCCAGTTGTCACAGTTTTCAAATTCATTTCACCTAACAAATCCAAAAAATCCAGGTCATTTCTCTAATAAATTTGGTTTTTGTCTGTTTCTGGAAGGATTACCTTATTTTTTGTCTGTCTTCATCTATGGGTTTATTTGCATTTTTCTCAGAAACCATTAGGTCTTCCATTAGATCCCATCTTGCCATTAGATCTTCTCAGTTTATCTACTTACTATGTTTCATATGTACTTTAACGCTCATTCCTTCACTGCAATTGACACCTTTTTGTTGGTATGTTTTCCATGTTGCAAAAGGCTACTTTTGCCACGATGATTCTTGCTCTTATCTCTAAAAGGATCTTCTGTCAACTGTTATGATTGTTTAAATATTGAGCACAACCCACTACTGGCAACGCCAATCACATTCTGATATGAACCTAAGGCCAATCCACGTCAATATGGAAGCACTATACTCGAGTTTCGCCCTCATTTGAGCTCATCAGTAGTGCATGTCCCTGACCGGATCCAGAAACAGTCCCGGATCACGCGTGTGAAGCGGGTGTGTAACCACGCGGCACACACTGGACACACCAAATTATCACAACAGAACATCACAACGCTACCCATCGTAGGCTATGCTGTTATGATTGTTCCAAGATAGCTATACCACCATTTACCTGTTCAAGAGTTTTCCATTTACTTGGGTGTTAGATTGATGAAATGTGTAAATAAATGGAATATCTGAGGTTCCTCTGTTAGGATGGGTATCCTACAGCAAATAACGGCAGAGATCACGTAGTAAATATCTTATGGAATCCACACAATGGAACTTGGGGGAAGTCTATAAATGTTCAGTCTCCTCTCCCTCAGCAGATGAAAGGCATTTATGCTAAAACGTCCTCATTGCACAGTGGTTGTGGACACATCATGGCCTCCTTCTAATGTAATTATGTCGACCGTCACCACAAGCAATTAGTAATGGGCACTGATTATGACAAAAACATATACAACATGTTTGTTTTGCGTAGAATCTGACAAATACAGCAACATGGGTGGCCCTCTGAGATAATGATATGCTGGTAAGGATATTTTCAGCACTGACAAATAGTAGAGCAATATATTTCTAGCAGATGATAAAACATTTCACATAAAAAGTTGCATTTTTCTAGTGACAATTATTACCTTATGGAAAAGAAGACAATAGCATAAACAGTAAAAATCTTAGGACCAACATTTATGATAAAAGCAGGCCTTATGTATAATATTGTTTGAAATCTCATATATTGATACCAGTAAATGAAGCTGATGTGTACATACTACACGTACGTGCCAACTACATTAACATTAAACATGTGGTACTTCTAAGTTTATACATGCCCATAAAATATCAATAATTTATTATACGTATTAAAGATCTTGTAAAAAACATTTAAAAAGCATCAACTGGTATAATAATGGTAAATTTAATTGTGGATAAAGATATTCTGCAATTTGTATACAAAACATTTCAATCAGCTACTATATTGTAATATGCAGAGGGAAAAAACAGAACCAAACAATATTTGGCTCTGTGTACAGTTAGTATACAACTGAATCTTCAAGCAATCATGAACCATACACTATTTCGCTCTGTTTACAGTTAGTATACCACTTAATCTTCAACAATCATGAACCATACAATATTTGGCTCTGTTTACATTTAGTATACCACTTAATTTTCAACAATCATGAACCATACACTATTTGTCTCTGTTTACAGTTAGTATACAATTTAATCTTCAACAATCATGAACCATACAATATTTGGCTCTGTTTACATTTAGTATACAACTGAATCTTCAAGCACTCGTGAACCATACACTATTTGGCTGTGTTTACATTTAGTATACAACTGAATCTTCAAGCACTCATGAACCATACAATATTTGGCTCTGTTTACATTTAGTATACAACTGAATCTTCAAGCACTCATGAACCATACACTATTTGGCTCTGTTTACATTTAGTATACAACTGAATCTTCAAGCACTCATGAACCATACAAATATTTGGCTGTGTTTACATTTAGTATACAATTGAATCTTCAAGCACTCATGAACCATACAATATTTGGCTCTGTTTACATTTAGTATACAACTGAATCTTCAAGCACTCATGAACTGTACAGTATTTGGCTCTGTGTACAGTTAATACGTGTATACAACTGAATCTTCAAGCAATCATGAATCAAACATTTGGCTCTGTGTACAGTTAGTATACAAATGAATCTTAATAAACCCGAGCTGTACAATATTTGGCTGTTCAGTCAATATACAACTGCATATTCATGCAATCATGAACCATACAATATTTGGCTGTTCAGTCAGTATACAACTGCATCTTCAAGCAATCATGAACCATACAATATTTGGCTATGCCCCGAGTGCTGTGATGTCAGTTCTTGACTCAACTCAAATAAACTGAATCTTCATTAACTATTCAACTTAATTTGGTCTGTTCATGGATGGGCTGGTTATCAAG
Source organism: Cepaea hortensis (assembly GCA_963921405.1). Lineage (NCBI taxonomy): Eukaryota > Metazoa > Mollusca > Gastropoda > Stylommatophora > Helicidae > Cepaea > Cepaea hortensis. The sequence continues at coordinate 44,018,373 of OY992880.1, read as the reverse complement.
CTCCCTTATAATGCCTCTTTAGTGGTCTCTGTCTTCTGGTGCTGTGATAAGTAGTGCATGTCTACTGAAAAGTTTCTGTGGTGTCTCAGTGGTGAAGTGGTCAAGCTGTTTGACTCGGGCTCCAAAGGATGAGGGTTCGATTCCGGGCCACATCCTTTGGTTCACGAGTTGAAATTTTCGGAGACTCCTGTGGGTCATTGCTAGAGCTACGGAGCTTGTGCTTTGTACAACGCTTTCTGTGCTGCGGAAAGAGACGTAGCCATATGGGATAAAACCCAATGAATTCAACCTTGTCGACTTTTAAGTGACTTTTTTTTGGTTTTTTCAGTGAAAAGTCTCTGCATATTTGAATAATGAAGATATTCCTTGCTTAGGATTTTGTTGCAATGTAATGTAGCAAGTAAATGGCCTTTTCCCCAAACCTTGAGGCATATTGGGTATATGGCTGCATCCCCATATTTTTATAGGCCAATCAGCATTTGATGGTGATGTCAATATTACACTAGCCATCTTCTTTACTTCCCAGTACATATTCTGGCACACATTTGAGGCAGGGTCGATTACCCAGGTCAATTTCTTTAACAAATCTGCCTCAATGGGCATTCTTCTTCTCTCATCCGGAGTTTTTTTTTCCAGACGTGATTGCGTTGTGCCTGTTTACAGCAGAGCTGCATTCTGGGGGAATTTGTTGACCGGTGTTAACCTTCACGGCAAAGGGCATTCAAACACTTGACCACTGGGCAGGCAGGCTACCCACCTACCAAGGTACCTTCTGTGGTAAAAGACTTTATTGAATCTTCGTGTTGTAAATTATGTACAAATAAAAACTCAGATCTAAATCAATCAAATATTATCTCCACAATGAAGGATGGCTGCAAATGAACAATAACATGACCACTCCCTTGTGTTCTACGCTCCACCAGACTGCTGCTTGTCCTTCTCTTTTCCCTGTTGTATTGGTACTGAGAGCTGCTTGTGAGTGTTACAAGATTACTCATCACAACCTTATGGGACACACAGCTGAGAGCTGCAGGTGGCTGTTGCAAGACCACTCATCAAAACCTTAAGGAATTCACAATTGAAATTTTTGGGGCATATAAATAGAAGAGGTAGAATTAGAGGTATTAGACTCATACGGGGGAAAGACTAGCCAGGAGAGGCACAGGAAGACATAATAAGATGTAAGTGGAGTGTTGGACCACAAATAATTTGAGCAACACCAACTTTAAAATAGTGAAAGAGGACTGAAGAGTCATGATTACTCATGTCTACTCCAGACCAAGCAAGAAGAAGATGGAATACAGAAATTAGCCTTAAAATGTGAAAACACTAGTCAAGAGAGGAAGAGAGAAAGATGTATGTGGAAAGCTTAAACAGCTGGGCAACAAATGATATAACACCAGCTTCATCAACATATCACATGACACAGAGGATTGGTGAGTCATGACTGAAAAAGAATATGGTTTTTATAAGAGAGTCATGTCTTTTAAATCTTTTAGTATCCCAAAGATTTTGCTGCAGATGCTCAAGCAGAACATTAACCACAATGAAAAAAAAAACAAGTTTTACTTTCAAAGAGGCAACATGCTGCATGTTAAAATATATAGCCAGATTATCTTAGCATGCTCCGCCAAAAGTAAAAGATACAACACTCTATATCTTGCTTGATATACACAGACAATAGCTGATCACGCATGGTGTGGTACTTGAAAACAATGAATCAATCAATCAGGTGCCGTCTCCACAGTGAAGGTTGGCTGCAATGGATCTCCAACACTGTCTGTCTCTCACCCTGACTGTACATTCTGTCAAATTGATGTTTGTCCATCTCTTGATGTTATTTTCCTACTTGTATCGTTGTCTACCTCTTGCCTTCAACCTTATCCTCATGTATGGTTTTTATAAGAGTGTTATGTCTTTTAACGTGGCTGAAACATTTCACTTGCCTCTTTTTGATTTCTTTCAACAACTTGAAAACAGAAAGTGTTAATGTGGCCAAAAAAAGCTTGCCTCTTTTCTTCCATCAGCATCACAGATATAAAGCAAGCTAATGATTTTGTTTAATGAAAGCTCTTTGACTGTTCCTTTACATATGTACAGATTATGTTGGCCTATGCATTCACAATGAAAATAGTCATTTCAAAAAGGAAAATACAAGAATAGGAGCATTTTGAATACGTATATATATATTTACTGTTCTTGTGACGTAATTGGCTAGAATCACCATTACATATTCATCATCATGTGCCATGCCAATATGTGTGGGTCATGGCTCGCCATTTCACACGAACACCCGTCTTAGATCAGGTCCTTGTTCTTGTCCCAAATGTGTGATATGGCCAGGCCAGGTATTTATCTCTGTCTTCCTTTTGCTCTTTTAAGATCAAGTTTGCTAGCTGTCATAAAGTTTTCAAGTTTATTTCTCCTTACGACGCGCCCAACAAATCAGTTATTGTCTAATTTCTCTAATCATTTGACGGTTTTCATTAATTTCTGGAAGAATCATTCATTGTTCTGTCTGCCAATGGTATTCTTTGCATTTTCCTCAGAAACAACCACATTTCCACTGCCATTAAATGTTTCTCAGCTTGACTGCTTATTTTCCATGTTTCACATACATAAAACATAGGTTCTATATAGCACTTTAACACTCACTGCAATTGACAGCTTTTAATTTATGTTTTCCATTTTGCAAAAAAAAAAAAATACTTTTGCCATGGCGATTTTTGTTCTAATCTCTACATGGCATCTTCCATCAGATGTTATGACTGTTCCAAGTCACTAAACCGATTCACCTGTTTACGAATGTTTCAACCTACTTAGAAATTACATTAAATTTAATTACATATGTAACTATTAATCTCTTCGCTAGTAAATACCCTTCTCTGAATGCTGGTAAATCAAAACCTTTAAGTCATAATATTTCTGAAATCACCATGTTTGAGGTTTGATCCTATAATTACAAACATACAAAGGAATATTTGCTTTGATTGCCCAGGCTAGATTTAATCTTTGAATAAAGTCGTCATGGCCACTGTGCATAGACTGAATGCTTAATACATCAGTTAGTCCAAAAGTAGATGTGACACACTGGATAAAGAGCTAATTGTCACTGAATCAATTTGTCACAAACTTTATCTTGACACTGAAGAGAGGAGGGAAAAACAATATCCAGAGGAACTGATTTTCTGTATAATATGTGGAATAAAAATACATTTCCATCATATAAGAAGAATGTGAGTTCACCCCTAACAAGCCACGCAGAAGGATAACTGATCTGATGTTTGGATGTCATCTTCTGACCATTCTTGCTGTCGTAACACTTGTCTTTGGTCGCAATGCTGTAAAATAAAAGTTAACAGGTTGTACCAAAAAAAAAGCAAAGAAATCAGTAATTTTTATGTTTTTAAAAAACAATCTATTTTGTCTTCTTAGCTTGGAATTCATCTATTTTGTTTGTTTGAAATGAGTCTAAATCTACAATTTTGTTTCCGCATAAACTGTGCTGTCTTCTGCAGATCCTGCAGCTAGAATCAAAAGGGCAAAGAAAGTCCATAATACCACTATTCTGACAAAAGTTAAGAGGGTGAAAAAGCCTATCACTGGGAGAGAGTGCTTTAGCTTGGATGAAATCTGTCTCAAGGAAGTCAACCTTGCACAAATTGCTCACATTGCCAACATATCTGGAAATGAAGAGGCTGGTAGAATGCAAAGCAATGTAGAAAACTACCTCAGCTGGATAAAAAAAATAACCTATGATAAGGTCAAAAGGTTTATAAGAAGTAATTATGGATCCAATTGGGAATCTGAACATCCAGGCCACCAGAAAAATGGAGCAAACTACCAACTTAACTGTAGAGATTAGGATACAATATTCAGACTCCATACAGGACACAACAAGCTAGGATATCATTTGCCTAATAAATTAAAGATCGGAGATACTGATGAATGTAACTGTGGAACTGGTAAAATGGCTGGTGAAACATCCATCAAGAGATGGACGAAGAAGCCTGAATGAGTGCACCATGAAGACAGAAGGACAGAGGCTGCTGGAAATTTACAAATGACCTGTAATTCAGAAATGGTGCTAGATGATGATGGTGATGAATATATTCACGGCTTCTCATCTCTCACCTCTCATTGATTCTTCTTCTTTGCTCCTATTTCGAGGGGACTAGCCAAACCTAGTTATGCACCTCAGAGGTCAGCGTGTCCGACTTCAGGATGCATTTGTGTAAGTTTTGCTTCCTCTAGTCTAGACAGTTTCAATTCAAGGTAACAGGCTCTATCTACCCATGGATAGGACTTCTTTCCTAACAAATTTGCCAGGACAGTGACTCTGTGGCCTACTAATTGCAATTTCCAACTGCCGTGGGGATTTTTAATGTGTACAACCTGTATGCAGGACTTCCTGTTTTTCACCCTTATCCCAGGTTAAATATACAGAGGGGGGCCTCCTGTTTTTAACCCTCATCCAAGATTAGATATGCAATCTTAGTATCCAAGAGATCAAGGGGATGTGTGATATAAGATATCCAAAGGTCTGGGAAGGTTAACCTGGTCAACAAATGCCTGAAGAAATCGAATGCGTCAGCCAAAAGTTGCAAATATCGCAGCTCTGCTGTAAACAGGCACAACACAATTATATTTGAAACAACATTCTGGATGAACGCAGAAGAAGAAGAAGAAGAAGAAATCACAAGGGTTCTTGACAAAATTCCCAGCCCTTCGCTGAGACCTTCTGAGCCGGAGGAAGATACTGTAACCTCCCAGCGATATCTCTGATTTCACCGTTTCTATGGCATAGATATCACAAACCATCGCCGATCTTCCTGGCAAAGGGATTAACGACTTTCTCTGTAATCCTGTATATCCACGTGAGGAACACAGCTGCGCGAGATTTGGCAGCGGATCACATCGCATTGGTTACTTACGAGGTATGTGAGCCAGTCGCTTAGAAAGCAATGGCAAACTACTAAGCATAATCTTGCCAAGAACATCAACAACAGCTGAAAATACTGGTGTTGATTGCAACATCATGTAAGGGATATGCAACTTAAAAAAAAAAAAAAAAAAAACACACCAACAGCTGCAGATCTTCATGACAGAGCAACATGAAACCTGTGAAGCAATATATGCAGACTAACCTTGATTGACAGGCTTACTGGAGGATGATTTTGCATATTTGCTTACAATCTGCTCATCATTCAACAGTTGGATATCTTGATCTTCTGCTTGATTGCTGTAGACGGAGAAATAAAGATCCATTTATGCATTCTCTTAAGGTTACATTTAACTGCACAGGAAAAATTGTTAACATCTGAAAATATTCAATTCTGCATGCTAATGTTATTTACTGAGTCCTCATGCTAATGTTATTTACTGACTCCTGATGCTAATGTTATTTACTGAGTGTGTATGCTAATGTTATTTACTGAGTGTATGCTAATGTTATTTACTGAGTGTGTATGCTAATGTTATTTACTGAGTGTGTATGCTAATGTTATTTACTGAGTCCTCATGCTAATATTATTTACTGAGTGTGTATGCTAATGTTATTTACTGAGTCCTCATGCTAATGTTATTTACTGAGCCCTCATGCTAATGTTATTTACTGAGTCCTCATGCTAATGTTATTTACTGAGTCTTACTGCTATTACTTACTTAATGTTATTTACTGCCCCTGCCTTCCCTTGAGGGCTGACCGAGATGTCTTCAGCTGTTCTAAATGGGCTAGCTGAGATGGGGATAACACTACTACAAAACATCCGGGAAGGTAACCCAGCTAACAAATGCCTGAAGAAGTCTCATGTGTCAGCCGAAAGGTTCAAATATTGAACCTCTTCTGTAAACTAACACAATTACGTCTAAAACAACATTCTGGACAAACGCAGAAGAAGAACACACTTTAGATCTTTCCTTGATCGTTAGTAGTTATGAATTATAATTTTTTTAAACTTGTCTTTCTTCCATATTAAACAATTTGCTGGTACTTCTGTTCTTTCATCACCTTTGGTTAACAGATCACTATTTTGCCCCACAAACACACACAAACACCTCTCTCTCTCAGTGCACCCACTTACACATACACAAATGATTACCTGATGACTGAGTGCTTCTCCTTACGCATAATTTCCTTGTTGTCTGAGAACAATATAGTGTGGTGTGGAATGGGAGCACTACAGGAGGGCACGATGCCTATTGCCCCGCCAGTCACAGCCTGAAGTCTGCCGTTGTAAACCAGAAGGTCATCTACAAGCAGCTGGTAGACCAAATCAATTATGACCAAATATTTATATTTATAATCATAACAGACAGAATCAATTATGACCAAATATTTCTATTTATAATCATAACAGACAGAATCAATTATTCAAAACAATGTTTTCCCGTGATGAATTTGAATAACGAAGACACAAACAATAGATTGCACGATTTATTGCCTGGCATATTTCGCTGCATCTCGTCAGGTACATACTGCAGAAATCACACAACTTACGTGAATTAATTAGATAAATCCTTCAAACTGAAATATACACATGTTCGCACAGTAATGTCGATTGTCTACCACGGTAATTTTAAACTGACTAACATGTCTTTCTGGGGTTGCCTGTGGCGTCCTGTAAAAGGATATGCAACAACTAACTCTAATGACTCTAATTATGATTGGGTAATGATGGCAACAGATTTAGACTGCCTTATAAGGATTTAATCATAACAGACAGAATAAATTATAACCAAATATTACTTGTCTATAAAATTTGGGTAATGAATACAGACAAACAATAGATTTAGTCAGCCTTAAACATAATCACAACATACAGAATAAATTATGATCATATATTACTCCAATGTCAAGTCTGGGTAATCAATAAAGAAAAGCAATAGATTTAGCCTGCCTCATAATGGGACACAAATGTAACGGACAATAAATTATGACCATATTTACTTGATGTCAGTTTGGGTAATGAATACAGGAAAACAATAGACTTAGTCTGGTTTCTAAGGACACAGCCGGCTCCGTGGCGGAGGGGTTGCGGACGCAGTTCGAAATCCCGCATACCATGCTCAAAACACAGCCACAGGTGATTTGGCAGCCTTGCGTTGGTTTTTCACAAAATGTTTTGGGTGCCGGTTGTTCAGAAAGCAATGGCAAACTACTAAAAGTAAACTTGCCAAGAGATCACAAACAGCCAAATAATTCTGGGGTTGACTGTGGCGTCCTGTATAAGGATATGCAACAACTATCTCTAAGGACATAGATTCTGTAGTTGCATGGTGGCTAGACACTCGCTTGCTGGCCCTGTGGTTTTGGGTTCGATCAGCACTGGGGCGGGTTCGAATGTGTAAAACTGACCCGAGCCCCCCAGGTTGAACCAGCCTAAACTGGCTACCAGGAAATGTCTTGGGAAGTAGAGGTGGCCGGTGTGATACTGATCTCATCAACCGAGTGACACTTGGTCTATACAAGTTTAGTTTAGTTTAGTTTAGTTTAGTTTAGTCGTTGGATCAACATCATGGCACACGGTAAAACCCATAAGTGCTCTGTTTTCCTCCTAACTCAAACCAGAGTCTGGAGAATCTCAGCTCAATGCACGAACTCCGTTGCATCGGCGAGGATCCTGAAATACTTTGGGTAGATTTTTAACTTGAAATTTTGCCAGGGCAGCACCGTTAGGCTACTCTTTTTCGATTTCCAACTGCCAAGAGATTTTTTACGTGCGCAACAATACACACGGGCGTCCGATCTCACTACCCAGAGACCAGGGGAAATTTTATTACTGGAAGTCCAGGTGGATTTTTTAAATAAATCCCGGTCCTCACCGGGGCCTGAACCCGGGACCTCCAGCACTTGAGGCGGACACCATACCCCGAGACCACTCAACCCCCGGGTCTGGTCTATACAAATATGGGCCAAGCATCATGTGCCCAATGTGTCCCTGACATTCTAAAAGATAAGGATATGATCAGAATGGACAGAATCAATGATTACCATAAACTAACTGTCTGTCAAGTCTGGGTAATGAATACAGAAAAACATGACACAGAATTAGAAGGATGTAATCACAAAAGTCAGAATTATGGTTCTCCCAATGTTAAACTTGAATCTAGATTTCAATACGATAGATGAGAATGCCCTATTCACTGAACACCAACATTCAGGGTACAATGAATTCAACATGGTGATATGATGACATACACAGGAGGTTCCTGAGTTAGACAGGGTTCTGTCTTTTATTGGCGATGAAATCCATTTCAGCTGAAGCTTTGCCTTCTCAGGCTTCTATATGGGTATGCAGCGATAGTTATACTAGCATTTATTACGAGGGTAAGTCAATAAGTAAGTCACAAATGGCTATGGCAAAATGACTAAATATGATAACAACATGAAACCAGTTTATTTTTATACATACATTGTCCCTTTATTTATCAACATAATTTCCACCAACATTGATGCACATACCCCATCGTTTTATCAGTCCTCCCAAACCGGCTGCATAGAATTGCGTACTCTGTTTTCTAAACCACTGTTTTCACTTCACATCACTTCGGCGTCATTCGTGAAATGTCTCTTGCTAAGGTGTGTTTTCAGTGGACCAAAAAGGTGGAAATCGCTAGGGGCTAAATCGGGGCTGTAAGGTGGATGTTCCAGAACTTCCCACCTTAGTTGGTTAATTTTCTCCTGAGTTAATCAAGCTGTATGTTGTCTGGCATTGTCATGAAGAAGCAACACTCCTCTAGTCAGCAGTCCTGGACGTTTTCTTCGAATTGCACCATGAAGCATCGATAGAACTTCACAGTACAATTCACGATTCACATTGTCACCTTTCTTCTTGAAATTGGTTAAAAGCACTCCTTGACAATCCCAGAACACTGTCAGCATAACCTTCTCTGCTGATGGCGTAACCTTGAATTTTTGGACACAAGGCGAAGAAGGATATTTCCATTGCATTGAAGCACGCTTTGATTCGGGCTGGTAGTCAGCATAAACAGGAAGCATTTCCTTATGAATGTCCTTTGCAGGCAGTCCTCTTGCCCACAAAAAACGTACAACAACATGTTGCTCTTTGGTTGTACACTGCGTAAGTACAGTCGCCATTTTGTTTATGCATTGCGCATGAGACACCCAGCGCCACCTGATGAACGGGAATATAAAGTTTGATGTTGCTGTCACCTAATGACATCTGTAGGAACTCCAACTACATTTACTTGCCATCCCACAGAACTGTGTGACTTACTTACTGACTCGCCCTCATATGTATTTAGCAATTCTATGCATAAAAACATGACATTTCAATTCATTGATAAATGCACATAATATCTTTGGATAAATATATTTAAACAAGTACATCCTTTTAGGCACTGTGCCTGGTGAACACAAAATATTGTTTGAAAAGGTATTCTTTTAAAAAAAGAGGTCAGTTTATAATCCACACTGAATATTGGTGAGAAAAATAGCCCATTCTCCCCACTCTCTCAATCGGTTATTTCAGCATATCAGGACTGGCAGCTTCTCCTTGCACTCAAATGTTGTACAAATCTGTCTGTGCTGTAAAGCAACGACACCAGCCCTTGTTAGCATTAAATTCTTCATAACAAGATTCACCTTCTTCTTCTTCACGTTGTGTTTAATAATTGAAAAGGTTCATGCTTTTCCCTGAATCAACCCTAGACAAATGAGAATGTGTGATTCTGGACCTCCAGCCTTATAGTTAAAGGCCTATCTATTTCAACAGCGATGCTTCTGAAAAACGTCAGTCAAGGACCCCTTTACATGCCTGAGGAACACTTGGTACATGGTGCTAGACTCATATTTTGACAGACCCAACAGCACTCGGTATCTGATGTGATTGCTATCATGCCGGCCGCCTTTACTTGCTGAGACATTTCTTGCAACAAGGCAGCTTTTTTCATGAGTTCATTCATTCTTGTTCAATTTTAGATTTTCGCTGATACCATGGATTAGCTCCGTCCTAGCACTCTAATGATGTTCCTCGAAGCCTCACTTTTTTGTCATTTCCAATTCTACTTCTAAACTAAATCATATTGTTGATTTTTTTCTTGCTCTCACTATTATCATGCCCACTAAACGCATAAAATTTGGTGGAACTGCGGCAAAGCTGTAAAAATGTAAACAATATAAAATGACACTAAATGCATGCACTGGCGCCATGATTAACAATGGAATTGATGATAAAATCATGAGAATACTGAGATCATAAGTTATGACAAGGTCTGGATTCACAGAGAATTACAACATGTGACATGGGGTGCTGGGACTCGTAGAAAAGTGGTATGCCAATTACCAGGGTGTAAGCCAGCACCATAAACCATAAACAGCATCAGTCAAATATAATAATGATGTTTAATGGTGAGCATCGTGGCCTCAAGTTTTTCATAATTCATACAATTGTAATTCAGGGACCACCTGTATTCCACACACCTATGACAATCAAACTGTAAACAACAATGCACAAAAGGAATTTTCTCACTGGATCATCAGGAATCTCATAAGCACTGTGAGACCAACTTTCATCACAAGATGTTCTTTGTTGCCACACATATGCACTTATTTTAAAATGTTGTTTTCAAAAGAACTTCCACAGCTATAGTAACAGGTTTCTGAGACAAACAGTGCAAGGACATGTGACTTACAGCAAAATCCTTGACTCCACGGCTAACTGTTTTACTATAGTTCCACAGTTTGATCATGGACACTGACGTTGGCTGATCAAATATTACATACACTCTATTTGTCTGTTGAGAGAACAATAAAAGATGAATAAACAACATGAGAAACTAGTACTAAATACAGATTTAACTAACAGTAGGCTACTCTTTGCCACTGCGCCACTTTAGTAAAGATTCTGGTCAACTGTGAGCCTGAAATGCTTGAGCTATACGACATTCAAATCTGGCATTAAAAAAATGCTACTTAGTGATATAAGTAGTTTTATTTTAATGCCAGATTTCCTCCAAAAACTACTTATATCACTAAGTAGCATTGCTTGTGTATACCTAGCGGATTTTAAAAAGGGCCAAGGAATGTTAAGCCACATCATAATAAGTTGGGTTAACCAGCTCAGTTGGAGGGGAGAGAAATCAAGTGACACCAAGAAAGAAGATGACAGAGAGTTTGACATTGCATAGAGGAACTTCTGTATCAGAAATAATTTGCAGTATGCGAGACAGAAGACTGTGGATGGACATGATGACCAATGCCACAGGGCATAGACTGTAAGAATGAACTCTCTTCCATGTTGCTTTTTCTTCACAAAACTTTGTGAAAAATATCTGGCGCCCATTTAACAAGTGAACCCCAGAGTGTAACCAGTCAGAAATACTTCAACCTGGCATGAAGTCATTGGAAATGTGCACCTAACACTAATTTATACAAAATGTCTTAGTAACAAGTAAAGGACCTTTTTACACACCCTAAGACATATTCGAACCCATATCCACAGGGCAGGTGAGTGTCTGGTTTACTACGCTACCATGGCCCCCCAACAAAGTTCTATAGCAAGAATCTGCTGTGAGTGTATGAAGAGTGAGGACTATCACATGATGTAGGCCTGAGTGCATGGAGAAATAGGCGCCCAGTCTTTCCCTCCCATAGCGAATGTTGAGAGATAACATAAAACTCATCCAATATCGATCATGCTATTGTCAGCCTGACTTCAAAATGTCTTCATAACATGTAAATGGGCTCTGTGTCTTTAACTTTAATACTGGAGACTGTGGCAGTCTGTCTCAGACTGAGAGAAATGATGCTGGATGGACTGATACGTTGCATGGAGGAATACCACCAGTAGAGCTGATCCAGAACACTAAGGATCGAGATCTGTAGAGAGACATGAAGACCTATGCCAGAGCACATGATGATGATGATTGCAGACTGACTGCTGGGAAACTGTTGGGAGGCAAACGCACTGGCTACTCTACTACCTCAACTCAGTCATTTAAAAAAAAAAAGTACTTGAAAATAAAAATCTAGATAATGTTTCTACTGGCAAGTTTTAAGAATCTCCAAGGATAAGACCATGAGATGGAATAATACATGTCAATGAAAAATGACAAAAGAGGATCACAGTGAGGTTCGGATACTATTGTACTATTGTATTATCATATATGAGTTAACATATTGGAGTACCAACTTTATGAGATAGCTGGTTGGCTTATAATCTTCTGGAAAACTGAGTTTTAACTTTGAAGCCCAGTTCGTCAACGTTCAGAGCATCTAAAACCTCACAAGGCTTTGCATCTAACGGAGTGAAGTTGCTGCAGAGACTTTCCTCCCATCCCATTACATCTAACGGAGTGAAGTTGCTGTAGAGACTTTCCTCCCAACCCATGACATCTAACAGAGTGAAGTTGCTGAAGAGATTTTCCTCCCATCCCATTACATCTAACGGAGTGAAGTTGCTGCAGAGACTTTCCTCCCAGCTCATTACATCTAACGGAGTGAAGTTGCTGAAGAGATTTTCCTCCCAGCTCATTACATCTAAAGGAGTGAAGTTGCTGCAGAGACTTTCCTCCCAGCTCATTACATCTAACGGAGTGAAGTTGCTGCAGAGACTTTCCTCCCATCTCATTACATCTAACGGAGTGAAGTTGCTGCAGAGACTTTCCTCCCATCCCATTACATCTAACAGAGTGAAGTTGCTGAAGAGATTTTCCTCCCATCTCATTACATCTAACGGAGTGAAGTTGCTGCAGAGACTTTCCTCCCAGCTCATTACATCTAACGGAGTGAAGTTGCTGAAGAGATTTTCCTCCCAGCTCATTACATCTAAAGGAGTGAAGTTGCTGCAGAGACTTTCCTCCCATCCCATTACATCTAACGGAGTGAAGTTGCTGCAGAGACTTTCCTCCCATCTCATTACATCTAACGGAGTGAAGTTGCTGCAGAGACTTTCCTCCCATCCCATTACATCTAACAGAATGAAGTTGCTGCAGAGACTTTCCTCCCAACCCATTACATCTAACGGAGTGAAGTTGCTGCAGAGACTTTCCTCCCATCCCATTACATCTAACAGAATGAAGTTGCTGAAGAGACTTTCCTCCCAACCCATTACATCTAACGGAGTGAAGTTGCTGCAGAGACTTTCCTCCCATCCCATTACATCTAACAGAGTGAAGTTGCTGAAGAGATTTTCCTCCCATCCCATTACATCTAACAGAGTGAAGTTGCTGCAGAGACTTTCCTCCCAGCTCATTACATCTAACGGAGTGAAGTTGCTGAAGAGATTTTCCTCCCAGCTCATTACATCTAAAGGAGTGAAGTTGCTGCAGAGACTTTCCTCCCAGCTCATTACATCTAACGGAGTGAAGTTGCTGCAGAGACTTTCCTCCCATCTCATTACATCTAACGGAGTGAAGTTGCTGCAGAGACTTTCCTCCCATCCCATTACATCTAACAGAGTGAAGTTGCTGAAGAGATTTTCCTCCCATCTCATTACATCTAACGGAGTGAAGTTGCTGCAGAGACTTTCCTCCCAGCTCATTACATCTAACGGAGTGAAGTTGCTGAAGAGATTTTCCTCCCAGCTCATTACATCTAAAGGAGTGAAGTTGCTGCAGAGACTTTCCTCCCATCCCATTACATCTAACGGAGTGAAGTTGCTGCAGAGACTTTCCTCCCATCTCATTACATCTAACGGAGTGAAGTTGCTGCAGAGACTTTCCTCCCATCTCATTACATCTAACAGAGTGAAGTTGCTGCAGAGACTTTCCTCCCAGCTCATTACATCTAACGGAGTGAAGTTGCTGCAGAGACTTTCCTCCCATCTCATTACATCTAACGGAGTGAAGTTGCTGCAGAGACTTTCCTCCCAACCCATTACATCTAACGGAGTGAAGTTGCTGCAGAGACTTTCCTCCCAACCCATTACATCTAACGGAGTGAAGTTGCTGCAGAGACTTTCCTCCCAACCCATTACATCTAACAGAGTGAAGTTGCTGCAGAGACTTTCCTCCCATCCCATTACATCTAACAGAGTGAAGTTGCTGAAGAGACTTTCCTCCCAACCCATTACATCTAACAGAATGAAGTTGCTGAAGAGACTTTCCTCCCAACCCATTACATCTAACGGAGTGAAGTTGCTGCAGAGACTTTCCTCCCAGCTCATTACATCTAACGGAGTGAAGTTGCTGCAGAGACTTTCCTCCCAGCTCATTACATCTAAAGGAGTGAAGTTGCTGCAGAGACTTTCCTCCCATCCCATTACATCTAACAGAGTGAAGTTGCTGCAGAGACTTTCCTCCCAGCTCATTACATCTAAAGGAGTGAAGTTGCTGCAGAGACTTTCCTTCCAACCCGTTACTGAAGTACTTTCCTCCCAACCCGTTACTGAAGTACTTTCATCCCAACCCGTTACTGAAGTACTTTCCTCCCATCTCATTACATCTAACGGAGTGAAGTTGCTGCAGAGACTTTCCTCCCATCCCATTACATCTAACAGAGTGAAGTTGCTGCAGAGACTTTCCTCCCATCCCATTACATCTAACAGAGTGAAGTTGCTGCAGAGACTTTCCTCCCATCCCATTACATCTAACAGAGTGAAGTTGCTGCAGAGACTTTCCTCCCATCCCATTACATCTAACAGAGTGAAGTTGCTGCAGAGACTTTCCTCCCATCCCATTACATCTAACAGAGTGAAGTTGCTGCAGAGACTTTCCTCCCATCCCATTACATCTAACAGAGTGAAGTTGCTGCAGAGACTTTCCTCCCATCCCATTACATCTAACAGAGTGAAGTTGCTGCAGAGACTTTCCTCCCATCCCATTACATCTAACAGAGTGAAGTTGCTGCAGAGACTTTCCTCCCATCTCATTACATCTAACGGAGTGAAGTTGCTGCAGAGACTTTCCTCCCATCCCATTACATCTAACAGAGTGAAGTTGCTGCAGAGACTTTCCTCCCATCCCATTACATCTAACAGAGTGAAGTTGCTGCAGAGACTTTCCTCCCATCTCATTACATCTAACGGAGTGAAGTTGCTGCAGAGACTTTCCTCCCAGCTCATTACATCTAACGGTGTGAAGTTGCTGCAGAGACTTTCCTTCCAACCCGTTACTGAAGTACTTTCCTCCCAACCCGTTACTGAAGTACTTTCATCCCAACCCGTTACTGAAGTACTTTCCTCCCATCTCATTACATCTAACGGAGTGAAGTTGCTGCAGAGACTTTCCTCCCATCCCATTACATCTAACAGAGTGAAGTTGCTGCAGAGACTTTCCTCCCATCCCATTACATCTAACAGAGTGAAGTTGCTGCAGAGACTTTCCTCCCATCCCATTACATCTAACAGAGTGAAGTTGCTGCAGAGACTTTCCTCCCATCCCATTACATCTAACAGAGTGAAGTTGCTGCAGAGACTTTCCTCCCATCCCATTACATCTAACAGAGTGAAGTTGCTGCAGAGACTTTCCTCCCATCTCATTACATCTAACGGAGTGAAGTTGCTACAGAGACTTTCCTTCCAACCCGTTACTGAAGTACTTTCCTCCCAACCCGTTACTGAAGTACTTTCCTCCCAACCTGTTACTGAAGTACTTTCCTCCCAACCCGTTACTGAAGTACTTTCCTCCCAACCTGTTACTGAAGTATCATCTTCACGGAGACTGTTGCAGAGCGCTCCTTCCTCTCTCAGAGCCAACAAACCAGCGGGGTGAGCAAGTCCAGTACTGGAACTTCACTTCTGCAGAGAGGCGTGGCAATCCTTGGAAAGTCAGAAAGCCAGGGGCTCCAGTCTGTGGAAAGGCTGCACAGTGTGGAGGAGTTCTAAGGGATTGGTCAGCAGGAGAACTGATCTGGGCTTGTGACCTCAGTTCCCCCACTGTGAAAGTAAGGGAAAGATTGGTCACCTATTCCACCATGCATTCAGACCTACAAAATGTGATGGGGCTATCTATCACGTCACAGAACCATTGCAAGAAACTGGTTCAGAACAAATTATTTATATTATTATTTTTTCATCTGCCCAGTACCAGTCAATGAAAGTTTATTAGTAACTGTTTTAGTTGTTCTTCATGCTTCTGATTCATACGGAAGAACTGATTTAACATTAGAGTAAAATATTCTCAGTTTAGTGCTACATTTAATAATCTGATTGATTGATTTAGGAACCGACATCACAGCATTTGGGGCAGTTTAATAATCTAATACTATTTAGCATAAAATTTGACAGAAACACAAGAAGACAATGCAACAATGGCATTAGGTCACTTACAACACTAGGTAATATAGGAGCTAGCCACATATGTCTACCATCATTGGTGTCATTAAACCCGTCAATCAACTTGTCTGGTGTCCTGGCATCCTTGCTGACATTATCAAGAACATTGACGCTGTCTGGATAGGCTGCAATGTCTGAGAAGCAATATGGCAGGAGTCTAAGTATATTATATGATGTTACACATAAAGCACATCAAACCTTTATACTGTATTGTGTTGGCATCTTGCCGTCTTGACAGATGATAATTATTGTGCTTCGAAACAAAAGGCATAATAACCTCTTCATAGAACAGATCCTGGGCTGAATTGTAGAGACCATGTGTTGCCCATGCAGCATGATCCCTCTCTGGGAATGCCTAGTTTACTCCAGAGGAAACATAAAACCAATATATCTAGAATAAGACAAGCTGCATAAGCTGCTGGATCAGCAATGCAATGCTTTAACTGTTCGACTGTCGGAGCTTTGACCCTAGACTAGTCACCAACTAAGGCTTAGGACCTTGTCTGACCTGCCATGACATTTTGTCTTTAGGTTGCATTTCCTCATGCCAGGATAAGAATGGAACCCTCCCAATTGCACTCCAGGCCCGAAGCCGCTGGCACAATGTGGAGCATCGGGTTTGGTGAGCGCCGCCCAACATTCAGTGCTAAGAGAAAGCAGGTACTACCATCTTCTGTCATACAGTAGCTCAGTCATATCTGACTAAGACCTGACATACAAAATCTTTATGTTAGTCAAAACCTGTATGGATGGGCACAAAAAGAAACACAAAAGTCAAGAGTGTTAAGAGCATGCATATTTCCTGTGGCAACAGATGGGTTGGAAACTTGAACATTTAACAAACCAGCAAAAAGCACATATGCACCTCAGAGTGTTACAGAAGAGTTAGTTGCATATCCTTTACAAAACATCACAGTCAACCCCAGCATTTTTTGGCTGTTTGTGATTCCTTTGCAAGTTTAAGTTCAGTAGTTTGCCATTGCTTTCTGAATGACCAGCACTCGTACAATTTCATGAAAACCAATGCCAGACAGTCTGCTGCCAAACTGCCCACAGCTATGTTTCCAACACAATATGTGAGATTACGAATTGTGTCTATAACCCATTCACCACAGAGTGTTACAGAAGAGTTTTATAAATTCACTGGATGAAAGAAGAGAACACAAATATATTCAGCAAGAATGCAATATTCATGAACACTGGGCATTAACACAAATAAAATTGAGGAAAACTAAATATTCTGGAAATGTAAAAAGACACTGATGACTGGAAAAGTTATTTGTCGAGGGAGGCATACTTGGGAAGCAAATAAGAGAAAGACCACAATGTAAATGAATTCAGCATGTGATACATTATTGACACACAACAGCCACAGAGTCGGGAAATCTGGTTTATGACACGGAGATATTTCCAAAGACTGTTATGGCAGTTAAGTTCTATAAGGGACAAGCCACTAGATGATGATGATGATGATGATTGTTACAAAAAATAAGTCAACACACAAGCATAGTTGCTGCATGATGCACATAATGACCTTATATTTTATCTTTGATACTCTTGCCAGGTCAGTGTGTCACATCAAGCCATAAAAAGTAGAAAGGAATAAAGGACCCCTTTCCACGCAACAAGTGTTTTGGACATATGTATATATACAAATTTTTAAAAAAAAAAAAAAGCTGTTTAAAAGTCAACAGGCTCAACTTCATTGCACCGGGTTTTTATCCCATATGGCTCAGTCTCTTTCCGCTGCATGGAAAGCATCGCACAAAGCATGAACTCCGTAGATTCAGCGACAAACCCCAGGAGTCTCTGGAAAAAATGCACTCATGA
Organism: Cepaea hortensis; assembly: GCA_963921405.1. Classification (NCBI taxonomy): domain Eukaryota; kingdom Metazoa; phylum Mollusca; class Gastropoda; order Stylommatophora; family Helicidae; genus Cepaea; species Cepaea hortensis. The sequence continues at coordinate 44,000,305 of OY992880.1, read as the reverse complement.
ATAAAGAAAGTGGCCCAGAATCAAACCTACAACTTTCAGAGTCCGAATCAGATGGCTTAACCACTTCGCCACGGAGACTAACCCCCTCCCCTCCCCAAATGCCTGCCTCAAAGTGGACTTAAACACATGACCACCAGGCTGGGAGGCAAGCATACTAGCCACTATCCTACAGCAACTCATATCAAATTTTACACCTCTCTAATTCACATGTCAGAGAGATAGTAACTCTTCCATTTAAAATAACTTTCATTTAAAATAACTGTAGTTGCACATCACCAGAAAGAACACAGCAAGCATTCATTTGGCGAGACTGTAAAAGTTGTGCTGCAAGTTAAAATTCAGGTGACACAGTGTGAGGCTTGTTGTGTCTTGACTTTCTCATTGATAGGGTGGAAAACAGTGTGGTTCTTTCAGAAACAGACCTTGGGATGGAAATTAGTAGTGGCTGAACAGATTTTACAACGGGATGTTAAATTTTGCTCATTTTCTTCTTCTTTCATTCGCTTGAAATATGTCTATAACTGCAATGTTGTCTCTTGTATGAATCTAACAGTCTTTTTTAGTTCACTCAGCGGTCCATAGAGTTTATCTTCCACTGTTGTCTCTCTAGGCCAGAAGGTTCGCCTGGATATGTTGTAGTTTCGACACTCCTGGAGTATGTGCTCTGCTGTCTGCGACGCCAAACCACATGTGCACATGGCTGAGTCACCAATCTTGAATTTTGTATACATGTGGTTGCGTAATCTATTGTGTCCTGTTCTGAGGTGCAGAATAATGACCTGTTCTGGTCTGTCCATAACGTGGTAGTCGTCTTGAGTAGGGTTTGGTGGCCTTCTGACCGATCTGATCATTCTTTTCTTTTGGTAGAATATAATGGGCACATCAGGCTGTTCTTCTTTTGTTCCTTCCTTAGCCAATCGATCAGCTGTCGTTTCCGGGTACTCCACAGTGGGATGGTATCCACTGTATGGTGACCTTATGCTGACTGCTAAGTTCAGAAAGTAGTGTCCTTAGAACTGGTACTTTCTCAGACAGGAGTGCCTCTATTGCTGATTTTGCATCTGTCAATAGCACCACAGGTTGTGTACCATGGCGGGTATTTTGTAATTTCTCTATTGCTATCTTGATTGCCTCATGTTATAACCTATCTGAAAGATTCAACGTCTTCTGCTAGTTCTCTCATTTCATCCATCATCATGTTTACAGTTTCTTTAATGTTCTGAGTCCATTATCTTGGTCGGCTTCTGTTTCATCTTCGGGAAATGATGCTTTAAATTACTCCTCTTTCTAAATGGCCGTGGTGTGTAATGAGGTCAATGGAATTATATTTTTAAATACATTATGCTGTTTATGAGCCACAATTTTAAATGTTTAGGTATTGAATGATGTGTGCATTTGTCATCTTCATAGTATTTAGCATTCTATGAATTATTCTGTTAAATTTTACTTCAAACAATTACATTTTCTTCTTTCATGTTTATAAAATAATCAAACCCGGGATGGTTAACCCGGTCAACAAATGCCTGCAGAAGTCGGATGTGTCAGCCTAACGGCGCAAGAACGCAGCTTTAATGTAAACAGGCACAACGCAATCACATCCAGAAAAAAAACTCTGGATGAACGCAGCAGAAGAAGAAGAAATGGTCAAACTGTAATGTAACAGTTATTAATAAGTATGTGAGTGGCACCTTGCAGTCTTGACAGACCAAAGCATGTGAGTTGGAATTTGGCCAAAATTCCATCACAATGCCTGGGCAGAGCTTCAGAGAACATGCAATGCCCAAGCTGCATGTTCCCTCTCTCGGCCTTGCCTTGTTTATTCCAGAGGAATGGATAACCAGTACGTCTGGAACAAGGTAGGCTGCAGACGCTGGCGGCTCAGCGCAAACCTCCAAGACCTCGCCTCCATGAGCAGGTGGCGAGCGGTGGCCAGACTCCGAAAACCATGGAACTTGACTTAGAGGTGTTCAGCCAAGTCCCACAGATGAGGGCCTTGGACCATAGAGTGCGTACATCTGTTAATCGCAAGTGTCTGGACCTGTGTAAGCATGTACTACCATCAGACTCCCCGCCTGACTCGTGTGGATCCCGTGACCAACAGGAATAGGCCCACCGGAGATATTGCTCATCTGCTGCGAGCAAATCTCCCCTCCTGCCACTGTGCGGATCTCGCGACCAGTGAGAATAGACCCACAAAAATAAATGCTACATGTCTCAACATCTGTTATCATGCAGGTGTCCAATGTTACAACAATTCACTCTTTCAAATAATGTTATATAAAAGACAAACGTATAACTGTTAAACAAGTTCTTACTGGTTTCTGTCAGCTCTAATTTGTTAAACAGAGCATCATAAAACTCCAGCCCATTAAGACCTATGTAGTACTGATCACCCCAGGTGTTGAACAACTGTAGTTGGAAAATAACTGGTCCCATTAAGGAAAATACTTCTTCACTTCAAGTGTTGCTTGTATATGTATTTTATTCTCATCTATCACTAATATAATTAATGCACATTATTATAAATAAGATTTTGCTATAAGGAATTAAAAGAAAACTGGAGTATGTCATGCTGTGGGTTCGATCTTTGCATTGTTTCGAGTTTATCCCATACCTGTGAATAATGTCTGCTCCCAAGTCACGCCTCCTTCAGGGAGGAGAGCCTTGTGCACCCGGTGCTTCATGCCCTCACTCAAATCCTAGCATCTGTGGCCGTGGGAAGCCAACTTCTTCCCTAGCCATTGCCTCTGTCGCTGGAGCTTCACTATACGACTGTGTTCGTCTTTGTTGCTACTATGTTCGTCTTTGTTGCCATGTTCCTTCTTTGTACCCCGTTCATAGCTCATGGAGCCACACTTTGGGAAGCCGGCTCTTCCTCTTGGTTCCTCAACCTCTCTCCTGGTCTCTGCTGTGGTCCTCGCAAGACAACTACCACCATGGCATGGAAGTTGGACTTTGGCCGACATTTACCAGACTTGGCGGCTGCTACCTTGTGGCGATTTTCCCTCACTGACCAGATCTATTCTCAGATGCACTGCCCTTGCTCAGAGGGATGTCTAAGTATTGACACGAGACAGCACAAGTTCTAGATCTTAGATGAGAGATTGTTTCCAATGTTAGTTGCCCTGCAGTTACAGACAGAAACGTTAACAATATTACTGTAAAGACTTTTCCCACTCTAGGTTCTGGCTGTTCCATAGCCAGCACGAGGCCTTTTCGGCTGCTTCACCAAGTTGTTTCTGTGCCCGTGTTTTTGCTTGTTCATTGAGACACATTAACAAATACATTATTTATTAAGGATGTTACTTTCAGATGGCTATGTAAGTATCATTTATATACAGAATCAATACAATATGTACATCAGTAAGGATACACCCTCTAGGCATCTGGACGGAGCTTTCTAAATGCTGCTCTCTACTGCTGACTGACCTGCAAACAATTATCAGAATTCATATATTATTTAGTGTGCATAAAAACTGCTTCTTCACCGATAAACATTTGTCATGAGTCTATTCCACCATGGGTCACAAACAGGGACAATGCCAATACTGGTAGTATGATGTCACAAATACATTACTGTACACACACCATCTCAAATGATTACAGTAGAAAACTCCACTAACAAAGCTCATAGTTCAGGAGTCTTCTTCCTCACTCCTCTTGAGGGAAGTGTGTCAAACCTTGCTATGAGTAAGTACGGTCAAGGACACTATTCCATGCCTTGAGGCATATTGGGCATATGGTGCTAGCCTCATATTTGTTATAGGTCAATTGGCATTCGACGGGTGATGTGGTCACTGGCATGCCAGCCGTCATGACCTCAAATTTTAGACTGGGTCAACCTGGGAACCCAGATCAATTAAAACAATCTACGTCAGTGGGGATTCAAATACATGACCGCTGGGTTGGCAGGTAAGTGAGCTAGCCACTGCACCACCCCAGTTCCCACACCTTGTTATGCCCCTCCCTGACTCTGAGGTCTGTATTATCTAACTTCAGCATTTATTGGTACAGGTTTGACTTTCTTTGTACAAGTTCCAAGGTAACAGGCTCTATCCATTTGTGGGTGGACTTTCTCTGTACAAGTTCCAAGGTAACAGGCTCTATCCATTTGTGGGTGGACTTTCTCTGAACAAATTCCAAGGTAACAGGCTCTATCCATTTGTGGGTGGACTTTCTCTGTACAAGTTCTAAGGTAACAAGCTCTATCCCTTTGTGGGTGGACTTTCTCTGTACAAGTTCCAAGGTAACAGGCTCTATCCATTTGTGGGTGGACTTTCTCTGTACAAGTTCTAAGGTAACAAGCTCTATCCATTTGTGGGTGGACTTTCTCTGTACAAGTTCTAAGGTAACAAGCTCTATCCCTTTGTGGGTGGACTTTCTCTGAACAAATTCCAAGGTAACAGGCTCTATCCATTTGTGGGTGGATTTTCTCTGTACAAGTTCTAAGGTAACAAGCTCTATCCCTTTGTGGGTGGACTTTCTCTGTACAAGTTCCAAGGTAATAGGCTCTATCCATTTGTGGGTGGACTTTCTCTGAACAAATTCCAAGGTAACAGGCTCTATCCATTTGTGGGTGGACTTTCTCTGTACAAGTTCTAAGGTAACAAGCTCTATCCCTTTGTGGGTGGACTTTCTCTGTACAAGTTCCAAGGTAACAGGCTCTATCCATTTGTGGGTGGACTTTCTCTGTACAAGTTCTAAGGTAACAAGCTCTATCCCTTTGTGGGTGGACTTTCTCTGTACAAGTTCCAAGGTAATAGGCTCTATCTATTTGTGGGTGGACTTTCTCTGTACAAGTTCTAAGGTAACAAGCTCTATCCATTTGTGGGTGGACTTTCTCTGTACAAGTTCCAAGGTAATAGGCTCTATCCATTTGTGGGTGGACTTTCTCTGTACAAGTTCTAAGGTAACAAGCTCTATCCCTTTGTGGGTGGACTTTCTCTGAACAAATTCCAAGGTAACAGGCTCTATCCATTTGTGGGTGGACTTTCTCTGAACAAATTCCAAGGTAACAGGCTCTATCCATTTGTGGGTGGACTTTCTCTGTACAAGTTCCAAGGTAACAAGCTCTATCCATTTGTGGGTGGACTTTCTCTGTACAAGTTCCAAGGTAATAGGCTCTATGCATTTGTGGGTGGACTTTCTCTGAACAAATTCCAAGGTAACAGGCTCTATCCATTTGTGGGTGGACTTTCTCTGAACAAATTCCAAGGTAACAGGCTCTATCCATTTGTGGGTGGACTTTCTCTGTACAAGTTCTAAGGTAACAAGCTCTATCCCTTTGTGGGTGGACTTTCTCTGTACAAGTTCCAAGGTAACAGGCTCTATCCATTTGTGGGTGGACTTTCTCTGTACAAGTTCCAAGGTAATAGGCTCTATGCATTTGTGGGTGGACTTTCTCTAGGTAAGTTCCAAGCTAACAGGCTCTATACATTTGTGGGTAGACTTTCTCTGAACAAGTTCCAAGGTAACAGGCTCTATCCATTTGTGGGTGGACTTTCTCTGAACAAGTTCCAAGGTAACAGGCTCTATCCATTTGTGGGTGGACTTTCTCTGTACAAGTTCCAAGGTAACAGGCTCTATCCATTTGTGGGTGGAATTTCTCTAGGCAAATTCCAAGGTTAATAGCCTCTATACATTTGTGGGTGGACTTTCCATTACAATAATGTTGCCAGGGCAGTGGCCTAAAGGCCTACACTTTGAAATTTCAAACTGCCATTTGTTTTATAACCTGAGAAACTTGCACACAGGATCTCCTGTTTTCTTCTTCTTATCCAAGAAGACTTGGTATCTCATCTCAATTCTCAAGAAATCATGAGGATGTGTGATATTATTGGAAAGCAGGGGTTCATACAAACACATTAGTTTTATGCTTGGATTCAAACCTGGTAACTTCTAAGCTTGAGGCAAAGAATCTAACTCCTCAGCCATGCCACCCTCATGAGTATTTTGATTCTCAGAAGATTATTTCATCAATACGAATTTATTTCTCACATACAAAATGATGTGCCACAATCTCATGTAATAAAACTGCCGATTACCTACTGTCCTTGCCAGAACCAACTTTGGTCTATGCAATACCTCTTACTTTCCTCTGTCTGTTTTTTTTTATCTTTCCTTCCTCTTGTTTTCTGACAATTCTCTTATTTCTAGTAAACCAGGCTGGACCAGTCTATATTTAGGTTACAATTTCTAAGTATTGTCCAAGGTGTCCTTAACCAAGGCCAATCCAACAGTTTTACCCCACCTAAAATTTGTTGTGAGCCTAAAGCAAAAGGCGACATCAATGGTGACTTTGCACATCTTGGCAAGCTTTTCCCTGATTTCTGTTTTGGGACAGGGTGCCCTGTCTGGATGAAGTATATCAACCACCACCTGCTTCCTGCTAAGCAGCCAGTTTATCATGAACGTTCATGTTCTAACAATTGCTATGCTGCTGACCATGTTTAATGTTTGTAGTACATGTGGAAATGTTGAATTTATACACGCATCATTAACTGGGAGGGCGGCAATGCAGTAGCTAGCATGAGTATCTGCCAGAACGGCGATTATGTGTTTGTATCCTCATGAAGACGGTGATTTGTAAACATCAGCCAAGGCTACAAGGTCGACCAAGCCTAAAATGAGTACCGGAATGTGTTCTGGGAAATAAAGTGGGTGGCGTGATACTGGCCCCTTAACCCATCAAGTGCTGATTGGTCTATACAAATATGGGGCTAGCACCATATACTCAATATGTCTCATGGCATGGAAATAAGTTCTTTACTTGAAGTATTTGATGAATTGGCCAATTTATCTTCTTTTATTTCAAAAATGTAATTTTAAAATGAGATTATAAAACTTCTTTTGCATTAAAAGTTATGATAAATACAAATTCTTTAACTTGTTTACTATTTTATTATTAAACCACTGCATTAAAACATTAAAGAGGACCGATAGTAATCAATATATTGAACACTTACCCATCACTAAGGGCACCTTGCCCCTTCGCCTGAGATGTATTTGAGAAGCTGATCTCCTGGGCAAAATCAAAGTGACAAACACCTGGGCCTTTACGGAGGAGATAACCCTCAGGTGGGGAGATTACTCTATCATTGATCTGCACATGCATTATTTTGGCCTGAAGTGAATACAGAAGTTTACCATCAATATATCAAATTGTATTACTGTAGCATTGTTTCATGTAAATCTTGATGAAAGACTATAGTCTCCCTAAATATAACTCGACTGTTGTAATATGATACATTTATTAATTACTAAATAGGGTTAGCTATTGCCACAAAATGGGTAGAGTGAACTCTCCCTTTCTCTCTCATAGAGAGAGAGAGAGAGAGAGAGAGAGAGAGAGAGAGAGAGAGAGAGAGAGAGAGAGAGAGAGAGAGAGAGAGAGAGAGAGGGAGGGAGGGAGGGAGGGAGGGAGGGAGGGAGTTATTTCACAACTTCACTACCCACTTTACTGCTTGCCTATTTAATATATGATATATAATATAATAAGTCTTGTAAAATAATACAACTGAATATTGTCCTGAAAACAAACAAGGCAATATCAACAAAAGATCAATAAACACGACATAAAACATACTAACCCCCCTGTATGTATCCTCAGGACTTTTGTTATAATTCCAGACCCTGACTGCAGCCACCAGAGTTTGCTGAGGGAATGTGATGGTGACAGTGTGGCTGCCTCCTTTGGTGAAGGGAATCAACCACATGTGGGAGTCCAGGCAGGTTATGTTAACACCGTCTAATAACCTGGGGATTCAATACAGTTTAAGATGTATTCTCCAAACATCAGTCGGTCACTGTTCAATTGTATCATACAAACAATAAAGGTTAAAAGGCAATACGATGGACTTCATTAGACTGAGATTTACCCCAATCTGTCCTGGTTTTTCTGTGCAGAACAGCAAGCCACCAACTGAAAGCATTGCACAAAGCTGGAACTCTAGCGATGACCTCTGGAGATCTCCAGAACAATTGCACTTTCGGTCTCGACAACGCAGTCGGAATACTAACTCACGACATTCAGAGTGTGAGGCATATGGCTCGACCAATTTGTCATGGAGACTTCTTTTCTTATACATAGAATTATACTTAAAATCATCGTTATCAAATGCCTTGTCATGAGGTGCAAACATGATGCCTCTCCACAACTCCATAATTTGTGGATTAGGATAATTCCACTAGTAATTGTTACAACTGTGGTTTTCCCTTGACTCTGGTTTTCTTTGGTTTTGGTTAAGGATGACTGTCATTGCACACAATCCCCACCAGTGCTCCAGTTTCCTCTCATAGATGACACAATGAGAATCTCAGCACAGAGCACAAACTCCACAGTGCTGGTGAAGATTCAAATGTGTGTATAGCAGAATCAGGCAGGAGGTAAATTTTCTTTCTCTGTGGTTAGCTTTTCTCATTTTGCCAGCTCTGTGGCGGAGGGGTTATGGACACAATGCGTAATCCCAAATACCATGTTTGAAACACAGCTGCAGGCAATTTGGAAGCAGACCGACTTGCATTTGTTTTCATACAATAGTATGAATGCCGATAGTTCAGAAAGCAATGGCAAACTATTGAACTTAAACTTGCCAAGAAATCACAAACAGCCAAAAAATGCTGGGGTTGGCTGTGAGGTCCTGTAAAGGATATGCAACTAAGTTTTCTCATTTTAAAATTCAGCCATGGCAGTGGTATATTTGGCCTGCTCATTGGGATTTCCAACTGTCAAGGGTTTTTAACCTGTGCAATGTGCATGCAGATCCCCAGAGTTGTAGGCCTTTGTCTGAGAAGGCTAGAAGCCCGACACACTAACTAATGAGCAGGGTAGGCGGTACAATTCATTGTAAGCTTGGGTGGTCATGTTTCGCCATCTTACACGATCACCACAGCTGTGGATCAGCTCTGTGTTCTTGTCTCGATCTTGCCATGTGATCAAGCCATCCAGACATTTACTTCTCTGTCTTCTCTGTTCTTTTTCCCTCAATCTTGCCAGTTGTCACCAAGTTTTTCAATCTATTTCTTCTCATATCATTCCCCCCAAAATACAATATCTTTTACTTATTTTATAAACAATCCACACAGTTCAGACAATAAAAAAAACCAGGTCTGCATGATCCAGAGACGGACGTCGTACGTTCCAGTTTTTCACTTCTTAAAATGTGGCCTAAAAATGATGACTACCACTTTCTGATGTTTGTGATAATTTGTCTTTGCATTTCAGACTCTTTCAAATTATTTAAATTCCCAACTTTGACTGTCAAAAGCATTTTCAGCATTCTTCTGAGACCTCATGAGGTCCATTTGCTTGTTTATAAATTGTCCAGAATTCACAGCCATAAGTTAAAACTGGTTCTATGTAACAAACAAAAATGCCTTTTCCAACCCCCCAGTGAAAACATAATGTAACTGTCATTACATTATTAAGAGCAAAAGAGACAGCAATAACAATTTTGAAATGCAAACAAAACAAATAATTAAATGCTTAAAGCCTATATTCATATTGTAAGTGTATGATAGAAGATAAAAACAAACAAACTTGTCCAAAGTGCGATCATCTGCCTCATTGCCAGCTAGATGTCTTAAGTCTTTCGGTGAAGCAGTAACCATATTCTGTGTCAAGGGGATTGTCTCGCCTTCACTACCAACAATCTCTAGACCAGTAAGACCCAGATAATGAAGGTCACCCCAGGTTGCTGTAAATATGAGCTGGAGTTCTGAAAATACACATATATTTATTTTTGTTATGTTCTATCATCATAAAGTATTCTATAAGCAACTTCATAAACCAAAAATAAAATTGTTATTCAATAGATCACGCAAACACATGTATACAAAATTCAAGATTGGTGAATCAGCCATGTGCACATGTGGATTGGCGTCGCAGATAGCAGAGCACATGCTCCAAGACTGCCCAAAATACAACATATCTGGGCAAACCTTCTGGTCTAGAGAGACGACAGTGGAAGATAAACTCTATGGACTACTGAGTGAACTAAAAATAAGACAGTTAAATTCATACAAGAGACAACATTGCAGTTATAGACATATTTCAAGTGAACGAAAGAAGAAGAAGAAATTGTTATTCAAAGCATTCATTCGGTTCCCCACAAAATTATAACAATAAGTGACCATACACCTTTTAAATACAGGATGCAAACTAACTTTAAAATATTATTATGTTTGTAATAATCACCAGCATCTATCGTGAAGGGTTAGCGAACACGATTCGCTAACCATGTTCAAAATCAGCTGCTTGGCAATTTCCATGTGCTGATTTTTAACAATAGCACGAGCATCGGTCGTTCAGAAAGTAGTGGTAAACTACTGAACATAAACTTATTAGTAAATCATAATTTAAAAATACTGAGGTTGGATGCGACATCCTGTAAAGGATATGCAACAAACTATTTTTTATTTTTTTTATAATGACCTCTGAAAAACTTATGACAATAAAATGTTGCAAGATATATACAAATGCACTAAAAGAAACATAAAACAAATAGATGAAAAATGGAATTAACCTGACGACTGACTGACTCACTCAAGAATCAGCATCATAACCTTCTGGGCAAACCTTTAGATACTCGATCACACACAGCAAATGTTGCCAGGTGTAGACGTTAATTGTTCCACTGACACACTGGTTGAAAACAAGTCGACGTCGTCCTCTTATACATCATTATACAAGAAAATTGCACTCGTGAACTGAACGGCGCAGGTCGGGATCAAACCAACAACCTTCAGAGCGTGAAGCAGACAGCATAACTACTTCGCCATGGAGACTCCCCTTTACACCTGACAATGATGATGGCTAAATGGCACAACATATAATAAATAATCACAGCAATAAACATCACAGTGTATGAGGCACATTCCAGGGCTTATATTTGAAAACTCCCTACATGTCCTGATGCTAAGAGACATAGAGCTAAAGAACAGAAAAACAGAAGAAAAAAAGAAGTAGGGTATAGAAGGGTAGAAAAAGATATGCTTGTGGGGTACTGGAAGGTACCATGGCCTGAAGTGTATCGATATTAGCAAATAAGGTTCAAAATTCATGATTAATCTCAGAGTATTAAAAGTGCCAATTTAGTTTCTTAAAAATACATGATTAATCTCAAACAGAATATTAAAGGTGCCAATGATGAAACCTACTATTTGCTTTATACACCAGCATATCGCCAACAGAAGTCACAAAATTCAAGTTGGCTGTTTGTGGAATATTCTTCTTCTTATCTGGTTCCAGCAACCCTGCAGCTCTGGTAAACGGCCGTGTCTGAGAAATAACATTACTTTATTAATCTACGAGGCACACAGAATATTCAAAACAATATATTCCTTTAATGAATTTAAACACAGAAGCCAAAAACAATATGTTGCACAATTTATTGCCTGGCATATGTCACTGCAGCTCATCAGGCACATACTGCAGTTATATACCATATGAAGTGAGTAAATGAATAATACTTCAGCTAAAACAATTAAAACATATAGTCACAGGTATTGTTCGAATGTGGAACATCTGTTATCCCCAAGGCAGTTTCAAATTTAGAACAAACTCTTTCTGTTTACACAAAACCGGCTGCTAAAATATTATTCTTTCATTGTATCTAATTTATTATTTACATATATCTGGCAGTCTTAACTTATAAAGGATAGGATTTTATCCATGGAAACCAGAATAAAATAGTGCAGAGAGAAATACTTTCAGACACATAAGGCACTTACTTCATCTTCAGCATTTGCTGTACTTGGTCTTTGAAATGGAACGTCTTCCTCGGCACTGTCACTCGGCATGTCACACACAAATGCATCATCATTTTGTGACACAGCTTCAAGTATATTCTCATCAGTGGTAAACAGGATGGTCTGCAGTAATAAATGACACAGTGTGCATTATTTAAGTTATCAACGTATTTTGTCATAAATTTACTTGTGTTTACATTATTTACATATGAATTATTCTATCTATCCTCAATCAAAACTTTTATTTCACAGATAATAAATTATGGATTATTTAGTTAAGAACTTAATACAGTTAGGTTAGTTAGTTAGTTAGTTAGTTAGGTAGGTAGGTAGGTAGTTAGTTAGTTAGTTAGTTAGTTAGTTAGTTAGTCATGGTTCCAACTTCACAGCAATGGGTCATCCCCATTATGCTCCGTTCCAGTGCCAGTGAATATCACACAAAATGCTCCTCACTGCCCAATGTGAAAAGTGGAACAGACAGGAGTCTCAACAACCAACAGCCCGCACAGGTACACTGTGCATAATGCCGCTGCCAGAATGTCAACACAAAAGTCCTCCAAGAAAACAATTCGTCATCGATGGAAGCGGCAGTCACTAGAAGACCAACAGTCACACATTTCTGTATAAAGCAAATGCCGGTCAGTTCTGCAACACAGTTAGCCGTCATTGCTCCGAACATGCAGTTCACGCTCCAAACAATCTCGAGCAGATGTAAAAGCATTTCACACGAAATTCACAGCTCACAGTGTTGCGCCACGCACTCAACTCAGTAGCAGGGCGACGGAACCATACACTTCCAGTCCGACATGAGGAAA
>OY992880.1:43860242-43982742 GCA_963921405.1 Cepaea hortensis | reverse complement strand
TCACTAAGTACTCCTTATATTTGATAAGACTGACCTAGCCTCATGAACTAGTAACAGAGTTTCAGTAAAAATAAACAACAAGCATATTACAGACTACACAACCTCACATATGCTGTGCAGTCATGGAAATTATGGATCTAACACCATAGCCTCAATTATCTCATGACGTAAATAAACTTTACTAACACTTCCTTCACAGAGAATACACTCATTCAATAATAACATAGAGACAAAGAAGAAACTCACATCACCAAAAGCTTCTGTGCCTCCTTCGATGCCTCCACAGGCTCTGGCAATTTCTCCTTTAAAAATCTCTGTGCCATCAAGGGTGATGACCACGTCTTTAGCACCACGGTATGAATGAATGCGAGACTTGTTGTAATTCTAACGAAAATTCAAGAACTGTAAATTACACTGATCACTCACTGTTAATCAATTTTAGAGGGCTAGCAACAGATTAAGAAGTCAGCGTGGCAAAGGGCTTAATGCTTTTGCATTAAACTTCTGAAGCGATGATGATGTGGTACACGGTTCACTCGCTTCCCCAGTCAGTTGGACTTCAATGGTGACTTCTTGTTCAGAAAGAAACTGCAAACTACTGAAGGTAAAATTGCCTAATAAGTAAACCTTAGGTTGGGGTTGATTGCAATGTCCAGCAAAGGACATGCAACAGTTTAAAGATATTTGTATTATTAGAAGGAATTGGTAAGACATTTGGAAATGTTTACAGAAACACTTTATTGTATTCTATATACAAAAACATTGCTTTTAAAGGATGTTAGAGAAGGCCAGAAAAGTTCTTAAAATATCGTGGACCAAGAAGAAGAAAATCCTGACATTCTACAGATCTAAACATCGAAGAACACTGACTCTCAAACATTGTCATGTCTTGGAAAATGAAATATTTTGGCCGTATTAAATGTTAAAGCGGTTTGGAGAGAACAGTGATGGAAGGTGTGGTTCCTGGAAGAAGTGGCTGGGGATTGACCAGTACGAAGATGGACACAGGGACTGCAGAAACTTTGGGCATAAGAGTACATGAGGCAGGAGAACTGACAAAAGATTGAGCATCTTGTTGGTGGGCCGTGATGAGAGTAAAGTCCTGCAACATAATAAAGTCGAAGCACAGCCTTGATTCGACGATCAAAAAACAGTGCTCCAGGTCCTGATGGCATAAGATACGACGACATAAATAGGTGTACCGACAATGAGCTAGAGAAACTAGCAGACATGTACAACAACAGTATAGGGAGTGCTAGCATCAAGGAGGAATGGTTACACAGCTATCTGATTCCCTTGCCAAAGCCTGACAAAGACCACAAAAAAATTCAGGGATATCGAATTATAACCATGCAGAATACTATAGGCAAGCTGCTGGAGAAGGTAATTGCCAGGAAAATATATCAAGCCAACTGGAGAGGCAAGGTTTTTTCCCACCTACCCTGGGTGGGTATCGTCCAAAAAGAGAAACCTGGACCAATGCAGCAGTCTTTGCCCATGATGTCTATGAAGGTTTCCACTCAGGCACTGAAACCGTTGCTGCAGCGATTGATCTTGAGGACGCATACAACAGAGTACCACTGGTTTTTTTAATGTTTCAGCTTCTTGAACTAAACGTAAGTCCATTCCTCCTTAGTTGGATCGCTGCAGCCCTCTTCCAACGGAAAGTAGTTTTTAGATGTGGCAGTTGGACTTCGGAACCAACAACAATATATCCTGGCCTACCACAGGGATCACCATTATCTCCGGTACTGTTCAACGCCTACACAGTGAGAATCACCAGTGAACAGATCACTGGACCTGGCAGGACATTGTCATATGCCGATGATATTTTAGTGTATCGTCAGGGTAAGGATAGAGAGGAGGTTGCTGTGGAACTACAAACCGAACTCAATCGCATAAGTACTTGGTGTGATGAAGCTGGGGCAATGGTCAACCCAACAAAGGCAACAGTGACTTGGTTCTCGTTGAATAATCATATTGTCAACAATCCAACACCAACTGTAATGCTGTGTTCAGAGACGGTGGAAAGAACGAAGGCAATGAATTACCTGGGGATACGGTTTGATCGAAGCCTTGCTTATAATGTGCACATAGACCAGGTGATAACAAAGGCCAAGCGGGGTTTGGCAGCGATGCGGGTGATAGCGGCAGCAAACTGTGAGCAGCGCCATCTATGTCTTCTGTACGAGGAGCTGGTCATGTCTGTTTTGGAGTATGCAATGGCAATCCTGACTCTCAGCCATAAGCAGATAGAAAGGATGGAAAGGATACAGAATGAAGCTATGCGCATTATTCTTGGATGTACAAGAGATACAGCATGCAGGGCGATGCGCTACCTTCTTGATTTTCCAACCATTGAAGAGAGAATACAAGTTTGCAGGGCACGCGCCTACCTCAGAATTAACGCAAACACACAACATCCACTGCATAGTGAAATTAGGAAGGTGAAGGGCAGCAGATTAAAAAGAGGACGGTCGTGGAAGGGTCAAGCCGAAAACATTCTTCAACAGGTGTGTTCACTTGAGGACTTAGAACCTGGCGAGGAGTGGGTTCAAGTGCCAACAGACTTCTGCACATCCTTTTCAGTTTGCATCCAACTAGATAGAAAATGCAGACAAGAAAATCCGGCTGCTGTTGAGGCTGAAGTACAAGCGTTGATTTTCGAGAATTCGCTAGACGGTGACGCGGTCATCTACACAGATGGGTCGGTCGTCCGACATGTGAGAAGCTCATGGGCCTTTACAGCTCGGGCCGGAGGGAGAATTGTGAAGGAGGACTCTGGTGCTTTCACTGAAACCACAAGTAGCCTGACCATGGAAGTCATGGCAGTAAGTAAAGCAATAACATGGCTCGAGACACAGACATTCACTAGGGCTTGTTTCCTTAGCGACTCAATGAACATGATCAAGAGGATAGAGGAGGGGTCGATCCGAAGAGAATGGTTGCTGCCTCTGAAGCGGTCTCGGCTGTCAAAGATTAGTTTCATCTTCGTGCCAGGGCATGCGGGAGTACAAGGAAATGAGCGGGCTGACAAGCTCGCAGGTGAGGCTACTGTGAAGGGCGGACGCGCCATGGACCAGGCTGACATTCTGAATGCTCTACGAGAAGTGAGACTTTTGCGATAACCAAGTGATGACTGTGAATCTACAACAATGGCCAGACTGCGAGAGCAGCAAATTAAAAGAGGGGTGGCCAAACAAGAACACTACGCAGGAAGCCAAAGAAGTTTGATAAACCAACACAGAACTGGCGTCGTTAGCCGCTACACGCTGCAGGATTTGCTGAGGAGGGGATCCGAGCACTTATGGACTGAATGGTTCGATGTGCAACGAGGATGATCTGTCGACTAACTAACTAACTAACATAATAAAGTGATGAGAAAATGACGGCAGCTGTCTAGTGGTTAATGCACTGACTTGGAGGTATAGTGCTCACAGGGACATTGTCCTCCTCTAAACTGAGAAGACAGGTTCAAATCATGGTGAAGATTGTGGATGGTATCACAAATCCTGAGGTAACGGATTGCAAATTTATCCTTCTCAGATAGAGGTACAAAACTAGGAGGCTCATGCACATTAAAAATCACTCAGTAGTTGGAAATCAAAAGAGCAGGCGAAAATTTTGCTGACCAGTCTATAAATGAGAAAAAAATTATATTCAAAGCATACGTGATTCTGGCCTAAGACACAACACCAGCAAACAAATTGAAGTTAATTTTCAAGAAGATGCATCTCTCCTGTGGCAACATGTGGATGTCAGTCACGAACCAATTAGCAATCACTGAAGAAGAAAATCAAACTTTTAAATTTACATATTACAGAAATATTCTATGCTACCAATCTCAAATTTGGACATTACCCAAATCACACT
The DNA here is from genome assembly GCA_963921405.1 of Cepaea hortensis. Classification (NCBI taxonomy): domain Eukaryota; kingdom Metazoa; phylum Mollusca; class Gastropoda; order Stylommatophora; family Helicidae; genus Cepaea; species Cepaea hortensis. The sequence goes on along the minus strand of OY992880.1, from coordinate 43,978,869 downwards.
TACGCAAAATCAACACCTTCGAGATGAGATGCCTGAAGAGAGCTGCCAACCTAACAATCCGAGACCGAATAAGAAATGTTGTTATCAGACAGACTGTGCGATCAACACCTTATGCCATATTTATTGACAGACAAAAGATCAAATGATTTGGCCATCTCGTTAGAATGCAACACCAGCAACTACCATCACTGGCCCTACATCAAAGATCATCTGTGACGCGAGCAAGAGGATGCCCAAGAAGAAAATGGATTGACAACATCAAAGACATTGTACAATCACAAAGAATGACACCATCCAGTGCCACCCATCTGGCGCTGGAACGCCAATTATTCCTTCCCATGACGCTTGACAGCAAAAGTGGAAGATGATGATGATGACAGAAAAATTCTTAGAATATCGTTGACCAAGAAGAAGAAAAATATTGACATTCTACCAGATCTAAAGTCAAAGAATAGTGGCATAAAAGCAGCATAATAACCTTGAAAACTGACCTACTTTGACGAAACATTACAGTGGTATGGAAAAACAGTGATAGAAGGCATGGTTCCTAGAAGAATAGGTAGGGCTCTACTAGTACAAACATGGACACAGGACACTGCAGACATCTTGGCCATGACAATGTATGAGGCCATGAAACTGTCAAGGATCCAGAATATTTGTCAGTGGGCTGTGATGAAAGCCATGTTTTCCAAACGTGTTACAGGATGATGATTCAGGTATGCACACATCTAGATCCTCTATGGTGTCAGTGCACTGTGCTGAGATTATCCTTATATGACTAAGAAGCTCGACAGATCAAAAAAAAAAACACAGATACAGGTGAGTGTTTCAAATATGAAGCATGCCTATAAACAAGAGGGATCTAAATGAAAATCTTAAATGTTTATTTTGTTTAGTTTAGTTTATGGATCTACATCACAGCACATAGTAACCCATAAGTGCTCCGTTCTCCTCCTAACTCAAACCTGAGTCTGGAGAAACTCAGCTCAGTGCACAAACTCCATAGCACCGGAAAATTTTGTGGAAATTATTTTTGTTTGTGAATATATTCTGAAAACAAAGATAAAAAACAAATGTATCATTTTTTTGATGTAGTCACCATTGCATTCAATGGAAGTCCTCCAGCACCGATAAAGTGCTTTGATTTCTGTAGAAAAAATTCTCCGGGGTCACTACTCAACGTGCCTGACCCGTTCATGAACAGTTAGTCAACTGAAGTAATGATGTTATGAAACTTCCCACTCCACTTATACACTTGCTGGACTGACAGGCATGCATCAACATAATGGACCTTCATTCGCTGATGATTTTCTATAAGTTTTACCCATTCACTGATTTAAAAAAAACGGATAACAGGATGCCCCTCCTCTTTGGTGCATGTCAATAGTGGGGAGGCCATCTTTAAACTGTCCCTATGATGTCACTGTGTTTGTCTGCACCGTGAAGTCATGTGCTTAACACTCTTAACATCCTTAACAACAATATTGATAGGTTACAAGACAATGGCATGGTTAGTGTAATTTCTATCAACTTTTAAGGTTTTCTGGTGTCAGGTCTTAGTCAGATATGACTGAGCTATCGTATAACAGTAGACGGTACTACCTGCTTTCTGTTAGTGCCGAACGTTGGACGGTGCTTACCAAACCCGACACCCCACATTGTGCCAATGGCTTCGGGCAGAAGAGCACAATTGGGAGGGTACAAGCCTTACCCTGGTGCGAGGAAATGCAACCTAAAGACAAAATGTCATGGTAGGGCAGACCAGGCCCTAAGCCTTGGTTGGCGGCTGGTCTAGGATCAAAGCTCCAACAGGCGGACAGCTAGAGCATTGCTTTGCTGATCCGGCAGCTTCTGCAGCTTGTCTTGTTCCAGATGTAGGGGTGTTACCTTTCCTCTGGAGTGAACTAGGCAGGCCGAGAGAGGGATCATGCTGCATGGGCAACACATGATCTCTATATTTTAGCCCAGGCTTTGTGCTATGGAGAGGCAATAACTCCATCCCTGGTCTTAACTGGTCTCGGAATCAAAGCGAGAGGCAACTGTTACGGGTTATAAGTCCTTGTCAATTGGCGTAGACATGGGGCGCCACGCATTGCCTCTGACGGTGGGAGACACCTATAGGTGTCACTGATCAGTTACCGCCCGCCTCAAGCTGGGTAGCCCCCGGCCAATTGGGTGCTGATCCGCCACAGCCTGCCTGCTTCAATGGGTGCTTGGGGCTAGGACAAAATCTGAATCGCAGGCTGTAAAACCAATGTACCAGGTACAAATAAAAAGAATAATAGAAACCTCAAGCTACGGCTTGCAACCTGGAACGTGAGAACCATGTGTCCAGGATTTTCCACTGACTTGACCAATACTGACGATGTGAGAAAAATGGCTGTGATTGATGCCGAACTCAATCCTTAACATTGATATTGCTGGCCTGCAGGAGACTCGCCTCGCTGAGGAAGGGTCACTCAGGGAAAACAATTACACCTTTTTTTTGGAAGGGTAGAGGGCAGGTAGAAAAAAGGCAAAACGGTGTGGGCTTTGCAGTGAAGAATTCGCTACTGGGAATGATTGAAATTCCAGCAGGAGGAAATGAAAGACTATTATCCCTGCGTTTGGCAACCTCTTGTGGTTTTGCCACCATTATTACTGCATATGCACCGACACTCGATTCCTCTGATGATGTGAAGGATTCGTTCTATGTGGAGTTAGACTCCATGATAAAGGCAGTTCCAAAATCTGACTACATTTATATGCTCGGTGATTTCAATGCTCGTGTGGGCAAGGACTCGAGTTCATGGCCAGTGTGCCTTGGAAAATACAACATCGGTTGCACGAATGAAAATGGGCAAAGGCTTCTGGAGCATTGCACCAGTAATGACCTATGTATTACAAATTCCTTTTTTAAAACAAAAGAGATGCATAAGGTCACATGGAAACATCCGAGATCCGGCCATTGGCACCAGCTGGACTTCATCATCACACGGAGACAACATCTGAACCATATATCATTGACTCGAAGTTACCAGTGCTGACTGTGATACGGATCATTCTTTGGTTGTTACAAGGGTTAGACTGAGACCAAAGAGAATCTACACAGCTAAACACAAATCTAGCCCCAGGATTAATATTATTAACATTCATGATCCTGAAAAATCCTCAAAATTTTTTGGGCATGTTATGAGAAGAAATGGATTGGAGAATTTGGTGACAACTGGTAAGATCGAGGGGAACAGACCAAGGGGAAGACCTAGAAGCAAGTACCTGGATGGCTTGGCCTTGTGGCATGACAGAAACACAGAGCTGATCCACTGTGACGGGATGAGTCTAGATCACTATGCAAATACCACCAATATTACGTTAGCTGAATTACTATTTACATTCTGGATTCAGTAGGCAGCTAAATTACTAATAATGACGTCATATTGGCAACGCAGACATTTGCTGCACTAAAACTACACACTGTACTATTGGGGACAGCACATTTCCACGTCATCATCAAATGATGTCACAAGGGAAATCCCCTGTCTTCAACCCTTATTAATATCAAGTCTAATGACTGGGGATATAGGTCCGTCACTCCCTAGCAACGGGAAAACAGCGATATGCTATTAGTACGGCTGCACCGGAAATTGTGACTAACAACTTCCGTCCGGTACACAACGACCATAGCTGCTGTGCTAAGCAGACCTTATATGAAGTGAGCTGCCATATCCAATTGCATCCTTGGTAGATTATACCAAAACCTATCTTAAGTGCTGCAATAAGACTGGGGGTGAGTGTAGTAACATAATAATTATGATTATAGTAAGAAGTGTGTACACATTTATATTCTGATATTGGGAAAACCCAAAACTTTCCCGACCATGTATATTTATGAAACGTGGTAGTTGAAAGGGGAGACATTGGGAGAAAACATGTGAGGCCTAGATATATTTATAGATAAAAATATATATAGATATAATGTATGAACCTTACTGATTATTTTCATATGCATTTTGTGAATGTATTTACATGTATATTTTGTTGAAAATATGATAACATGATTTTGCCATGTGGGCAGAAGTAGAAGAGACATGTGGAACATGATTCTCACATGCCAGCAATGTTACTAGGCGATATATATTCAAACATAAATTTGCTTACCCCTGATTCACCGCCATGCCGAACTACATGACACTGACGGTCATAAGTTCAAAGCAAATACCATGTGGTGAGGAATCAGAATTTGGGGAGTAAATAACTCAACAAGGGATAACTGAGACATCCTAAAGCCCAATGCCTGGAATATCTCAGCCCCCTTGCTTGCCTGCTGGCCTTCTTCTTATCTTTTAGCTCGTATATTCTGTGGGGTATACCTCACGACTTCATGGCGACACTTGATTGCTTTATGCCTAATGACTGATGTGGGATTAGGTTGAATTATTGTTGGCCCTTCCTTAGCTATCTAGGGAAACATCCTGGCTGCCCAGGACTTCCTCACCATGGTGTTAAGGAATACACCAGTAATTATTGCATATGAGTCACTTCAAGTTTTACAACCATGTACATTTTGTAATGTTTTTTTCAAACAAAGATTTGTCTACATGTTCTATTCCAATGGACCATGTGGTCTTAGAATGTGTCCACTTCTGGACCCTTTTTCACCTTGTATCATCATGTCATACAAGGTATAGCCAAGCTGATAAGAACTATTGGCCTTTGCTTTTGATACAGAATAGCAGAGAGGAATTGTTTTATTCCTGTTCTGCATCTGACACATACACAACAGACACACAACACCAACACTCAGACACATTGTTATTGTCAAGACACTAAGGAGTCTGCAACTGTTTCTTTGATTTAAGGAGCCTCGCTGCTGATACTGCTGACACCTAACCGGTCCGGTTACCGAAACTTTGAGCCACCAACTAGTGGAGACGGAACCTGGAATCCGGAGGAGCATTGTACACCTGTCGAATGCCAGGGTCGACTCCAAGACATAATACAACCGAAAGCCAGCACTATTCCTAACAGAGATCAGATTATCTCAGGTGACTCTGTGTCTACATGTGTTCTGAGTGTATCACTGTCTGGATGGTGTGAATGATGACATGCTATCTGTCTAAGCATCAGAAAACTATTTTATTTTTGTACCTGTAACATAAATGTAACTATCATAGTTCACCAGTTGAACCACAATTTTCATTTTCTCTTTTATTATTAAAGAGTATTATTGTTTTATACTTTCACCAACGTACTCCACTCGTGATCATTTTGAACGCAAGGTGTGCGCGTGAGTGCGTGAAAGTATTTAAAACAGGGGGCTCCATCAATTGACGAAGGATCACCGACAGATAAACTAGGCATTCGTGTTAGGGCTTCCTACATACACGAGTGTTCTTCACCTTCTGCCTTTGTCTACCAAGTGAAGTAGATGTCAATTGGGGGTTTGGGGCCAAAAAGGTCGGGGCACTACAGGAGCGCCAAAAGAAAGCCCCCCGGGACCAAAAGGGTCGGGGCACTACAGGAGCGCCAAAAGAAAGCCCCCTAGGGACCCAACACCCGGGGGCCCCACCCCCCAGGGCCCCGGGGCGCGACCGCCCGACCGGGCCGTCCTCTGTATCCCGGAGCGCACGCATGGCGACCGAGCCGCCCGCCACGATATATTACTCAGACATATTTTGGAAAAGCTGTCATATCTCCCAACACAAGCCGGTGTGATATATTTTACGCCTGCAGCCACAAAGCTCAAAAAAAAACGGCGGGCTATTTTTTTACCACCACACGTTCGTTAACAGAATGTGCTACACACAGCACGCTTATTTCCCCCGCCAACAAGTGACGTGGAAGTTAATCAATGCGCGTTGAGCCAGTGATATACTTTTATAAGCTTTTATTAATTTCTTTGCTTTTTTATAACATACATTGAAAAAAAAACATTGTATGTACAAAAAAAATTATATACAAATGTATGTACAAAATTATATACAAATGTATACTACATATTTTAATAGTGATATATAACCACAAAATGTTGGTGTTACTTCGGTCGGTGGCGTGGTCAAGTTGGTTAAACCACATCACACTCAGCAGGTCTAGAAATTGAATGGTTTGCATGCTCAAACCCGGGTTTCCATTCAATATTCTAGGCTGCCGTAGTGCGGATGCGGGCACCTTCTAGGTTCGCTAGTATTTCGTTTCGATTAGCAACCAACAAGGGGGTCGCCTAATCTCTATACATGTGGTTTAACCAACACACCTCACATCTCTCGGAGGATGGCAAGTTGTGTGCATAAAAACCCGGGTTGTTGTCATCCTCTGAGAGGGGTGGGGGAACGAATCACAAAGCCGACTTTTGCATTTTTTTAAATTCTTTTTTTTTTAAATTCGCGTGATGGTTTAGGCGGCTTTTTCTTCGTTATGGTGTTATATCTGAAAAATATTAGGGCGCGTCGAATTAGAGGCTGACTTATTGGGCACATACAGATGGAGACCTATGGATGTGAGTGGCCGAAGCTCGGCAAAGAAATTCATTGCGGCCGCCCAACCATCGGCCTTTATTGTTCTTGGCATGAGGCAAAGCGGGGCGAGGTGATAGAAGAGTGTATATTCTGTGAGAGGGGTGTTAGGAAACCATATGAGATGTGTGAGCGTTGCACACTAGACGCACTTCATAGGATGGTTTGGAAGTTTGAAAAGACGACTGGAATCAAACTGCTACTCTATAAAGGGGTGAAGTTAGATCCTCAATATAGCCTATAGGTGTGGCTTAGCGCAAATTTCGTCGGCCAACCACCATTGCGAGCAACCGTGTCACGCGGGAGAGAAAAAATGTTCATACACACCTTGTTTATCTGAGGAGTATATCCTTCCGCGCATTATCCAGTGGCGGATCATTCAGTGGAGTAGGGGGGTGGTTCCAAACTGTCCTGATCGTGTATACAGGTTATTTCGACCCTAAAGCTTTGACGAATTCTGCCCGTGCCGCGTCTCGGCCTTTCAGAATGAGAGATTTTTTTGTCTCTTCGTCCAGATCCGCCGGCGCCTTGCTCCGAATATCTTTTTTCAACTGGTGAAATTTATTTTCTTCAGCTGTAATTATTTTATACTCCACGTCTGAAATTCTCCCATCATCCAAAGCCTTTGAAACAAGGTCGGCTATACTAGAAAGCTTAGCCGTCGCCAGAGTGCAAATTTCATCATGCTTCTTAGCTTTTGATGTTAGTTTGCGGGACGCTAGCTTGCTCCCAGCGGACATGATTCCACAAGCTAGGGCAGCTATCTCGAGCCCGACAACTATAGGGGCAGCGATAACGGTGGTAAGAAGCCCAACACCCCCCACCCCCATACCAAGGCTAGCCGCCAGCATCGCGCTGTCCACAGCGTCTAATGCATTAACGGCACGCCGATATTTTTTATACAGTGCAGCCCGTTTGTCCCTTTCATCTTCCAGAGACTTCCGAAGACGGGTAAGCTCTTGAATACGATAGGCACCGCCGTCACTAGTATCGATTGTAGGATAGAGCGACATTATTCTTTGCGCGTCAAACCTACTTCTTCAACTGAGATATTAAATGTTCAATGCGAACGGTGCTAATCGACCCTGTAGTGAACAAAAGCCGGACAAAAGCAGTAACGGTAGTAAAAATGATTTCATCTACCGCAACCTCACCGAGCTCTACTATAATGTCCGTCTCTGTTGCCCGGGCCGCCCACGTCCCGTCGGCCGCGGAAGTAATGACGAGAGCAACATGCCTGGGGAGTGATGACGCACTCCATTTAATAGAGACCCCAGGAAGGACTGGGGCAAACTCTGTCTGTGCCACAGGTCCAATAACTAACTCGAGATAGATGGTTGACTCCTTAGGAGGCTTACCTAGCATATCAAGGTCAGCTTTACAATCTGTAACAGCCTTCAGACAATATTTAGTCCCCTGGACTTTAGCCTCAGTCACCGATACGGCATAGAAGAGAGCCCTGGCGCACTGCATTTTCAGAAATGACTGGTAGGTCACAACAGGAGACTTGTTGGGGCGTGTGACTGTCCTGCAGGCCTGATAACTCACAAACACCTTACCCATGTTAGTTAACCTGATAAGTATCCCATTGGGCTCGAGGTGAGTATATCCCGTGCGAAGCTCAAGCTGTAGATCCCAGTCATCGTCGTCGGGATGGTCTATGGCGGCACGAGCATAGACCCCCTGGGGAGTGAGCTGGAGGCCATAGATCTTGTAGTTATGACCCGGCTCCCGCCACCCAATAGTGTCGGCCAAATCAGCAAAGGTTAGGGTAGAGCATGCTCTTGGGCGATGCCTTCCTGGACCTTCTGAATCAGCCATTGTGTTTTCTGATGTGGAGTTCACAACTTAGATATGCCAGCGGCACGGCTTTGCCTTGTTCATCACAGACTGAAAGTCTAATATCGTTTAGAGTTCCTGTCTCCAACTTCTTATAACGAGGCACAGAGAAAACCTCGTGTCTCCCTTGATTACATTCCACATTTTTAACAGGCACAGCCCTGAGGAGTGTGGAGGGAAGCGAATTATGACGGTTCTCATATGATGATAGACCCTCGAGATGAAAGTACAACTCCTTATATATGATAAGATTAGGAAAGTTTGGCGCCGAGACTGAAGACTCGTCATATTGTGACGCATCATCTCTATAGTTCAAGCCGAACCCAAGAGTCTCACCTAGCCTTCCAAACTGTATAGGCTTCCCCTTTTTTACACCACCGAGTCTTAGACGGCCACTTGCAGGGTTAAGAGTAAGGGAGAGCTTCCGTGGCTCAAAGAATTGGCTGTTGAGGGTGCAGACATCATAATACCCTGAGGGGATAGTAACACGCTCGCCACCATATATGAACCAATTGTTTTGTAGCTTCGTGGTAATATTAACCCACGCATGGTAGAACAACAATTCCACGATAGCTACCTCTAGGTCACCATCACGGTTGTCTAGGACCGGGTTGAGGGGGATAGGCTCCCCACGCTGGATGTTGGTTAATGTGATGTACATATTAGCACGTGTAATAATTTACGACTTCAATAAGGATGGTAAATACCCAACGGAGCAACCATGTCTGATGTGAAGTACGCAGCTTAGATATGCCAGTGGCACGTCGTTACCCTTTTCATCTAGGACCGAAAGTCTTATACCCCCTACCGTTCCAGTTTCTAGCCTTTTATAATGAGGCACAGAGAAAATCTCATGTCTCCCTTGATTACATTCCTCTTTTTTAACAGGTACAGCCCGGAGGAGTGTGGAGGGAAGCGAATTATGACGGTTTTCATATGATGATAGGCCCTCGAGATGAATGTACAACTCCTTATATATGATAAGTTTAGGAAACTTCTCCGCATGGAATGTAAACACCTCATTGAACCGCTCACTTCTGTAGTCTATGCCGAACCCAAGAACCCCACCTAGCCCTCCGAAACCTAAGGCCACCCCCGATTTTATACCACTGAGACTTACAAGGCCTGTTGCGGGGTTGAGAGAAAGAGAGAGCTTCCGTGGCTCAAAGAATTGTTTGTTAAGAGCACAGACATCATAATACCCGTCGGTGATAGTAACAACTTCATCATCAAGTTTGAACCAATTGTTTTTCAGCTTCGCGGAAATATTAACCCACGCGGGGTAGAACAACAATTCCACGATAGCCACCTCTAGGTCACCATCGCGATTGTCTAGGACCGGGTTGAGGGGGATGGGTTCCCCATGTTGGACGTTGCTAAGTGTGAAAAACATATTAGCACAGCTAATAATAATGACTGCTTACGAGTTCAATAAGGACGCCAAATACCCGACTGGTGGGGTATACCCGTTTGCACAAATAAAGGATCTCACAAAGTTGGACATACAGGTCAACCTCCAAGGAGCCTTTCCAACACAGTTCCCCAACATGTTTGAAAAATACCGGTTGCCATACGTGGAGTCAGACCAGATCGTGCAAGCCTGGTACAGCAATCCGATGCAATTCTGGCAAAACCAACTCAACTTCGCAGTATGGTGTGCCACGGCGGGGTGTGGGGTGTCCGCGCAGGAGCATCTGTCCGGCCCTGACCCACTAACGCGAGCCGTCTTCATATTCCATGTCTACTACCAGATTCGTCGAATCCTCAAAGAGATGCGTGTGGCTCTACCACAAGACCAGGGTTGGAACGCCTTTGAAAATCCCTACGATGTAAGAGCCTATCAGCGTATATGCGCGGAATTTGGAATTCCCCAGAATGATAACTGGAGACGGCTCGGGAGGAATAACGGGTTGGGGAGTGTATACATTTACTGGACGAACACTGGTTATCGCGTCCTGCCTGATGGACATGATGGTGTATATGACCCAAAGCGCCATTCATTCACACAACAAACCACAAATGACATACTACACATAGATTATATCTCACAAGACGATATTCACGCTGATTCTGGCTGGCAGGCTTTCATTCTTAACAAGTCACAGGGCTTCACACGCCCCGGTGTTGAGCGAATAAATGACAGCATTCGAACCTATGTGTGGGCCATCTTAGGGGCCCAGGCTCAGACTAGAACACGAATTCTGGGAACCGGAACGGCGTTTGATGCCCAGAAGCAATTCCTGGTATTAGTAGAAGAAGCCATCTCTGCGCCCGTCGATCTCGCGGCGGCCATCAAAAGATATCAGGATGTGCTACAAAACGCGAGCTCAGAAGTTAATTATGTCTTTGGAACGGGGTTGTATATGGCCCCCAGCGACATGCTGCTCCGCATTGGCCAGATAGCTGGATATAACAACATGATCATCATCGCAGAACCAGGCCTAAAGCGTGGCCTGAATACAACCATTAATGCCCCTAAGCTGCCCACCATTGCACAGCCGACGGTAGAGCTGCCCAGCATTGCTCAGCCAGCGCTGCCGACCACTAGCATAGCTGATAAGGCAGCTGGGCTGCAGCATCAAAATGAAAAGATAGCACTCATTGCTGGGGGTGTCGCAGTCGGTCTAGTGGTCCTATGGTTTGTTCACCGCAATTAGCCGCTCTCTGATAGCCAGCAGCAGCAAGCCACCGAGTGCAACCACTAATGCCCAGAGATTTCCAGCCAGCCATCCCACACCCTTACTCAAGAAGTTAAGAAGCCAGGAGATAATACCGCCTATGATTCCTGGGAGTGCCTCCGCAGCCTTACCAGCTAGCCTGGCTAGAAGGCTCGCTAGGTCTTTCAGTTTCTGCCGAATCCATTCCTTAGCCCCAGGGCCAGGTGGCGGGCCAGGTGGTGGGATAGGTGGCGGGCCAGGCGGTGGGGTAGGACCACCACCACCAGTAATGGCTAGGGTGATAGTGGAAATTAAGAGGCCGATCGCTGTGAGAATGCTCGCTATGGTGATACCCTGCTCTCGGAACAGAGTCCGCAGCCTCGCACCCAGTGTGGTGTCTTCATTGACCACCCGATGAATGGTTTCACGGATCCGACTGAATTGGGTGCGTAAGTCTTCGTGTAACTCAGCGACCTCTATTAAAAGCCTCTTCTTAGCTTCTTCAATATCGGCAATCTTTTGCTCTTGAAAGTCCCTACTCTCCTCATTGGGTGCTATCAACATTTTCCGCCGCCTTATGGCGACCTCTTTATCTTGCTGGTCGAGAATAACCAGATAGTTTGTGAGTTTACCTTTAATCGTTGTCACCGCTTTGTCAAGCGCCATGAGCCCCCGGAGTTCTCTCACTGGAGGTAAGCCTTTCTCTCCCAGGTATTGGTCTACGTGTGAGGTTTCTAAAACCCGCTGCACTTCTGGACTCGACATAGCCCGTTCTAAGATGTTGCCAACATTTGAAGCTATTTGTGGGACAGCCTGAATATCTGCACCACTTAGAGCAGCTTCTTCCTCCGCCAGATCACTAGCAGTCTCCTCAAGGATGGTGACAACCTTTGGTGGTATTTTGTCCACAAACCCCAATACCTCTCTGGTACTCACTCTGAGGTTATTCACAGCTAACGGCATGCCATTATCATACTGTGTAATCCTTTGGTGGTTAACATAGAGAGCATTCCGGCGACCCAAACGAATTTTTGTATAATCTATACCAGTTATAGGTTTGATACCCCACATCTTCTCCACCCTTTTAAAATAGTCGTTAATAGCGCTGTTTTCTAGTTCTATGAATAAGTTGCGCTCCCCCTGTGACGTCTCCCCCTGTGACGTCTCCCCCTGTGACGGCCACTCGGTATTAACAATGTGGGGATTATCGACATCAAAATCATCGTCGATGAAGCCTGTCTCTTCTTCCTCACCCGTTTCAGGCCTCCCCTCTTCACCACCAAAATCAGCCAGCTCAACTCTATCCATATTAGATATTGCTACAAAGCAATAATAAACAACTAGCCATGTCTTCAAGTGCATATGGTCGTAAGCTTAACCCTTACCGCCGTCTCCGGGAGCCGCTCGGTGTGAAAGGATTGCGGCAAACGATAATCGTGACCAACAATCCTTCTACGATCGGCCCGAAGCAGCAGTTACTAGTTCGTTTTCCCAATCTCGGTGCACACGATGTTATCGTGCCTGGGTCGGTGCGGCTGGCATTCAATGTCGACCTCAGCTCCCCTGATGTCAACCGGTCCGTGGTCCAGAACCTCGGCCGAGCACTGGTTCAAAAGCTGACCGTCAGGCTATCGGGCAATGAAGTCTTCTCTCTTGTGGACAGTGACGTCTACAACGTCTATCTGGATCTTTGGAAGAGCCAATCGGAGCGGGCGAGCGCTGTGTATCAAGGCATCGATACAAGCCCTGGTATGAATGTAACCAAGGCGCGTGTTGGCGCAGCGGATGCTGTTGTTCTGCCCGCCACCAATGCGAGAGACGTGGCCATCGCAAAGGTCTTCAAAAACAGGTACTACATACCACTAGATTTTGAGCTGCTTGAAACGCATGCGCCCTTCTACCAATCCGCTCTTAGTGATCGGCTGGAGATTGAGTTGACCTTTAACGACGCTTCCCGCGTGGTTCGCGCAACTGGCAAAGATGCGGGCAATTCCTCATATTCCCTAGAAAACATCTGTCTCGAGTACGAAGTAGTCACTGAACCCACATTGGCCCGGCTAATTCGGAGCATGTATGAGAGTCGTATGGTGGTGTTATACGAGCGGGTCCTACGACATAGACGGATCCCTCTGAAAAAGGAGGAGTCGATATGGAACATCAATCTGAACACGCCCTGTAAGTCTTTGAAAGGTATTCTCCTATTATGGGAAGATCCTTTCAACCAAAAGGATTTTGCACGCCTACCAGAGTTGTTTTACAACCCACTGATCACCAAAGTTGAAGTCATCGTAGAAGGTCAAGCCAATCAGCTATTTGCGCACGGCTTAGCACCACACCAGCTCTGGGACGAAGCCAGGAAATTCTTTGCCGGTGGCCTCAAAAGGCACCCTGAGACAAGCGCAGTCGCCAAAGAGTTAGGGTTGTTCGATGTCAGTCTAGGCGAGTACTTGACAACAAAATTCTGCTTGTGGCTGGACTTCCGGACCTCCGACGATGACCATCTTCACGGCAGCGGCCGGCGTATAGAGAACGGCTCTGAGGGCATCACTCTCCAAATCACGAAAGAGGCTGAATCGGTGGCGGGGCCACTGTACTGCTACGTTTATTTGGTTATGGACGGACAGCTGAACATCGACACCGGGAGATTCGTTAGTGCTGTTTATTAATGGAGTTCCCACTGAAGCCACACTCGGCCATCATCACAGGCCCCACATCGTGTGGTAAAACAGAATTCATTCTCGACCTCCTGGAAGGCCCGTACAGGGGTGTTTTCGAGCATATTGTAATTGCTTGCCCTTCGGTACGATACAATGAAACATACCGGGCCCGGCCGTGGGTGTGGTCAGATCGCGAGGTCTTCATATTTGACCCCGGTGATCGGCTGCTCAAATGGCTAGAGGCCTTCTATAAAATGTTTCAGGGGACACCAACGTTATACATCATTGATGACTGCAGCGCAGAGGACGCTATTGCGCAGAAGCGGACTATGTTGACTTATCTAGCTTTTAGCGGGCGACATGCCCAGCAAAGTCTGTGGGTTCAAACCCAGAAGTACAACGCCGTTGCGAAAGGCCTCAGAGCGCAGACACAATGGGTGGCGCTCTTCCATTCCAAGGATAAGGATAGCTTTGAAGACTGCCTGGATGAGAACTACATCATCCACTCTAGGGAGGAACGTGATGGGGTGCGAAAGCAACTCGAAACCAATGAGTTCTCAAAGCTGGTACTGAGGACCAAGTTCCCATTTTCTTATAAAGTGCTCAAAGCTGGTGAGGTTTGTTAGATACTAAGCATATGTTAAGCATCAGCTAAGCATATGTTAAGCATCAGCTAAGCATATGTTAAGCATCAGCTAAGCATATGTTAAGCATCAGCTAAGCATGTATGAAGCAGTGCTTTGTTACTTCGTAACAGCCTTAGTTGTGTTACAACTGATATGCACATGTTGTGTGCTTGGATGGGCTGTGCATTCCTATATTAGAGTTAGACGTTGGGTATTTGCAAACGCTGTGATGGATTGCGACACCATACTCGACCAGCTATTACGTGAAGAGGCAAAGCCGGTAGAGTCTGCTCCGGAACCTACAACAACACCACAGTCCGGACATGCATCGCCACCTACCACAACACCACAGTCCGGACATGCGTTGCATCGTGAAAGGCTGGCAGCACTTGCGGCTGGGGGACGTGCCGGGCAGTACATAGGCTGTAAGTACTCCAAACTTACAATGGAACAGGTTGAGGCCTTGCCTGATCAAGAAATTGAGAAGCTATATGCGAGGCATGAGGCGAGGCTTGGAGCTGCAATAACAAAGACCCTAGGCACAGCTATGTTACAGATGTACGCACAAGTGGCAAGTATGTTCCTCCCCATTGCTGATAATCAAGCTTTGGTGACAGACCTGGAGGCCGACCCGTTTCTAGGGCATGCGCTAAACACAGTTACATGTGAACTCTACCATAAGTTCGGTATGTGCTTAGCACCTGCAACTGTCGCACTAGCAACTTTTAGGCACTGCCATTTTGGACATATCTGTCCTAAGCAAGAACAAGATGGAGGAGGAGACCCCCGAAATTGCTCCACAGGAGAAACTAGTGACGAAGGACCCCAGGAAAGTTGCGGCTGGGAAGAGAGGAGCTGCTGCTCGAAAGAGTCGTGAAGCAGAGAGGCTGTCTCTAGCTCTGCAGCAGGCTGTTCGTGAGAAGAAACGAAAGTTAGCCCCCGAGCATGAGGAGGCCCCACCACCGCTGTTTCCCATGGTGCCAGTTGATTACCGTGGCTGGACTCCCTGGATTATCGGAGTGGCTGGCGTTGTCGTTGTCGTCGGAGTAATTAGGCAGAAAATGCGGCGGACTAAAGCACCTGCCCCACCTGCGCCCTCCAAGCGGCCGGAGACTAACATATTAAAGAATAGAGATCCATTTTATATGGAATAATGGCAGGCGTTGACGGGAAAGTTATTGTTAACACCGTTTACCACGGCGCTGTGGTGGCCGCGCTTACGGTAGGCACCGCAAAACTGACCAAGCTGATTTTCAAAGGGGCAACCTTGCCCAAGCTAGACGCTGATATGTATGACATTGGGATGATGGTTTTAGACACGTCCATCGCCTTAGCACTCCGAGATTTGCTTATCAAAGAGGGCTTGATCCCCGCTGATATATTGCATAAACCCTTACAGTATCAACCCCGCTAGCTATGGCCTCTGTCGCAATGATGATAGGGGGCGCTGTTGTCAATGCCCTCGCGTTTACGGGGGGCAACTACCTCTTTTCCAAGCTAGGGCATGCGGACGCCCATGAAGAAACGAGGCGGCACGATGAGGCTGTCGAGCGGCTACAGGCGGCCCAGGCTGAGTGGATGAGAAAGAGAACCGCGCGGCTGGACTGGCTCAACGATGAGCTACAGCGCGAAGGTCACGCCGTTCACTCTTTCCAGGATGTCGACCAGGCCATGCGGGAGTACAGCCTGATCTCTGGCAAACGTGTCGAGCCCCTCGAGCCTGAACCTCACCTGACGGATTTCTATGTGCCCTCTGAGCCGCAGAAAGACCGCGAGATCACTTTTATCGTTCTTGGGCTGGCAGCGACTGGTATTGTTGCTTATAAGTTGCTTTAGAGATTGGCCGCTGCTACCAAAATGAAAGATCTGGAGGATATCTACTACAGCCCTCAGGGCTACTGGAAAGGCTTGGCGGCCATTAAGAAGCTAGCTGCTGCAGCTAATGTTTCGGAGGATGTTGCCCGAGACTGGCTCAAGAAGCAAGCTATTTTTCAGATCTATTTACCCGCTCCTCGTTACATTCCACGGCCATCTATTGATGAAGATAGACCGAATGCCGTCCATCAGGCTGACTTGCTCTACCTACCACATGACCGGGTTGGTCGTAAGACATTTAAGTATGCCTTGACAGTTGTGGATGTTGCCTCACGGTTTAAGGAAGCAGAGGCTTTGACAGACAAGAGCAGTGAAGGGGTGGCTTTGGCCCTAGAGCGAATTTACAAACGCGGGCCACTCAAATGGCCACGGCTTCTGCAGATTGATCCGGGGCGTGAGTTTATGGGTGCTGTGAGCCAGCTGGCAGCAAAGCATAAGACACAGATACGGCGTGGAGAAGCTGGGAATCACCGGCAGCAGGCGATCGTTGAGAGGTTCAATCGCACTCTGGCGGAGAGACTGTTCGGTGCCCAGTACGCCCAAGAGTTACTACTGGCGGCTCGAGGGTCCTCTGAACGTTCAGCTGAATGGGTTCGGGCTCTTCCTCAGGTGGTCGCGGCTCTTAACGGTGAGGTGACTCGTTTGACGGGTCGGAAGCCGGTTGATGCCATTAAGGACACTTCAGTATCCCATTCACCGGCCGCTCCTGCTCACCGTACTATCGGCCTCAAGGAGCCTGTGATTCCGTCTGAGGCTCTAGTTCGGTATCTGTATGCAAGCTCGCCTGGGGAGCATGAGCTTGAAGGTGGCCGGCGCCGGGCGACTGATCCTTCGTGGTCATTAACAGTACACGAGATTCGTAGAACAGTATGCCAGGATGGGCGGCCTGCGCTGTACTACCTGGTGGATGGGCCAGCGCGGGGCTTCGTTCGCGAAGAGCTGATGATTGTTCCTCCCGACACCCAAATGCCTCCTGACCGGATCCTCCCTAAGCGATGAGGCCCAGGCTGGCGATCTGCCCGTTATACATCCCTCGGTTCTCTACTCTATGGACTTCTACCTCGTAGATGGACCAGCTCGTGGATGTGAGGAGCTCCACAGCTACTCCCTAGCAGGATTCTAGGTAGCCGTAGGCCCTAGTGTTGATACCATCAGCACAAATCCATTTTTTCGTGTCCATGGGGCTCAGAGATGTTTTGTTCATCTCATAAACCCCTATCTGGTGGCCCTTGCTTCGTATGGCAACCTGTGTGTGCTTGTATTCCCGCTGACCGAACAGACTGTCCTTGTAGTGTTCGTGTCTGAGGTCCTTCTTCACAACTGCCCGAGCCACTCCTTTGGCTTTCTTGATGTTGGCGGCCTCCTCTAGGATTGAGTACATCTTTGGTCTGAGACCGACGAACTCAGCTATCGAGCGGCCGTTGCATTCATCTTTGAATTTGCCGACCACCTTTTTATTCGCAGTCGAATGGTTGGGGTGGTCACGCGGATAATCTGAGAAGTCGTACCAGTCGGGGTGAGTCTTCATGTCCGCGTACACATCCTCAGTCTCCACCTGAAGTAGAAGGGAGTCAGTATCAGTGTAGCAGAGCTGGAGTCTATTACCGTATTGGGGTTTAAGCCGATTGTACCAGAAGTCGTACATGAGGTACTTGGATTGGTCCAGGATGGCCTGCCCACAATAGACTGGTTTATTCAGCTGGACCTTGTTCTTGATGCTGTGCACCGCCACCAGTCCACCGTTGAAGATTCTACACGATTCGTAGTTGGGGCTGGCGATTAATTTTCGGAGTCGGTCAGTCTCGGTGCCTCTGATAAGGTTGACTCTGATGCGTTTGCGAACATTCTCCATACTCTTCCCAAAGACGGCATTGTTCATCAGCTTGAAGAAGTCCTTCTCAAATTCCGACTTGGCTTGGGCTCGTAGAGAGGTGTTCATCTCTATGTAGGGCTTCATCCATTGGGACTGATTGAACTTGATGGCTCGGTGGATCTGGGTGACCTCTAGACCGAGGCTGTGATAGAGTTTGAGATTGCGGTAGTGGACGACGTATCGCTCCTTGTTGTGGAGATGAGGTACCAGCTTTGTTTGCTCCGTGAACTTACCCCCCAGTTTGTTCTGGAGCTCGCGCTGATAGCTGCTCAACCAGGCCTCTGGGATGGTCATGGTTTCTGGAGCTAGCGGATAGTCACTGTGGGCTTCATGTAGGTGCGCTGGGTACTTCAAATCAACCTCAACAAGCCATCCCTCTGGGGCGTTGTCGGGGGTGTTGAGTACCTCCTCGAGAGTTGGATTGGCCCATTGGAACCCTCCGGTGGGGAGGTATTCCATCATGGCCCACCCATACAGGTTATTTGCATCTAGGTACATGATCCACGAATTGGGTGTTGTGGGGTCATAGTCTGAAGTCTTGGGGTTGTTGGCCTTAGCATACCGCTTGGAGACCATGGCCACACCCCCTCGGAGTCCCTTCTCAAAGAGGAGGTGCATATCCAAGTCGGTTAGGAGCTCGAGTTGCACCTTCGTCTTTTTTAGGAGTGCGTCCCATGCCAGGCCGGGTGCACTGATGTAGTGGGCTGGGTCGAGCTGATATACCTCCATGCAGGTGTCTCGGAATGCCTCGAATATATCAGCCAACAGACTGACGTCTGTTTTCAGGTATAGGTCATGGTAGCCTCCGAGTGTTTTGCAATCGAGCTCCTGCCACACTTTCTGGGCGTGGGCATAGTCAGAGTCACTGATTCCTTCTCGGGTGAGCTTGCTGTAGAATGCCTCTTTGGGTGGTAGGCGGTCCTCTGCAAAGCGCTCGAAGCTGTCCATATATTCGTAGGGGTATACACCCTTACGGAGAAGGAGATGTGACTGGCTCTGGCATAGCGTGGTCCTGAACTTGTTCATTAAGACAGCCCAGGGGGTGTGCTTCTCAGTGTTGCACGTCTCACATCTTGAGATTATATCGTTGCCTCTACGTGTCAGAGCCATTGATTTACCGCAGTGTGTCAGCTCGCTGAGGTTCCCTACCAGGGTGTCTAGAGAGCTATTCATGAACTGTAGACTGTCAATGAATTGCAGCTGACCGATGGTGAAGGAGGCGTACTTCTCTATGGTGTTTGGTATGCAGGTGATTGTTGTGTTGTCTACTTGTTTGGTTTGCCATTGGCCGTTTTTCTTCTTCTTGTAGACCGTTCTTTTTCCCCAGTCCAGACGGCCGGCCGCTTGCATGATGATGTGGGAGTCGTATCCTCTGAGGTTGTGAAAGACTACAGGTATCCTCAGCTTGTCTCTATTGATGCGCCATGCTAGATTACAGACATTGTGGGCAGCGCCCCGGTATTTGCCTGTAATATGGCAGTGGTCTCTCACCTTGTCCTCCTCCAGCGGCTCTTTACAGATGTGGCAGGTGGTGGCGGAGGCAAAGTCTTCACGGTCTTTTTGCCCCAGCACCATGAGAGCCGGCCGCTGTAACTTGTGGTGGATGGTGGCCTGCTCTTGTCCCAAGCGTTTGAGGAATTCGTCTGCAGCATCCTCCCCCCGATATACGACAGGGTTTGTGGTGAGCCCGTCGCAGCGTACAATGGTGTAGCCGAAGCCGCAGGGGGGCTGCTCAGCAAGTTGGCGCGTGTTGCTCTGGCTTGGATCCATTGCCGCACCATGTACTGGAACGTTCAAGGTCTCAAAGTCTGCGTATATGATGTATGGCGCCCTCATCTGTTTCTGGAGGGACTTGAAATTCATCTTTCCCTCTTTAGGCATGACATTCACCTGGCAGGCTGTGTTGATGCCTTGGCAGA
Source organism: Cepaea hortensis (assembly GCA_963921405.1). Taxonomy (NCBI): domain Eukaryota; kingdom Metazoa; phylum Mollusca; class Gastropoda; order Stylommatophora; family Helicidae; genus Cepaea; species Cepaea hortensis. The sequence continues at coordinate 43,958,932 of OY992880.1, read as the reverse complement.
GTGGCACATGTTGGTCCAAGGTTTCCTGAGAGGAGTGTACATGGAGACAGTTGAGACATGGATACTTCTTACCCCTATGTTTGCTGTTTCCATATAGAAGCCGCCCCACATCCTTGACCCAGACATAGTGCCTATTCTCATCCTTACATAGGAGCAAGAGGTTGATTTGGTTGCGCTGGAGTGTGTTGGTCCGGAGTATGGTTGGTCCTTTGTTCCACCCAAAGACTCTGATGGCTATGGTAGGATTCTGGTTTTCAAACTTCGCAATGCTGGTCAGCTGCACTGGGAACTCGATTCCTTCAAAGTTTAGCTCTCCCAGGTGGGCGCTATAATTGTTGAGCCTATCAGGATGCTCTCCATGCGCTACTGGGTAGAGCGCTGAGAGTATGGCCCATTCAAAGCAGCGGTTGTCCTCATTCTTTACATTCACAACACTACGTGGTGGAATGAAGCTGGGTGTTGCGAAGTAGCTAGAGCCTCGGAATGGTTGGTATTTTACTATGTAGAGGTCGAGCTGCACACACTCATCATAGTGCCAATCCGAGCCCTGTTCGGTGAAGCATTCACTGTCAGCGAATATCTTGGCTCTGGCGAGCTTCAGCCCCTCGTCAATTTCCCCCTCGTGCAGTACTTCATAGTTCCTGCTTCCATGGGTGGCGATTGCCGTAATCTGTTCGCCTTCTGGGGTGGTGCGATAGTATTTTAGATGGAGATACAGCTGCATTTTAACACTGCCATAATCCCCCAACCCTTTTACCACCAGGGCTTTGATGGCGGGCTCCATCGAAAACATAAATAGTCCAGGCTCATCATAGTCGACGCTACCTTCTGGGACGCTTGCTTCATATTTTCTCAGGCTCCCCTCAATCTCCCGGGTGAGTTTCAATTCGGGTGCATTGCGAATTAGCTCAGCCAACTCCTCATCCGTTTCCTCTCGCACACTATCAGCTCGGGCAAGGAACTCTGCTTCGAGGTCGGCGTGGCGTTGAGCACGCTGCCGGGCGCGGTGTCGTCGCTCGGCGACGATCGCGGCTCGGTCCGCGGCGGTACCATATACAAATCTCAGGGCGGTGGTAATCCCTGCTTCAAGTCGTGCCCCTTGTAGGTTGGGGTTCTTCTCGAGCAGGGTGGCCCGAGCCATCTCATGCGCTCTGGATATTTCCCCCTCAAGAACGGCCTTCCTCCTCCCACTGTATGGCATGCCATACTCGCGGGCTTGCTGTTTCAACTGAATCAGCGTAGGCATGGCTAAATACACAGATCTGTCAGTCTCTAACAGGTGAGTGTGTACGTACAGTGGATAGTTCCATGTCTCTAATTGACTTTTATATTTCTGTGATCATAGCCAATCGCTTAAACTCGGCGTTAAAAGGCTTTACCTTTTCATGGTACCATGTTCGGCGATTGGCTGCGTTATAACCACACTCCTTACAAATTGATAGATAGTTTGTGACCCCCCTCCCACAGCTTCTGCACGGTTTGGTACATGAACCCTTCCGTATTAGCACTGCATGGACTTTGCAGTAGTCCCTCATACAACTCCGATTGCAGGGCTCTGTGGAACGTAGCCGTAGCCACTTACAACTGTTCTTCGCGGTGCGCATCTTGGTATGTCTGTAGATGATACACTCTAAATCGATGGCTCGGTCGCCATGCGTGCGCTCCGGGATACAGAGGACGGCCCGGTCGGGCGGTCGCGCCCCGGGGCCCTGGGGGGTGGGGCCCCCGGGGGTTGGGTCCCTAGGGGGCTTTCTTTTGGCGCTCCTGTAGTGCCCAGACCCTTTTGGTCCCCGGGGGCTTTCTTTTGGCGCTCCTGTAGTGCCCCGACCTTTTTGGCCCCAAACCCCCAATTGACATCTACTAGTGAATCCCAGTCTCTTCTATCGGGACCATCCCTTTAGACATTCTTGTAACGAGCCATAATTTCTAGAGACTGTCGGCAAACTCTTGGATAGGGATTTCTATCTATGTCAATAGAAACACCCTAACGGTCGGTGACAACTGTGGTCTCGGTCCGGGATCTACCCAGCTAATTAGAAATATTTCTAATATATTGTGTTACTTGGAAAAAAAAATTTTTTTTCTCATCTCAGTAAAGGGTAGAGTAGTTTAGGAAACTCTGTAATTAGTTGTTTCCATTCGATTGAGAGAGTGAAAGTGTGTTTGTATCATTGTTTGTACTAACCATTTTTGTGTATGTACTAATAAGATTTGTAAATTATTGCAATTGTATTAGTATAACTTGAATTGGGAAGTAGTATAATATTGATATAGAAATTGTAGTCCACTGATCACTCACCCTCTCAGTCAAAACTCAGTCATGAGTTCATCAGCAGATTTGCACGCAGCAGCGGTAGCTATGGGGTTATCGGAGCCCGAAGCAGCCAAATATGTCCATGATATGGAGAGGGAGTTAAGGAAAGAAGACAGGGAAGATAAAATACGTAGGCATGAACTCGAGCTTAAGAAACTGGAAGCAGAGACAGAGCTTAAGAAAATCGAGGCCGAGGCTGAGAAAGAACTTAGGCAGTTACAGGAAAACGAAAAAATCCGACAGCATGAGTTTAGGATGAAAGAGCTAGAAAACCAAGCTCTATCAGCAACCTGTTCTAACGCCAGCTCTCCGGCACCCAGCATTGAAACCCAGCTACATTCGACTTCTCATGTGGGTCCTATGAGTTTTCCTTTGATGCCGTTCGAGGAAAATCAGGAACAATTGGATAGTTACCTTCAGAAATTCGAGAAATTAGCTGAGTCATTTGGGTTGGCTAGGGAACACTGGAACTTGAAGCTTTCTCAGGCACTGAGGGGACAAGCGTATGTAGTCTTTCAGGGACTACCTCCAGGCCATGAACATTCTTATGAAAGTTTGAAATCGGCTTTATTGAAGAGATATGAGTTAACCTCAGCTGCTTATCAACGGAAATTCCGAACCGCAAGACGCCTGAGGGGTGAGTCATTCTCACAATTGTCCGCTCGTCTGCAGAGTTATCTCTGTAAATGGGAGACATTGGGAGAGTATGAACACTCCTATGCGGGCTTGCGGGAGATGGTTTTATGTGAGCAGATGAGGAACTGTATGTCGAAGCCGATGGAAACTTTCATCGTTGAACAAGGGGCGCAAAACCTAGAGGAAATGATAGTCTTGGCTGAAAGGTATCTGACTGCCCATGGGGACTCTGTCTCAACACAACCTTCCCAACCTCAAAAGAATCAACCTCCCCAACCTCAAAAGAACCAACCTCCAACCAACATGGGACAACCCCGATACAATAACCAACCAGCAGATAAGAGGCAACCCCAGCCACAACCAAACAACCCCACCGCAACTGGTTTTAGACAACCCTACTGCAAGAACTGTAGGAATAACTCCCACAGTACGTCAGAATGTAGGCGCCAACCTAATCCCAAGATTGCGGCATACTTGTCCACAGACAAGGAAATCGCTAAGAGGCCACCTCATCAAGAACTGAGAAGACCTCCAGTGACAGAGCAGATCACTGTCAATGGACAGTGGGTCGAGTGTCTTTACGATACGGGTCTACAATATGATGCCATCGTAGCCTCTCACCTGGTAGACTCTGATCAAATCACAGAAGATACAATTGAGATAAAGGGCGTGACAAAAAGCTCACCTACCCTGACCTTGCCAATCGCTAGAATATTAGTTGACTCTAAATTCGTTAAAGGTACGATATCGGCAGCAGTGATGGCCGACTCCATCTATGACATGATACTAGGATGTAGATATGTCTACTTGGGGGAACCAGTCACACCTATGATAGTGGCTGCTGTGCAGACCAGGGCTCAAGTTACCGCAACCTCTGAGCCTGATCTACCCATGAATCCACTCCCAGGGGAGATTAGAGCTGCACAGAACCAGGACCCAACTCTAGCACACTGTTTTAAGAAACTTCCAAATGCTAGAAACCCTCCGCAGAGAGGGGACTTTTATAAGAAGGGAAATTTGTTGTATCGTAGGGCCGGTAAAAATGAACAGGAACATGGTCAACTTGTAGTACCAGCAGCATATAGGCCACAAGTTCTACACATGGGCCACACACTGTCGTTTAGTGGGCATATGGGTGGTGGTGCAACTAATCAACGTATTGCATGTCATTATTTTTGGCCGGGAATGAATGGGGACATCAAAAGGTATGTGAAATCTTGTCCGGAGTGTCAGCGAGTTGCACCCAGACACACGACTGCCCCAGTTAAGTTAGGAGAAATGCCCATCATGAATACCCCCTTCGAGCGAGTGGCTGTCGACATTGTTGGACCTCTCCCTAGAACTAAAAGGAGAAACAAATACATATTAACTCTGGTGGATACCTGCTCCATGTGGGGAGAAGCGATCGCCCTGCCAGCCATTGATTCTAAAAGAGTGGCAGAGGCCCTGGTCACGATTTTCACTCGGCTAGGATTCCCTAACCAAATCCTCACTGATAACGGCTCTCAGTTTAGAGGGAGATTGATGGAAGAAGTCTTCCATATTTTCCAGACTCGCCACATACATTCCAGTCCATACCACCCACAGTCAAACGGCCTGGTGGAAAGGTTCAACGGGACATTGATGTCTATCCTGAGGAAGTTGGCACAGGAAAAACCAGAAGTCTGGGATGATTACCTACCGGCAGCACTATTTGCTTACCGGGAAGTTCCTCATGGCTCCACTGGCCTTCCACCGGCAACCCTCCTCTTTGGTAGGCCCATCAAAGGTCCTCTAGAAGCTCTCATGAGAACATGGACTGAGGAGAGAACAGACGAGACAGTAGTAAATGCGTCCACGTATGTGGAAGAATTGAAACACAAGTTAAAGATGGGATGGAAGTTAGCGACGAGTAATCTTAGAAGAGCCCGAGCGAAACATGCCCAGTATTACAATAAAAAGGCCAAGGATTGTTCACTAGAGGTAGGGGACAAAGTCTTACTACTACTCCCTAGCGGAAACAATAAGTTGGAGATTGGGTGGCAGGGGCCGTTCCCCGTGGTAGAGAAACTGTCCCGTACCAATTACAGGATCGCCATCAAGGGTAAGCAGAAAATGTATCATATCAATTTGCTTCGCAAATATTATACGAGAGCAAATGACCCCCCAAGGCATTTGTTGGCAATGGCAGTTGCAACTGAAGTAGAGAATGGGGAGAACATAGCGGTGGAATATCCCCTACAACTTCAGGAGACCTACCAGGATGTGGAAATAAATCCTAACCTGACCACTTCCCAAAAGGGAAAATTGGAGGAAGTATTACAATCTCACGCAACACTCCTCACCGACAAACCAGGTCGCACTAGCTTGATAGAATTTGATATGAAGCTGACCAGCCCTGATCCTATTAGGCAGAAACAGTATCCCATTCCCTATGCAAAGGAAGAGGCACTCAGAATTGAGATCAACCAGCTACTTCAAGAAGGAATAATCTCACCTTCTTAGTCACCGTACAGTGCAAATGTGGTGCTGCTTAGAAAACCTAGTGGGGAGCATCGGCTCTGCATCGACTATCGCCAACTGAATGGTATAACCGAGTTCCAAGCAGAACCGCTACCAGACCAGGGGCAACTCTTCGCCAAGCTGAGTAAAGCCAAGTATTTCTCTAAGATAGATTTGAGCAAAGGATACTACCAGATCCCCGTGAAGCAAGAAGTTCGACCCTACCTGGCATTCAGCACCTCCACGGGACACTACCAATTCAACGTGCTCCCATTTGGCCTTAGTAATGCACCCAGCGTTTTCACCAGGATGATGAGAATGCTTTTGGACCCTCTAAGAGACCCATCCATTACCAACTTCATGGACGACATTCTCATTGCCTCCAATACCTTTGAGGAACATTTATCCTCATTGGAAGTTCTGTTAACCAGATTAGCTGAAGTAGGATTGACTGCTCGGCCCACCAAGTGCCAGCTAGCATTTCAAAAACTTGAATTTCTGGGACATACCATAGTCCAGGGTTACACCTCGCCTGACCCGAAAAATGTAGAAAAACTACAAGCCGCACCGCGACCCAAGACCAAGAAAGATGTGAGATCCTTTGTGTCTCTGTGTGGGTTCTACCAAAAATATATCCAGAATTTCAACATGGTTGCAGCCCCTCTCACAGATGCCACAAAGAAGGGAGCCCCAGAGAAAGTTAACTGGACTGCAGATTGTGAGACTGCGTACACCATCCTTAAAGACAGACTTTCAGCAAGACCCATCTTGCAACTCCCAGATCTTACCAAAACATTTACCTTGCGAACAGATGCCAGTAATGTTGGCATTGGGGCAACACTGTTGCAGGGAGGACGAGAAAACCCGACCATCCTTTTCCCAGTAGCATACGCCAGTCGAAAGTTAAACCAGGCTGAACGGAACTATTCCACCATCGAAAAGGAATGTTTATCTCTAGTATGGGCGGTACAGAAATTCCAACCATACTTATATGGAAAAAAATTCATGGTTCAGAGTGACCACCAACCTCTGATGTTCTTAGCTGCCTCCAAGAAGTTAAACACTCGGTTGATGAGATGGTCACTGCTCCTACAACCCTACACATTCAATGTGGAGTACATCCCCGGAAAAGAAAATGTGGGAGCAGATTTCCTGAGCAGACACCCTACTGCTGAGGATGAAGACAATGACCAGACGGACTCAGGAGGAAAATAAGCCATAGTCGATCTAGGCTCACCTACCCCAAAAGTTCACCTAGTCGTACTTTTCTCTAGGAGGGGCATATGTGACGGGATGAGTCTAGATCACTATGCAAATACCACCAATATTACGTTAGCTGAATTACTATTTACATTCTGGATTCAGTAGGCAGCTAAATTACTAATAATGACGTCATATTGGCGACGCAGACATTTGCTGCACTAAAACTACACACTGTACTATTGGGGACAGCACATTTCCACGTCATCATCAAATGATGTCACAAGGGAAATCCCCTGTCTTCAACCCTTATTAATATCAAGTCTAATGACTGGGGATATAGGTCCGTCACTCCCTAGCAACGGGAAAACAGCGATATGCTATTAGTACGGCTGCACCGGAAATTGTGACTAACAACTTCCGTCCGGTACACAACGACCATAGCTGCTGTGCTAAGCAGACCTTATATGAAGTGAGCTGCCATATCCAATTGCATCCTTGGTAGATTATACCAAAACCTATCTTAAGTGCTGCAATAAGACTGGGGGTGAGTGTAGTAACATAATAATTATGATTATAGTAAGAAGTGTGTACACATTTATATTCTGATATTGGGAAAACCCAAAACTTTCCCGACCATGTATATTTATGAAACGTGGTAGTTGAAAGGGGAGACATTTGGAGAAAACATGTGAGGCCTAGATATATTTATAGATAAAAATATATATAGATATAATGTATGAACCTTACTGATTATTTTCATATGCATTTTGTGAATGCATTTACATGTATATTTTGTTGAAAATATGATAACATGATTTTGCCATGTGGGCAGAAGTAGAAGAGACATGTGGAACATGATTCTCACATGCCAGCAATGTTACTAGGCGATATATATTCAAACATAAATTTGCTTACCCCTGATTCACCGCCATGCCGAACTACATGACACTGACGGTCATAAGTTCAAAGCAAATACCATGTGGTGAGGAATCAGAATTTGGGGAGTAAATAACTCAACAAGGGATAACTGAGACATCCTAAAGCCCAATGCCTGGAATATCTCAGCCCCCTTGCTTGCCTGCTGGCCTTCTTCTTATCTTTTAGCTCGTATATTCTGTGGGGTATACCTCACGACTTCATGGCGACACTTGATTGCTTTATGCCTAATGACTGATGTGGGATTAGGTTGAATTATTGTTGGCCCTTCCTTAGCTATCTAGGGAAACATCCTGGCTGCCCAGGACTTCCTCACCATGGTGTTAAGGAATACACCAGTAATTATTGCATATGAGTCACTTCAAGTTTTACAACCATGTACATTTTGTAATGTTTTTTTCAAACAAAGATTTGTCTACATGTTCTATTCCAATGGACCATGTGGTCTTAGAATGTGTCCACTTCTGGACCCTTTTTCACCTTGTATCATCATGTCATACAAGGTATAGCCAAGCTGATAAGAACTATTGGCCTTTGCTTTTGATACAGAATAGCAGAGAGGAATTGTTTTATTCCTGTTCTGCATCTGACACATACACAACAGACACACAACACCAACACTCAGACACATTGTTATTGTCAAGACACTAAGGAGTCTGCAACTGTTTCTTTGATTTAAGGAGCCTCGCTGCTGATACTGCTGACACCTAACCGGTCCGGTTACCGAAACTTTGAGCCACCAACTAGTGGAGACGGAACCTGGAATCCGGAGGAGCATTGTACACCTGTCGAATGCCAGGGTCGACTCCAAGACATAATACAACCGAAAGCCAGCACTATTCCTAACAGAGATCAGATTATCTCAGGTGACTCTGTGTCTACATGTGTTCTGAGTGTATCACTGTCTGGATGGTGTGAATGATGACATGCTATCTGTCTAAGCATCAGAAAACTATTTTATTTTTGTACCTGTAACATAAATGTAACTATCATAGTTCACCAGTTGAACCACAATTTTCATTTTCTCTTTTATTATTAAAGAGTATTATTGTTTTATACTTTCACCAACGTACTCCACTCGTGATCATTTTGAACGCAAGGTGTGCGCGTGAGTGCGTGAAAGTATTTAAAACAGGGGGCTCCATCAATTGACGAAGGATCACCGACAGATAAACTAGGCATTCGTGTTAGGGCTTCCTACATACACGAGTGTTCTTCACCTTCTGCCTTTGTCTACCAAGTGAATCCCAGTCTCTTCTATCGGGACCATCCCTTTAGACATTCTTGTAACGAGCCATAATTTCTAGAGACTGTCGGCAAACTCTTGGATAGGGATTTCTGTCTATGTCAATAGAAACACCCTAACGGTCGGTGACAACTGTGGTCTCGGTCCGGGATCTACCCAGCTAATTAGAAATATTTCTAATACATTGTGTTACTTGGAAAAAAAAAATTTTTTTCTCATCTCAGTAAAGGGTAGAGTAGTTTAGGAAACTCTGTAATTAGTTGTTTCCATTCGATTGAGAGAGTGAAAGTGTGTTTGTATCATTGTTTGTACTAACCATTTTTGTGTATGTACTAATAAGATTTGTAAATTATTGCAATTGTATTAGTATAACTTGAATTGGGAAGTAGTATAATATTGATATAGAAATTGTAGTCCACTGATCACTCACCCTCTCAGTCAAAACTCAGTCATGAGTTCATCAGCAGATTTGCACGCAGCAGCGGTAGCTATGGGGTTATCGGAGCCCGAAGCAGCCAAATATGTCCATGATATGGAGAGGGAGTTAAGGAAAGAAGACAGGGAAGATAAAATACGTAGGCATGAACTCGAGCTTAAGAAACTGGAAGCAGAGACAGAGCTTAAGAAAATCGAGGCCGAGGCTGAGAAAGAACTTAGGCAGTTACAGGAAAACGAAAAAATCCGACAGCATGAGTTTAGGATGAAAGAGCTAGAAAACCAAGCTCTATCAGCAACCTGTTCTAACGCCAGCTCTCCGGCACCCAGCATTGAAACCCAGCTACATTCGACTTCTCATGTGGGTCCTATGAGTTTTCCTTTGATGCCGTTCGAGGAAAATCAGGAACAATTGGATAGTTACCTTCAGAAATTCGAGAAATTAGCTGAGTCATTTGGGTTGGCTAGGGAACACTGGAACTTGAAGCTTTCTCAGGCACTGAGGGGACAAGCGTATGTAGTCTTTCAGGGACTACCTCCAGGCCATGAACATTCTTATGAAAGTTTGAAATCGGCTTTATTGAAGAGATATGAGTTAACCTCAGCTGCTTATCAACGGAAATTCTGAACCGCAAGACGCCTGAGGGGTGAGTCATTCTCACAATTGTCCGCTCGTCTGCAGAGTTATCTCTGTAAATGGGAGACATTGGGAGAGTATGAACACTCCTATGCGGGCTTGCGGGAGATGGTTTTATGTGAGCAGATGAGGAACTGTATGTCGAAGCCGATGGAAACTTTCATCGTTGAACAAGGGGCGCAAAACCTAGAGGAAATGATAGTCTTGGCTGAAAGGTATCTGACTGCCCATGGGGACTCTGTCTCAACACAACCTTCCCAACCTCAAAAGAATCAACCTCCCCAACCTCAAAAGAACCAACCTCCAACCAACATGGGACAACCCCGATACAATAACCAACCAGCAGATAAGAGGCAACCCCAGCCACAACCAAACAACCCCACCGCAACTGGTTTTAGACAACCCTACTGCAAGAACTGTAGGAATAACTCCCACAGTACGTCAGAATGTAGGCGCCAACCTAATCCCAAGATTGCGGCATACTTGTCCACAGACAAGGAAATCGCTAAGAGGCCACCTCATCAAGAACTGAGAAGACCTCCAGTGACAGAGCAGATCACTGTCAATGGACAGTGGGTCGAGTGTCTTTACGATACGGGTCTACAATATGATGCCATCGTAGCCTCTCACCTGGTAGACTCTGATCAAATCACAGAAGATACAATTGAGATAAAGGGCGTGACAAAAAGCTCACCTACCCTGACCTTGCCAATCGCTAGAATATTAGTTGACTCTAAATTCGTTAAAGGTACGATATCGGCAGCAGTGATGGCCGACTCCATCTATGACATGATACTAGGATGTAGATATGTCTACTTGGGGGAACCAGTCACACCTATGATAGTGGCTGCTGTGCAGACCAGGGCTCAAGTTACCGCAACCTCTGAGCCTGATCTACCCATGAATCCACTCCCAGGGGAGATTAGAGCTGCACAGAACCAGGACCCAACTCTAGCACACTGTTTTAAGAAACTTCCAAATGCTAGAAACCCTCCGCAGAGAGGGGACTTTTATAAGAAGGGAAATTTGTTGTATCGTAGGGCCGGTAAAAATGAACAGGAACATGGTCAACTTGTAGTACCAGCAGCATATAGGCCACAAGTTCTACACATGGGCCACACACTGTCGTTTAGTGGGCATATGGGTGGTGGTGCAACTAATCAACGTATTGCATGTCATTATTTTTGGCCGGGAATGAATGGGGACATCAAAAGGTATGTGAAATCTTGTCCGGAGTGTCAGCGAGTTGCACCCAGACACACGACTGCCCCAGTTAAGTTAGGAGAAATGCCCATCATGAATACCCCCTTCGAGCGAGTGGCTGTCGACATTGTTGGACCTCTCCCTAGAACTAAAAGGAGAAACAAATACATATTAACTCTGGTGGATACCTGCTCCATGTGGGGAGAAGCGATCGCCCTGCCAGCCATTGATTCTAAAAGAGTGGCAGAGGCCCTGGTCACGATTTTCACTCGGCTAGGATTCCCTAACCAAATCCTCACTGATAACGGCTCTCAGTTTAGAGGGAGATTGATGGAAGAAGTCTTCCATATTTTCCAGACTCGCCACATACATTCCAGTCCATACCACCCACAGTCAAACGGCCTGGTGGAAAGGTTCAACGGGACATTGATGTCTATCCTGAGGAAGTTGGCACAGGAAAAACCAGAAGTCTGGGATGATTACCTACCGGCAGCACTATTTGCTTACCGGGAAGTTCCTCATGGCTCCACTGGCCTTCCACCGGCAACCCTCCTCTTTGGTAGGCCCATCAAAGGTCCTCTAGAAGCTCTCATGAGAACATGGACTGAGGAGAGAACAGACGAGACAGTAGTAAATGCGTCCACGTATGTGGAAGAATTGAAACACAAGTTAAAGATGGGATGGAAGTTAGCGACGAGTAATCTTAGAAGAGCCCGAGCGAAACATGCCCAGTATTACAATAAAAAGGCCAAGGATTGTTCACTAGAGGTAGGGGACAAAGTCTTACTACTACTCCCTAGCGGAAACAATAAGTTGGAGATTGGGTGGCAGGGGCCGTTCCCCGTGGTAGAGAAACTGTCCCGTACCAATTACAGGATCGCCATCAAGGGTAAGCAGAAAATGTATCATATCAATTTGCTTCGCAAATATTATACGAGAGCAAATGACCCCCCAAGGCATTTGTTGGCAATGGCAGTTGCAACTGAAGTAGAGAATGGGGAGAACATAGCGGTGGAATATCCCCTACAACTTCAGGAGACCTACCAGGATGTGGAAATAAATCCTAACCTGACCACTTCCCAAAAGGGAAAATTGGAGGAAGTATTACAATCTCACGCAACACTCCTCACCGACAAACCAGGTCGCACTAGCTTGATAGAATTTGATATGAAGCTGACCAGCCCTGATCCTATTAGGCAGAAACAGTATCCCATTCCCTATGCAAAGGAAGAGGCACTCAGAATTGAGATCAACCAGCTACTTCAAGAAGGAATAATCTCACCTTCTTAGTCACCGTACAGTGCAAATGTGGTGCTGCTTAGAAAACCTAGTGGGGAGCATCGGCTCTGCATCGACTATCGCCAACTGAATGGTATAACCGAGTTCCAAGCAGAACCGCTACCAGACCAGGGGCAACTCTTCGCCAAGCTGAGTAAAGCCAAGTATTTCTCTAAGATAGATTTGAGCAAAGGATACTACCAGATCCCCGTGAAGCAAGAAGTTCGACCCTACCTGGCATTCAGCACCTCCACGGGACACTACCAATTCAACGTGCTCCCATTTGGCCTTAGTAATGCACCCAGCGTTTTCACCAGGATGATGAGAATGCTTTTGGACCCTCTAAGAGACCCATCCATTACCAACTTCATGGACGACATTCTCATTGCCTCCAATACCTTTGAGGAACATTTATCCTCATTGGAAGTTCTGTTAACCAGATTAGCTGAAGTAGGATTGACTGCTCGGCCCACCAAGTGCCAGCTAGCATTTCAAAAACTTGAATTTCTGGGACATACCATAGTCCAGGGTTACACCTCGCCTGACCCGAAAAATGTAGAAAAACTACAAGCCGCACCGCGACCCAAGACCAAGAAAGATGTGAGATCCTTTGTGTCTCTGTGTGGGTTCTACCAAAAATATATCCAGAATTTCAACATGGTTGCAGCCCCTCTCACAGATGCCACAAAGAAGGGAGCCCCAGAGAAAGTTAACTGGACTGCAGATTGTGAGACTGCGTACACCATCCTTAAAGACAGACTTTCAGCAAGACCCATCTTGCAACTCCCAGATCTTACCAAAACATTTACCTTGCGAACAGATGCCAGTAATGTTGGCATTGGGGCAACACTGTTGCAGGGAGGACGAGAAAACCCGACCATCCTTTTCCCAGTAGCATACGCCAGTCGAAAGTTAAACCAGGCTGAACGGAACTATTCCACCATCGAAAAGGAATGTTTATCTCTAGTATGGGCGGTACAGAAATTCCAACCATACTTATATGGAACAAAATTCATGGTTCAGAGTGACCACCAACCTCTGATGTTCTTAGCTGCCTCCAAGAAGTTAAACACTCGGTTGATGAGATGGTCACTGCTCCTACAACCCTACACATTCAATGTGGAGTACATCCCCGGAAAAGAAAATGTGGGAGCAGATTTCCTGAGCAGACACCCTACTGCTGAGGATGAAGACAATGACCAGACGGACTCAGGAGGAAAATAAGCCATAGTCGATCTAGGCTCACCTACCCCAAAAGTTCACCTAGTCGTACTTTTCTCTAGGAGGGGCATATGTGACGGGATGAGTCTAGATCACTATGCAAATACCACCAATATTACGTTAGCTGAATTACTATTTACATTCTGGATTCAGTAGGCAGCTAAATTACTAATAATGACGTCATATTGGCGACGCAGACATTTGCTGCACTAAAACTACACACTGTACTATTGGGGACAGCACATTTCCACGTCATCATCAAATGATGTCACAAGGGAAATCCCCTGTCTTCAACCCTTATTAATATCAAGTCTAATGACTGGGGATATAGGTCCGTCACTCCCTAGCAACGGGAAAACAGCGATATGCTATTAGTACGGCTGCACCGGAAATTGTGACTAACAACTTCCGTCCGGTACACAACGACCATAGCTGCTGTGCTAAGCAGACCTTATATGAAGTGAGCTGCCATATCCAATTGCATCCTTGGTAGATTATACCAAAACCTATCTTAAGTGCTGCAATAAGACTGGGGGTGAGTGTAGTAACATAATAATTATGATTATAGTAAGAAGTGTGTACACATTTATATTCTGATATTGGGAAAACCCAAAACTTTCCCGACCATGTATATTTATGAAACGTGGTAGTTGAAAGGGGAGACATTGGGAGAAAACATGTGAGGCCTAGATATATTTATAGATAAAAATATATATAGATATAATGTATGAACCTTACTGATTATTTTCATATGCATTTTGTGAATGTATTTACATGTATATTTTGTTGAAAATATGATAACATGATTTTGCCATGTGGGCAGAAGTAGAAGAGACATGTGGAACATGATTCTCACATGCCAGCAATGTTACTAGGCGATATATATTCAAACATAAATTTGCTTACCCCTGATTCACCGCCATGCCGAACTACATGACACTGACGGTCATAAGTTCAAAGCAAATACCATGTGGTGAGGAATCAGAATTTGGGGAGTAAATAACTCAACAAGGGATAACTGAGACATCCTAAAGCCCAATGCCTGGAATATCTCAGCCCCCTTGCTTGCCTGCTGGCCTTCTTCTTATCTTTTAGCTCGTATATTCTGTGGGGTATACCTCACGACTTCATGGCGACACTTGATTGCTTTATGCCTAATGACTGATGTGGGATTAGGTTGAATTATTGTTGGCCCTTCCTTAGCTATCTAGGGAAACATCCTGGCTGCCCAGGACTTCCTCACCATGGTGTTAAGGAATACACCAGTAATTATTGCATATGAGTCACTTCAAGTTTTACAACCATGTACATTTTGTAATGTTTTTTTCAAACAAAGATTTGTCTACATGTTCTATTCCAATGGACCATGTGGTCTTAGAATGTGTCCACTTCTGGACCCTTTTTCACCTTGTATCATCATGTCATACAAGGTATAGCCAAGCTGATAAGAACTATTGGCCTTTGCTTTTGATACAGAATAGCAGAGAGGAATTGTTTTATTCCTGTTCTGCATCTGACACATACACAACAGACACACAACACCAACACTCAGACACATTGTTATTGTCAAGACACTAAGGAGTCTGCAACTGTTTCTTTGATTTAAGGAGCCTCGCTGCTGATACTGCTGACACCTAACCGGTCCGGTTACCGAAACTTTGAGCCACCAACTAGTGGAGACGGAACCTGGAATCCGGAGGAGCATTGTACACCTGTCGAATGCCAGGGTCGACTCCAAGACATAATACAACCGAAAGCCAGCACTATTCCTAACAGAGATCAGATTATCTCAGGTGACTCTGTGTCTACATGTGTTCTGAGTGTATCACTGTCTGGATGGTGTGAATGATGACGTGCTATCTGTCTAAGCATCAGAAAACTTTTATTTTTGTACCTGTAACATAAATGTAACTATCATAGTTCACCAGTTGAACCACAATTTTCATTTTCTCTTTTATTATTAAAGAGTATTATTGTTTTATACTTTCACCAACGTACTCCACTCGTGATCATTTTGAACGCAAGGTGTGCGCGTGAGTGCGTGAAAGTATTTAAAACAGGGGGCTCCATCAATTGACGAAGGATCACCGACAGATAAACTAGGCATTCGTGTTAGGGCTTCCTACATACACGAGTGTTCTTCACCTTCTGCCTTTGTCTACCAAGTGAATCCCAGTCTCTTCTATCGGGACCATCCCTTTAGACATTCTTGTAACGAGCCATAATTTCTAGAGACTGTCGGCAAACTCTTGGATAGGGATTTCTGTCTATGTCAATAGAAACACCCTAACGGTCGGTGACATCCACGACTCTGGTGATCGAGTGAGATGGCAGAACATGACCGCCCACGCTTACCGGCATGGCACATGATGGATGGATGGATCCTGAAAAGTGCTTTCAGTTTCAACAGCAACTTGAAGACGCTTTCACTGATACACCAGAAAATTATACAGTAAATGAAAAATGGGGTCAACTTGAGGAAACTCTTTATAAAACTGCTGTAGGGGTTTACGGCACTGTGGATCATAAGAGGCAGGACTGGTTTGCGGCAAACAGCGAGACTCTGCAGCCCTTGTTTGATAAGAAGATGGCTCTCTTAAGAAACAAGGAAAGACCAACGCGTAACACTCTGAGTGAGCTAAGGCAAGCTAGGAAGGATGTGCAAAAGGCTGCCAGGCAGTGTGCAAATGATTATTGGATCAAGTTATGTGAGTCCATTCAAATCGCAAGTGATAAGGGAAACATAAGAAGCATGTATGAAGGAATAAAGAAAGCCTGTGGTCCAGTGATCAAAAGAAGTGCACCATTGAAAACCTTGACTGGAGAGATCATCACTGATAAGAAACAGCAGATGGACAGATGGGTAGAGCACTATTTGGAGCTTTACTCAAGTGAGACCAAACTAGCGGATGATGCCCTCAACGCCATAGAGGCTCTACCAACTCTTGACCACCTGGACACACTTCCCACCATAACAGAAGTTAAGTGTGCTATAAATGAACTTGCATCTGGCAAGGCTCCAGGTAAGGATGGGATTCCAATAGAGGTTATCAGGAGTGGGCAAGACACACTCACTCTACAGATCCTCCACCAGCTAATAGAGCTATGCTGGCGAGAAGGACAAGTCCCACAGGATTTCAAAGATTCAAGCATCATAACACTGTACAAGAACAAGGGCGATCGAAGCGACTGCAACAACTATAGGGGTATCTCACTTCTGTGTATTGTTGGAAAAGTATTTGCCAGAATTGTTCTGCGCAGACTTCATGTACTAGGAGATCAAGTCTACCCCGAATCACAGTGTGGCTTTCGACAGAACCGGTCTACCATTGATATGATATTTTCATTGCGACAAATGCAAGAAAAATGCTGTGAACAAAATCAACCACTGTTTATTGCCTTCATCGACCTAAAAAGACATTTGATTTGGTCAGTCGTGAGGGTCTGTTCAAGGCACTAAAGAAGATTGGCTGCCCACCAACTCTTCTGTCCATTGTGGAATCGTTCCACACAGGCATGAAGGGTATAATCAAGTTTGATGGTGCAACTTCTGAAGAGTTTGAAATCAAGAGTGGAGTTAAGCAAGGTTGTGTACTAGCTCCCACTCTCTTTGGAATATACTTTTCACTTCTACTGAAATATGCCTTTCGTGATGAGGTTGGTGGTGTATACATTCACTCACGCTCAGATGGCGTCCTCTACAACGCTCAGAGATTGAAGGCCAAGACCAAAATTAGGAGGGTACTGATCAGAGTGTTGCTTTATGCAGATGATGCTGCTCTGAGGAAGAATTGCAATGTCTACTATCTGCATTCTCCAATGCTTGTTCTGAATTTGGTTTAACAATTAGCAAAAAGAAGACACAGATTACGTCTCAAGGTGCACATGGGGTACCATCAATCTTTATTGACGACGCAGAACTAGAGATCGTAGACCATTTTACATATCTAGGATCAGTGGTAAATAGCAAATTATCCCTAGATCAGGAAATCAACATCCGGATTTGTAAGGCAGCAACAACAATGAACAGATTAAGAAAAAGAGTCTGGGAGAACAGGAAGCTTACTGCCAAAACAAAAGTCCTTGTCTATCAAGCCTGTGTCCTTAGTATTCTTCTTTATGGCAGTGAAACCTGGACAACTTACTCACACCAAGAGAAATGTTTAAACAACTTTCATATGCGGTGTCTGCGAAGAATTCTTGGTATCAAGTGGCAAGACAAAAAATCACAAATACTGAAGTATTGGAAAGATCAGGTTGTGTGACGGTTTATTCCATGCTCAGTCTTCGTAGACTTGGACATGACATCTTAGGAGGATGGATGATGATAGAATACCAAAGGACATCTTTTTTGGTGAATTACAGATGGGTAAGAGATCTCAGGGTTAGCCTCTACTACGATACAAAGATGTGTGTAAGCGGGACATGATTGATACAGGCATTGATAATGCACATTGGGAGCAAGTTGTTGCTGAACGTGTTGCATGGAGGGCAAACATCAGAAATGGAATAAAGACAAAGGAGAAAATTATTGCAGATAAGTCACACACCGAGCATGTGAGACGTAAGATGGTGCATGATGGTGGAAATGACCATGTGTTCACATGCACCCACTGTGAACGGACATTTACAGCGCGAATTGGCCTCATCAGTCACATTCGCTACCGCCATAGGTAAAAGTTATTATGCCTTTTTAAAGCACAAACTATCGTCTGTCAAGACGGCAAGGTGCCAATGAGTGTTAAGGTTTTCATTTTTAACCCCCTCATGCTTTCACACACACTTTTCAAAGTAACATTTTAATGGAAAATTAACTGAAAAATCTAAAGCACTATTACCCAAATCCTCATCAGAGCCAGCTTACAAGGCTTGGCAAAAGAGACGTAGATGAAATGATCCTTTCCTGGGTTAAATGGAGCTAGCCACATATGGACATCATCTCGAGTGCGGTTGACTTGATCAATAATGTTGGTGACAACACGGGGGTCTTTGTTGTACTCTGGCAGTATGTTAATATCACTAGGATTTGCCCATATCTGTAGGAAACATCAATTGTCATAGACTAAATGAAAATATGTGTAGGATTCGTTTGTCTGCCTCAACACAATGATTATGTGAATTAAACAAACTGTGGAGCATGTTTTGTAGGATTATACACTAATGATAATTAAGATGCACCTCTTCAGGTGCACTGTGCATTCAAACACCATGGAAGAACTATCTACTACAACCATCTCAACTTGTTTTATATTAGGGCCCTTAGGAAAGGCAAAGAATAGCAGCAATGTAACCAACCATGTATGTCATAATAGGCAGTTAAGGAGGGTTGACGTGAGACCCAGTGGAAGGCATGTTGATTTTACAGTTGTCCTTGCAGTGTCTGCATCTAATGTATGGCATGCCAGATTTCTGTCTACATTTGAGGTCGTGTTTACGAGCAACACCATGGCCTCTTCCAAAGTAATGTTAACAAACTTCTCTTGGTCACAATCCTCAGGTTTGCTGATCCATGTTTGGGCACATCCTGTCATCTACCAACATTTTACCAACTATTTCACAATGATGTCTCACCTTTCTGAATGACAAAAAATTCTTTTAAACTTGAGAACACGTATTTCTAGCACATTTTTGCACAGTGTGATTTCCCTGAGAATAGGCAACAAATTATGAGTCTATCCCCTGAATAAACTGAAGATTTCAATTGAGATAATGATATGTAATTGAAATCAAATCAACAGGCTTGATTATGTTGCCAGATGCCCAAAAGCCAGCACCCCACAGACAGCTTCAAAACTTCACATTTCTTATGTGTTATCATACAGTAAGCCGGTCTCCATGGCGTTGTGGGCGCGATTTGTAATGCCGCTTACCCGCATTCTAAACAGAGCGGTGACCAATTTGGCAGCAGACCGTGTCACGCTGGTTTTAACATGTTGGTATGGGAGCCGGACGTTCAGAAAGCAAAGGCAAACTACTGATGGCAAAACTTGCCAAGACATCAACAACGGCAGTAAAATTCTGGTGTTGACTGCAACATCCTGTAACGGGTATGCAACTTCTGAAGAAAAAAATCATACAGTAACACTAGATGACAAGTACACAAGAGAGGAATGGAATCTTGAAGTGGCATCTTTTTGGAGGCAGGGACAAATAAAATATCCCTATGTTCTGTAATATTTTGTAGGATTATACCCTGTACTGACAATTAAGACCACCTCTTCAGTTGTGCTGTGTTTTTAAACACCAGGGAAGTACTATCTACTACAACCATCTTCACCTATGTTCTACTGGGGCCCATAGGAGAGGCAAAGAATAGCAGCTATGTAACCTGACATGCATGTCATGACGGGCATCTGAGGAGGGTTGGTCTGAGCCTGGCAACATCATCCTGTAGAAAAGTTTAGCTGCAGAATCTGACCAATCATGAACAACTCTACAAAGAACTTGACTTGAGTTGGTTTAAAGCCTATGCTCCATTTAGTGATGACAGGCAACAGAAAAAGAAGGAGGAGGGGGGAGGAGGAGGAGGGGAAGAAGAAGAAGAAGAAGAAGAAGAAGAAGAAGAAGAAGAAGAAGAAGAAGAAGAAGAAGAAGAAGAAGAAGAAGAAGAAGAAGAAGAAGAAGAAGAAGAAGCAGGAGGAGGAAAAGAAGAAGAAGCAGAAGAAGAAGAAGAAGAAGAAGAAGAAGAAGAAGAAGAAGAAGAAGAAGAAGAAGAAGAAGAAGAAGAAGAAGAAGAAGCAGAAGAAGAAGAAGAAGAAGAAGAAGAAGAAGAAGAAGAAGAAGAAGAAGAAGAAGAAGAAGAAGAAGAAGAAGAAGAAGAAGCAGGAGGAGGAAAAGAAGAAGAAGAAGAAGAAGAAGAAGAAGAAGAAGAAGAAGAAGAAGAAGAAGAAGAAGAAGAAGAAGAAGAAGAAGAAGAAGAAGAAGAAGAAGAAGAAGAAGAAGAAGAAGAAGCAGGAGGAGGAAAAGAAGAAGAAGAAGAAGAAGAAGAAGAAGAAGAAGAAGAAGAAGAAGAAGAAGAAGAAGAAGAAGAAGAAGAAGAAGAAGAAGAAGAAGAAGAAGAAGAAGAAGAAGCAGCAGTAGCAAAAGAAGAAGAAGCAGCAGAAGAAGAAGAAGAAGAAGAAGAAGAAGAAGAAGAAGAAGAAGAAGAAGAAGAAGAAGAAGAAGAAGAAGAAGAAGAAGAAGAAGAAGAAGAAGAAGAAGAAGAAGAAGAAGAAGTATAAGAAGAAGAAGAAGCAGCAGTAGCAAAAGAAGAAGAAGAGGAGGAGGAGGACATGGAGAAAGTGGTGGTAGTAGATTTATTTACGTTGCCTGTAATTTTGATTACATTGGTAAGTTTACATATTAGTGGCATGTATGTATTGCCATATCCACATGGAGAGCTAAAACTAAAGAACTTAGAAAAAACAAAAACAAATAATATTTTCTAACTGACAGTTATACAGACCTTGGCAATTGACACTTTTTCTCCCAGATTTGAGAAAAGCTCTAACCCAGTCAGACCAACATAATGCTGATCTCCCCAAGTAGTTTTGATATTAATGACCAATTCTCTTCCATACGGAAGCTCTGGGATAGTAAACTCTGAATCACTGAAATAATTAAAATAAATACAAATTAAAGAATCAGTTGTATTACAGAAAGTTCTCAAAGCAAAGCCTATTTTTAGTTTAATAATAGAAGAAATGTGTATGCCTGTTGTACCATAAGCTTACATACATTATAACCATAGCTTGTATAAATGTGAGTCATGGGCCAATCGCAAGAAGAAAACTGGGGCTTTTGAGCATAAATGTTACCGAAAAGTTATTAGAATATCATGAACCATAAAGATGAAATAAATGACATTCTACAAGATCTAAACATCTAAGAAAACTGGCTTTAGACAGATTGACAGAGTTTAGACAATGGTTTAGACAGAGCTATTATGGAAGGCATAGAAGAAGAGGCAAGAGTCGACCAACATAAAGATAGATACAGCACATTGATGAAACCAGAGGGCATGATAATGCATGAAGCACTGGAATTGGGAATGGATGGAGAATCTTTTAGTCCAGTCACAATGACAGTGATGTTCTGCAGAGAATCTGCTTTGTGATGATGAACTTATCAAAGAAAAATAAATAACACTCACGCAGCACAACCTGGTTGCTTTAATATAAACTGAACATTCTTAAAGACAACTTATCACAAACATCAGAACAAGACAGTCATCAATTGTTGGTCACATTAGGAGAAGTCAAAAACTAGAACATGTGACAGCTGGAAAGATTTGCAGATACAGAGATTGAGGCAGACAGCTAGAGGCAATTCTTGACAGTTCTGTGCCATGGGATGGCAATGTGTCAGCACACGAGCTGATGCATGCTGCTGAACATTGCAAGCTGTGGAGAAGCATGATCACCCAGGCCAGTTGGCAAGGTACTTGGTAATTATTATGAATATTCTTAGCAAACAGGCCTTTGAGATCGCAGGACCAGATTTCACCTTGGCCAAGACCTTGGAGCATCTCTCCATGGTGTGTACAAGCCACAGACTGGGTCCCCAGTCTGGTCAATGTTCCAAGGATCACCATGCTTCTCCACAGATGTGAAGTTCCACTACTGATCTTGCACACCCCATTGGTTTCTAAGCTTGGAGAGGGAAAGGAAAGCTCTGCAACACAATCCCGGGGGAGATGGTAATCTGGTACTGGAGACATAGGATGTCTCTACACCAACCTCACTCCAGTAGATGATAATCTGGTACTGGGGACGTGGGATGTCTCTACACCAACCTCACTCCAGTATATACAAGCCCCTGTCAAGACTCGTTCTGAAGAGAATGGTGTGACGAGGTGAACAGAGGATCTGGCAGACATTCAGAATTATGAGGAAAGACCAGACGGACACATCAGACTGCACAAGGTACCATTAGTACTGGGACTCTTCATTGGTAGTTCAAGATTGGGATTGTGCTCGTATGGGAATATTCAGATTGCTGTGATGTCGGTTCTTCTTTTTCTTCTGCATCTCTCTTCATCCAGAGTATTTTTTTGGGTAACTACATTGTGCCTGTTTACAGCAAAGCTGTGATATTTGCACCTTTCGGCCGACACATTCGACTTCTGCGGGCACTTGTTGACCAGGTTAACCTTCCCAGGTATGTCGGTTCTAACTAAACTCAAGATTCGGACAACCTGAATGTCACTGCACCGACTTAACATTTAAACTCGGTTTTCAAGAAGATTACAAACAAATTAACCATTTTATTTAAATATTTGGTCTATACTTTCCCAACTGGCAAGGAAAAAAATACAAATACAGTGAACATTACCAAACAGACTTACTCATCCAAGCAGTCATCATTGGATAAAGACAATTTAGGCGCAGCATTTGAAACCTCTGCTACAGCCTTCCTGGACACACTTAAATATTCATCAAGTTCATCATCTGTAAAAGTAATGGCATCAATGTCAGAGTGGATTACCAGCTGCAAGTATAAATCTTACACAAGGTTAGTTTAGTTAATCAACAGATCATCTTATCGTATTTGCAGGTCAGCATGGCCGAAAGGATAAGAACGTGTGTTCTTAAACATTCGGTGTGCTGACGCCGAGGTAAGCGGTTCAACCCCTACACCGGACAGCTGGACTAAAATGTTGACCTGTCGTCCTTGACTTGGGGATGTTATTTACAAGCACCTCTGAAGTCGGAGTGGGTTCGCCTGATCAGGAGGAACACTGTTAATAAGGAAAGCTAACACGCATGCAAAATTCAGTCCATCACTGCTATAAATAGTGTGTATGGACTTCGCTTGAGTTCAAAGCGAGCAAGCGAGCGAGGCTCCCCCCCCCCCCCCCCAAATCTTATTGTATGACTATCATATGACTACCATGGACTATTATATGACAGTAGACGGTACTACCTGCTTTCTGTTAGTGCCGAATGTTAGGCGGCGCTCACCAAACCTGACACCCCACATTGTGCCAACGGCTTCAGGTGGAGGAGTGTAACTGGGAGGGTACAAGCCTTATCCTAGTGTGAGGAAATGCAATCTAAAGACTAAATGTCATGGCAGGGCATTCTGGGCTGAATTGTAGAGATCATGCGTTGATCGAGGATGGAAGCTCTGATAGGCGAACAATTAGAGCATTGCTTTGCTGATCTGCCAGCATCTGCAGCTTGTCTTGTTCCAGGCATACTGGTGTTACCTTTCCTCTGGAGTAAACAAGGCAGGCTGAGAGAGGGATCATGCTGCATGGGCAACACATGGTCTCTAAACTCAGCCCAGGTCTTGTGTTATGGAGAGGTATAACTCCATTTTACAAACTATCATCTGTCAAGACGGCAAGGTGCCAGTCAGTCAGATCATTTTCTTTGGCCCTCTGCATAATGCTCTAGTCTGGCTTCACCCCTTTTGACTTTATGTTCTTGTGGTCTGGTCAAGGTCGTAGATACACAGTCATCGCTTGATTAATTTAATTACTCTATTTTTCTGCATGCATTCAGTATATTAGTCCACTGCTTGTTCACTTTCCACAGTAGCCTCACCCACAAATCTATCAACTTTTAAATTTCATCTTACACGTGACATGGTACAAAATGAAGCTGAGTGTTGTCAGCCTTGACCTCTTCAGAGACTCGACCATCTTCGAGCCCAGCTATATCAATTTTCATGGGTCACTTTGAAAGCATGTTTGGGTGAAAGTCTTTTATCCATCCAGGCTATTGTTTTAATTGATGCTATGACCTCCATAGTCATACTACTTGCTGTCTTCATTCACGGATCTCCCTCCAACCTGAGGCGTTAAGGTCCATGAGCTCTTCATGTGTCAAACAGATCCATCTGTTTAATTGAAACACCTTACACAAAAGTGAGCTCTGAACAGGGATCTGGCAATTAACTCACCTAGTAACTTCTAGAGAAAATGCTAAAAAATTGCCCTGTTAGAAGTAGAGTTTAAGAAGTAAATTTTGGGTTACGATTAGTAATAGTAATATAAAGCTCCGACTGATACGCTAGCGTAGTTGAGGTAATGTCATGAGCACAGTTGGACGCAGGTTAAACATCTAGGCAGCACTGGCCAAAGTGAGAGAAAGACTGGCTACTGTTTCCTCCTTGCTCCAGGCCTACAAGATGTGATGGTGCTATCACATTACAGACCCGTGGCAGGAAACTGCTACAGGACAATGTTTGAAGAAGAATTTGATGCTCACATCTCCAGCTCCAGACTGACTTGTAACTGAGAATTACACTACATATCAACATACAAATTACCAGAAGTGATGTGTTGAAATAAGAGCCTTCAATTTTACCTAATCAGTACTTGTAGAGTCTCAACCACTTCTATGTGGTGTTTGATTAATCTGAGGTGATCCTTCTAAGTGGTGTTTAATTAATCTGAGGTGATTTATGAGGTTATGGCTGCACTGGATTTTATTAGAAGGCAGAAAGTTAAATGGTTTGGCCATGCAAGTAGGTTACCAGCTAACAGTATACCTCAACAAGCAATGATGTACAGACCAGAGGGAAGCGGAGGAAGAGGCCGACCACATAAACGATGGACACAGGGAATAACATAGTCCATGGGAATATCGATACATGAAGCCCATAGGCGGGCACTCTCCCGCTGTTTATACTTCACCTGGACACCGCAAGATACAAGAGGAACATGACGAGATGAGATGAGAAAGATTCTTCTTATATACAAATAAGTTGTGAACATAGTAACCATAGCAATGTAACAGTAACATAGACCATGCAAAGTGGTGGTGATGTTTGTCCATCAAGAATGATGATGACCATTCATTTCATCCAGGCGGGTTGAAAATTTGGAGTCCTGATTTTTAAGATGGCTGGTAAGGTCTATTTTGGTTCGAAATGTTCTTTGACAATGTGGGCAGAGAATGCTTGACGTTCCAGGAGGAGGATCTCCTGCTGTGGATTTATTGTCCAGTCTTTTTTTCATAGCTCTTGCAGTCCTGTTTGCTTCCCAAGTGACTACACTCTTGGGTAATGATGTACACCATGAATTTCGGTCTTTGGTAGCAGTATACCATGTGTCGTGATGAATTCCACAAGCTTTGAGCAATATCTTCAGTGTCTTTAAAGTGTTTCCTCTGGCCACCATGGGAACATTTACCACAGGGCAGCTAACCATTAAAAATATGTTTAGGGAGCCTGTGATCTGGCATGCAAGTAAGGTGACCAGCCCAGCGAATCAGATTCTTCATTAGTAGAGTGTGGATACTGGGCATGGGCGTTCTTTCTAAGACTTCAGTGCAAAGTAACAGTATATTCTCTTACCAACACTGATCCAAGGTCTCTCTCTCTCTCTCACACACACACGGATGCAGCATGTATGCACACAACACACATACATGCACATAACACACACACATGCACACAACACATACATGCACATAACACATACATGCACACAACACATGCATGTACACAACACATACATGCAAACAACACACCAGTAGTGACATGATTGGACTTGATCTTACAATATATAGCTGTGGAGATAGACCCGGCCCTGTAAAACAGCTACTGAATAATTTAAGTTCTATGGCAGCACAAAAAACAGTTACACATTTCAGTCAGCACCAACCTGCAATATCAACAGATACTCTGCCTCTATGAGACTTGTTGAAAAATGAAAGCGAGCCCCAGGATTCCTCTAAGTTTTCATCTCTGCTTCTCCATTTGGCCCTGGATTTTTCAGCCCTCTTTAGTGGGACTAGAACATCGTTCTCTTCTATTACCAAATAAACACATGAAATATTTATATTTAAATTAGTGTTACTAAAAGCACCAATATAATTAACATATTTACTTAAATCTTCTAATGAACGCTAAGAAAACTTAAAAACTTGAAACAAACAAACAAATGAAACAATTCTGCCACCTTATGTTTCTCTTTTGAAGAGAGTGTGTCACACTTGGTTACATACCTCTCTAATTCAGAGGTCAGTGTGTCCTACTTTGGCATGCATTTGTAGAAGATTAATTTTCTCCAGACACATCAAAGGTTACCAGATATATCTACCACAATAAGTAAACCTAGCATCCCAGATAACTGGCTCTGTCTAACTGTATGTACGTTTTTCTAACATCCAAGGTAACTGGCTCTGTCTCCTGTGGCTAGGTGATCCTAACATCCAAGTTCTGTCTCCTCTGGCTAGGTGATCCTAACATCCAAGTTCTGTCTCCTCTGGCTAGGTGATCCTAACATCTAAGCTCAGTCTCCGGTGACCAGTTGGCCACAAACACATCTACTCTGACCTACATAACCACGCTCATGCCACTGATTCACACATATATAAATCCTCAATGGTGCTATGGAGTTTGTGTGCTTGGCTGAGAACCTCCTTGTGTAATCTACAGAAGATATTGGAGAATTTATGGAGTTTTCCAAATATGTTATGGAAGTGATCCTTACAAATAAAAAATCCAAACAAGAAGGAAGATGTATCCTACCTTCCAGACTTTTACTTGGATTGTCCTTGTTCCCAATGCTGTGGATTAAGATGATAGAAACAGAAGTTTACAGACACAGTCCCCTCGCATTTTGTGACTGCCATGTAGAAATCAATAGCTAAATATACAGTACACAAAAAGTCAGCCAAGTTTCATGTCAGAGAGAAATATTATGGATGTGGTCAAAACAAACAAAGTCAAGCACCATTTTACATGCCTTAAGGTGTATTGGGCATATGGTGCTGGACCCATATTTGATAGAACAATTGGCACAGGTGTGTGATGTGGTCAGTGTCATGCCTACGACCTTTAGTTCACAAGATATTTCTGGGTACCCATTCTATTTCAGGGAACCTAGGTCATTAAAAAAATCCACCATAATACTGATTTGAACCCATGACCACCCAGGGTGCTTGGTACATATTTGTGTATTTAGGGGCAGTGAACAGTTTCACAATCCAGCATACAGGGTTTGAATTCAGTCACAGGAGACTTGAAAGCAGACTGCCTTGCACTGGTTTTCACAATGGTATGAGTGTGCAATGGCACACTACTGAAAGTAAAACTGCCTAGAAAATCACATACAGCTAACAAAATGCTGTGGTTGATTGTGCTGTCCTGTAATGGACACGCAAATAACTTTTATCAATTACAGATACGGTTGTTGATACTGAGGTCGACTTAGCAACATACAAATGTTCATAATTTTCTGGGAGGTCAATGCAACGAGAGAAATAACTGGCTACCCCACTCATATGTCGTAGTCTAGAATATGTAAAAGTCTAACACTTCACGCCGCACCGCCAGTGTCTGCTATGTGACCTCCCATCTTGTGCTGACTGGTGAAGATATGGGGTTACATGGAGCTGTACTAGTCACACAATAATCCAGTCACTACTTGGGATTAAATATGACACAACAGTTAATGGAATGTGGAATCGAACAGGTACTGTACTAGTCACACAATAATCAGGTAACTTTTTTTTCATTTTTTTTGCATATTCTTTTTACAGGACATTGCAGTCAACACCAGCACTTTTCAGCTGCTGTTGATGTCATGGCAAGTTTTACGTTCAGTAGTTTGCTATTGCTTTCTGAATGACCGACTCACATACCTTTCCAAAAGGAACCAGCGCAATGCGATCTGCTGCCAAATCTCGCAAAGCTGTGTTCTGAACGTGGGTGTATGGGATTACGAACTACGTCCTTAACTCCCTTCGCCAGGGAGACCGGCAGTCAGGTCACTGCTTGTGATTAATATGACAAAACAGTTTATGACATGTGGAATTAAACAGGTATGTTAGGATTTAAAATATGACAGATCAGTCCAGACACAGAGATCATGAATTCAGTATTATTCCTCTTTGGCTTCTGCTGAAGTGCAGGCGTCCTGGTATAATTGTTAGGAGGTTACGCTGATCATGTCCTGGATGTGGTAGGACGAGGGTTCGATGCCTGTGCTCATCATTCGCTAAGAAAGGGAAAGACTGGCCACCAATTCATTCATGCATTCTGACCTACAAAATGTGATGGTCCAGACACTTCAGGTTCCTGCTTTGGGATTGTATTTTTTTCCTATGTTAGTCACACATACTAGGTAATGTCAGGAAAGCTATCATTTATGCAATATTTCTGGAACTCTTGGGGGTAGAGTTTCCTCTATTTCACGCACTATTTCTCTCTCTGAAGTCGTTTCCAATTTGTGTATTTTTTTTCAAAATTAGTTTTATGCAATAAATTAGTATAGAATGAATAATGCCCCTCTGCCGTGCGTCCACCTTGACGAGGTAGAGGGGCTTGAGCGTTCCAATGACCCCAAGAGCTATGCCGATGGTAGCACAACTACTGGTAGGGTCACCCATGTCGGACAGGTCAAGGGAGAGGGACCAGACGAAGAGACGTACAAACCTGCTGCCTTGTAGGTAGACTGGGGACAGTCAAAGGCTAGGGAAAGCATCCCGAACAAATGCTTGTCGAAATCGGATGTACTGAGCCATAGGCTTGACAAAGAAGTGCAACGTAACTTTATCATTTCATGATGCCACAGATGAAAATTAATCGTTATGGTGCTAATCCCGTGAAGTCCCATCAGGCGGTGATAGTGCCGGGCCCCCTGCCTCGAGGGGGTCCACCCATGACTACTGGTGGTCACCTTCCCCTGTGCTGTGGAGTCAAGGCACAGAGGAGTAGGTTAAGAGCTATTGACCAAACACCCCGGACACTCAACATACTACAATGGAATGCAGAAGGAGTTTATAACAAGAAAGCCTCCCTAACACAGCGTCTTCATAAAGATAGAATAGATGTGGCATGCATTCAAGAGACACACCTCAACGCCAATCGCACATTTTCAGTCGAGGGATATCAGGCCACACGTTTCGACCGCGAAGGACACAAAGGAGGAGTTATAATACTTACACGAAATACAATACCTTGCAGCGAAGTATCTGTGATCTCTGACAACCAAACGGAAATTATAGGTGTTGATATAATGATAAAGGACATGAAAATAAGAATTTACAATCTGTATAGCCTGGCAGATAAGGATCTTACACTCTCAAACATGGAAATAACTGGCACAAATTGCATTGTTGTCGGAGACTTTAATAGCCGTTCAGAAAGATGGGAATACCCAGATACTGACAAAAGAGGAGATGAAGTGGAGGACTGGGAAATAGACTCAAATCTCCATCTACTCAACAAAGCGGATGACACACCGAGCTTCTACTCCAGAAGATGGATTACCACTTCTACTCCAGACTTAGCTTTCTGCACAGGAGACATCCTCCACAAAATTGATCGCCATGTGCTTGACCAATTAGCAGGTAGTGACCACAGACCAATCAAGCTTGTAATAAATATGGAGTATGTTCCACAGGAGCAAAAGCCATTGCCCCGTTGGAATTACAAACGAGCAGATTGGGACAGATTTGCCATACTAACAGACAAATATTGTGAAAACATAAATACACGATATGGCAACATGAAGCAAATGGTGGAAAGTATAAACAGAGCAATAATACAGGCGGCCACTGAGTCTATTCCAAGAGGAGCGAGGAAAAATTACAAACCATACTGGACTGAAGAACTACAAATTTTGGAGGACAAAGTTGAAGATGCTAGGAAGACCGCAGAGAGAGAACAAACAACTGAAGCGAACATCTCTCTCAAAGCCATCTCAGCAAAATATAAAAGAACAGTAAATCAAACAACAAGAGATTGTTGGAGGAAAAAAACAGAAAACCTGAATTTTGACAGGGATGGAAACAAACTATGGAAACTAGTGAAAGCCATGAACAATGAAGGACCTAGAAACAAACAAATAACAATTAAACAAGGAAATGCCTTTCTTACAGGAAAAAAGGCTGCAAATGCACTAATGGAACACTATGCCGGTGCAAACCACATTGATATTACAGCCGAACAGAAGAAAGCAATCAAAGATAAACAGATACATCATAGATATACAGAGACAGCAGCAGAATATATGATGGCAAATCTAACAATGGAAGAAATGGAACAGGCAATGAATACCCTAAAAAAGAAGACATCACCAGGAAAGGATGGAATCACAAATGAAATGCTAATAGGACTAGGCACTAAGGCAAAAAAGAAACTACTAGCAGTCCTAAATTACAGCTGGAAGAGGGGAATAGTCCCACAGGCATGGAAGGAAGCTATACTAATACCAGTCCCAAAGAAAGGAAAAGACCTGGAAGAACCAAATGGCTATCGACCTATCAGTCTTCTTAGCTGTGTAGGAAAATTAATGGAACGCATTATCAATGGCAGGCTAACATGGCATCTGGAAGAAAACCAACTCTTAACACCTCACCAAGCAGGATTCAGAAAGTACAGATCCACTGAAGATCAAATAACCTATATAGCTCAAGAAATAGAGGATGCCTTCCAAGAGAAAAAGCACACACTAGCAGTCTGGATAGATTTAGAAAAAGCATTTGATAAAGTATGGAAGGAAGGACTGAAAGTAAAACTGCAAAAAATGCATGTTTGTGGGAAAATGTACAAATGGATCAGCCACTACCTTGAGAACAGAACTGCCAGGACAAAAGTACAAGGACAAACCAGCAAAATGATGCTGTTGGAGCAAGGTGTCCCCCAAGGAGGAGTTCTTTCACCAACATTATTCCTAGCATATATAAACGACATCACGGATAATTTTCCAGCCAGAGTACACACATCATCCTTTGCAGATGACCTGGCCATATGGACATCTGAAGAATATATTAGTACAGCTAACAGCAGAATACAGCAAGCCCTATTAGCGCTAGAGGACTGGTCAAAATCATGGCTAGTGAAGATAAGTGAGGAGAAAACAACATGCACAGTGTTCTCCCTCTCAACTAAAACTCAGCAACCTAAGCTGGTATTGAATGGAAAAATATTGCGCCATGAAGAAAATCCAAACTATCTAGGAGTCACCTTTGATCGTCGCCTGACATGGAAGACACAGGTTGAGAAAAATCTAACAAGAGCAAGGCAAAGAATGGCAATCATGAAAAAGCTTCCTGGTACAACGTGGGGAGCAGATGAGAAAGTTCTCAAGAAGTTATATACTGGACGGGTGAGGCCAGTACTGGAATATGGCATTGCAGCTTGGGCAACAGCAGCTAAGTCAAACTTTAACAAAATAAGTAGAGTCCAAAACCAAGGAATGCGAATCATAACTGGAAGCCTGAAGACAACGCCTATTAATGAACTAGAAAAGATCACTTGTTTACAACCAATGCAGGATAGAAGAGATAGCAGAGCCCAGCAACAAGCAGAAAAATTGAGAAGATTGACAGACCACCCTATGTACAACAGATTTAATGGTTTTGGAAAGGGAAGACTGAAGCGTAGCAACTTTGTAGAAACTGCAAAACGAAGGATTAGGGCAGATCCTATTCTTAACATATCAACAGTCAAGCCCATACACAATGCACACAAGTTCCCAGCTTGGAGACAGCAGCAACTGCCTGAGATGTTAGAAAACATTCCTGGTATTGAGAAAAAGAACACTCAGCATGAAACCGAAAGAAGAGAAATAACCCTAAACTACATAAAAGAACATTACCCAAGCAGGAATTGGACCCATGCATATACAGATGGATCAGCCAAAAATTCAATAGAGAATGGAGGAGGAGGAATTCTCCTAAATTTAAAAAATGGAGTGAAAAAAACACATTCAAT
The DNA here is from genome assembly GCA_963921405.1 of Cepaea hortensis. NCBI lineage: Eukaryota > Metazoa > Mollusca > Gastropoda > Stylommatophora > Helicidae > Cepaea > Cepaea hortensis. The sequence continues at coordinate 43,926,685 of OY992880.1, read as the reverse complement.
GGCAACTGGAAAATTTTCAAGTAACTTCAAAGCGGAGGTAGAAGCTCTGAAAACTGCAGCAGAAATGCTCCTGATGGAGGAAAATAAAGAGAAGCAAATAGCTATCTTCACAGATGCAAGTCAGCTGTCTCAATACTGAAGAGCAATAACAGCACAGAACTAACTGACCTAAGAGCAGCACTCCATGGTCTATGCCAGAAATCCAAAAAAGTTGTAATACAGTGGATCCCATCACATTGCAGTATACCTGGAAACGAAGAGGCTGACAGACTGGCAAAAGAGGGCGGACGACTACCACAGCCTGACATAGACATAACCTATAATGAGGCAAAGAGGTTGATAAAAAGCACCTATAGAACCAAATGGGAATCAGAGCATCCAGGCCATCAGAAGGATGATGCATATTACAAACTCGACCGAAGAGAACAAGTAGCAATCTTCAGACTCCGCACAGGACATAACAGGCTGAAATACCACTTGTTCAATAAACTAAAGATAGGAGATACCGATGAATGTAATTGTAGAACTGGAAAGATGACAGCAAAACATTTGCTGCAGGATTGCCCAACGTATGCAGAACAGAGAAAGATATTTTGGCCCACACCTGCTTCATTTGAGGACAAGCTCTATGGAGATATCAACAAGCTAAAGTTGACCGCAGATTACTTTAACTATATACAGGTTGACATTTAAAGGTGCATGAAGACCCAGAGGCATGAAATGGAATATTGCTTGGATAGCAAATCCATTATGTGGAAAGTCCAAATCGAAAGCTCGCTGTGTGGGCTTCATAAAAGGTGGAAAAGTGTCCTAGTGGCACGAAATGGAATATTGCTTGGATAGCAAATCCATTACGTGGAAAGTCCGAATCAAAAGCCCTTTGTGTGGGCTTCATAAAAGGTGGAAAAGTGTCCTAGTGGCATGAAATGGAATATTGCTTGGATAGCAAATCCATTACGTGGAAAGTCCGAATCAAAAGCCCACTGTGTGGGCTTCATAAAAGGTGGAAAAGTGTCCTAGTGGCACGAAATGGAATATTGCTTGGATAGCAAATCCATTACGTGGAAAGCCTGAATCAAAAGCCCACTGTGTGGGCTTCATAAAAGGTGGAAAAGTGTCCTAGTGGCACGAAATGGAATATTGCTTGGCTAGCAAATCCATTACATGGAAAGTCCGAATCGAAAGCTCACTGTGTGGATGTCATCTGCAGACTGCATACTTCTGGTTTCCGGAAGAACAGCCTATGGTGAACGGAAGGCCCAATATACGGAAGTGAGGCTAAGCAGCCATGTGCAGGACGTGACGATTCCTTGGGTAAGCCCAGTACCAGAGCGCTATGTATCGGCTCTGCAAGTATGGAAGCCTCCTTGGATGGCGGGGAATGCCCATGGTCTGCCCCTGCCTTCCCTTGAGGGCTGACCAGGATCTTTGGCTGTTCTATATTGACCAGCTGGGATGGGGGATAACACCACAACAGTGAGAGTCAAACGTCCTAAGAAACCCCCGGGAAGGTTAACCCGGTCAACAAATGCCCGCAGAAGTCGGATGTGTCGGCCTAATGGCGCAAGAACGCAGCTCTGCTGTAAACAGGCACAACGCAATCACATCCGGAAAAAAAAACTCCGGATGAACGAAGAAGAAGAAGAAGAATGAATAATGAAAATTATACTGGCAAAAATAAAATACAACAACACACTGGGACAAGAATTTAATACAGAATATTTTAAACAGGTGAGAAACAATTAGAAAGCAGCAAGTCAAATGGTTTGGCCATGCAAGTAGGCTACCAGTCAACAGCATGCCACAACAGGCAATGACGTACAGACCAGATGGAAACAGAGGAAGAGGCCGACCACGTAAACGCTGGACGGAGGGAATAACAGAATCCATGGGAATGTCGATATACGAAGCCCATAACCGGGCACTCTCACGAAGTTTATACTTCACCTCGACACCGCAAGGTACAAGAGGAACATGATGAGATGAGATGAGATGAGAAACAATAAACCAATGGATGGTCTATGTGAGATCTGTCTTCTGTTATTTAAAAAAATGATTTCATCATTATAAATTTCACAATAGATAAAAACTAAAAACTAACAGAGGTATACTTGTGAAATCAAGGTTCAACAAATATTTCATGCACATAAAAAGACTGAAAACCATTCATAAGAAAGACAGCTGTTTCAGTGAGAAGACAAAGCCAAAAGATAAACAGAAAAACAAAAGCTAACAGACAACTTCATTGCACTGGGTTTTGTTCCCACCTAGCTCCATCTCGCTCTCTGCAGAGCAGCTAACCGCATGCCGAAAGCATCGCACAGAGCATGAACTCTGTAGCAAACAGGAAAGAAGACTGGTTTACATGGGAAAACAACACCAAAGGATAAACAGGAAAGAAGACAGGTCTACCATAATGATGAGAGACAGAATTGCCGGAGATTCATCAACTTTCAATGTGAAGATGGCAGCTAATAAGATTTTAACCATCTCCAGACATAATAAGAAACTGTAACATATACAAGTTAAGTACAACTTACCCAGCTTGTGAGAATCTTTCCAACTCTTCATCTAACTGTTTTTGGAGTGCATCATCCACCATTTTCCCCCCTGCCTTCTTCAACAAACCAGATGTGGACTTTCTACCACATTCATGTTCTGCTAAATCTGCCAGAGATAACATGAGAACAGTTTACAGCAGGAAACAACAACTGCTCCAGACAATTCACAGAGTAAATAATGAGAATAAATATCGTAAATTTTTTGCTGTCCGCTAGCTTTGAACTCAAGTGTAGTCCAAATTTCTAATGCATCGGACTGATTTTTCCAAGTAGCTTTCCCACCAGTGTCCCTCGCCACCAGGCTAACTCACTTCACTTCTTAGGTACTTATAATTTATGTACCCAAATCAAGAATGAGGAGTCCACATTTTAGTCCAACTGACTGGTGTAGGAACTGAACCCGCTACCTCAGCATAAGCACACCAGAAGATTAAGAGCAAGTGCTCTTATCCATTCCACCATGCAGACAAACATAATAAATGACAATGAATATCCCTACAAAACAGGAAATTACTCATATCTAAGCACATGCATGCGGTTAGCGGGGTAGGGGTATCCCCTATCCAAGGAGATGTAAGACGCCTCCTTTCCTCCGTTAGTCTACGGGACACCCTTGGGCAAGGTGGAGTACCCGTTTAGCCCCCCGATCAGGGTTACGTGAAGCCATGGAAGCAGGTGGTGGATGGAGTGTGAGAGCAGCCGACAGATTGTTGTTGGTTATGGTCTTGCACTCTGCAGCGATAGGCAGATGATCTCATCAGTAGAGACAATGGCTATGGCCACCGACTAGTACAGTCACTGCCCAGAAGGAAAGCAATGGCAAACTACCTTCTGCAAAACTTGCCAAGAAACCATAACAACCATGAAAGAAAACATAATAAGAAAGAGATCTGGTGGCGAGACCCCCAGGCCAGGCAGATCAGATAACACTGGGGAAGAGTGTGACGCAGGGACCAGTACTAGTAATCGTGATGACGGAGTTAATCCTGACTGTGTTACCAAGGAAATTCCCTGTGTCAGACTAAGAAACAGAGTGAGAATGGCAACGTGGAATGTGAGAAGTTTGTATGAGGGAAAGCTTAAAGTAGTGTGTGATGAGATTGAGAGGTTAAACATTCACATTTTAGGAATTAGTGAACATCGCTGGAGCGGCAAGGGACATTTCACAACTGAAAATGGAAGTATTTTCATTTATTCTGGTAGAGATGTCGGAGGCCAGAGTGGAGTGGCATTTTGTTTAGATAAGACAACTGCAAAAGCTTTAATGGGATATAATCCAGTTAGTGATAGAATCCTCACTATTAGACTTAAAGGCCGTCCAAAAAACACGACTCTCATTCAGATATATGCACCTACTTCAACAGCAGAGGAGGACGAAATTGAAGATTTTTACAACACACTACAAGACACATTAAATAAGATTGGTCATAATGATATAGCAATAATAATGGGAGATTTTAATGCTAAAGTGGGTGCAGGAAGAGCTGAAAATGAGAGACACATTTTAGGAAAATTTGGATTAGGAAATAGAAATGAGGCAGGTGACAAATTAATTGAATTTTGCACAGAAAATGAGTTAACGATAGCCAACACACTTTTTAAACAACATCCAAGAAGACTCTTCACATGGAAGTCTCCAGACAGTTTTACCAAAAATCAGATAGATTATATTTTAATAAAAAGAAGATGGAGATCAAGCATAACATCTGCAAAAACCCTACGAAGTGCAGACTGTGATACAGATCATCAGTTATTAGAAGCAGATCTGAAATTAAAACTCAAAAAGCTTACCCGTGGACCAAGGCCACTTCGTTTTGATCTCACACAAATACCGGACGCATACAACATAGAAGTTAGGAATCGCTTTGGGGTCTTGATGTCTGTACAAGAAGAAATGACACCTGATGAACTGGCAGTACAAGCTAGAGATATCTTGATAACTGCAGCCAAAGATTTCATTCCGACCAAGAAAACGCAACGTAAGCCATGGATTACATCAGACACGTTAGAATTAATAAAACAACGAAGGGAGCTGAAACAGAAAGGAGATGAATCCGATAGCAGGATGAAGTATAAATCTTTAACTCGAGAAATAAGAAAGAACACAAGAAAGGACAAAAATCAATATATACAAGATAGCTGTACCAGAATAGAGCAATATCATAAGGCTGGAAGAGATTATGAAATGTTCAAGGAAATGAAGTTATTGACAAGAAATGTTCAACCTCAATTGAATGTTATCTGTGACAAGATGGGAAATACCTTAACAGAATCTAGACAAATTCTAGAAAGATGGCAGGAGTACTGCAGTGGAATGTATGATATGAGTGACAGTGAGGATATGAATGAGATACATGAGCCAATGACAGCAGAGACAGAACCTGAACCCTCATTAGATGAAATTGCTTGGGCTATAAGGAACCTGAAGAATGGTAAATCACCTGGATGTGATGAGATACCAGCTGAACTAATTAAAGCAGGAGGAGAAGAAAGCATACACATATATCATGCATTATGTACAAAGATTTGGAAATATGGTATATGGCCAAACGATTGGAAGAGAACTATCTTCATTCCAATACCAAAAAAGGGCAACCTGAAATTATGCACCAACTATAGAACTGTTGCCCTGATAAGTCATGCAAGTAAAATTCTACTAAAAGTCATAATGCGACGACTTAGTAAGAAAATGGAAGAAGAGATTAACGTAGTTCAAGCTGGATTTAGACAAGGAAGAGGAACAAGAGATCACATATTCAACATGCGTTTAATAATAGAGAAGTGCAGAGAATTTAATGTAAACCTATTCTCATGTTTTGTGGATTATTCAAAGGCATTTGACTGTGTACAGCATCAGAAACTTTGGGAAATCATGAGGAATATGGGCTTTCCTTCACATGTAGTACATCTCATAAAAATGCTATATCTAGACCAACAAGCAGCAGTTAGAATAGATGGCGAGACATCAGATTGGTTTGACATCAAGCAAGGAGTCCGTCAGGGCTGCGTGCTGTCACCCTATTTGTTTAACCTGTATGCCGAAAATATAATGAGAAATGTAAGAGATGATATAAACAGGGAGCCATATGATGCCCTAAATATCGGCGGTCATGACATACCAGAGATTCGATATGCTGATGATACAGTATTACTATCCACAACACAGAATGGCATAGAAAACCTAATAGCCTCAACACAATTGAATAGTGAAAATCACAACTTATATCTTAACATAGCAAAAACTAAGATAATGCATACAGATAAAACTACTATGGAGAAAGAAATATACATTAATGGGAGAAAATTGGAGGTGGTGGAAAATTTTGAATATCTTGGGTCATTGATTACGAATAATGGTGACACAATGAAAGAAATAAAACGGCGACTATCCATTGCTCTTCAAAGACTAAAACAGATGAATAAATTATGGTGTGGGACAGACAGAACTTCAAAAATTAGATTTTTAAGAGCATGCATCTTTCCCATTGCAACATACGCCTGTGAGACATGGACACTTACTAAACAAGCTGAACAGCGCATACATGCCTTTGAATATAAATGTTATAGACGTGTTCTAAGAATATCTTGGGTAAAGAAAAGAACAAATGCATCCATACTTCAAGAGTTGAATATTGAGGAGAGATGGCTATTAAAGACGATAAAACAAAGAAAATTGAAGTATTTTGGTCACTTGAAACGTCACGACAGTTTGGAGAGAACAATAATGGAAGGGTATATGCCTGGGAAGAGAGGAAGAGGAAGGCCAAAGAGAAGATGGGTGCAGGATGTGGCGGATGATCTCCAGATGGGTGTATCAGACGCGGGACATCTTGCTTGTGATCGAGAAGTTTTCCGGAGGGTTGTTATGGGAGCGAGGTTCTGTAAAGGACATGCTACTGAATGAATGAATGAATGAAGCACATGCATGCATGTGTGTGTATGAATGTAAATTCAAAACCCAGCAGTAGGAGGGCTACTTTTACTAAACAGTATGAGGGTAGGGATATCCCTATCAAAGGAGAAAGTATCTCATTGCCTCTGCTAGCCTATGGGGCACTCATAAGCAAGGTGGAATACCCATTTAGCTCCCCAAAAGAGTAACGAGAAATCATGGAAGCAGGCAGTGGATTGAGCTTGACAGCAGCAAAAGTTAGTTGTTATGGTCTCAAGCTGGCAGCGGTAGGTAGGGGGTTTCTTTACAGAGACAATGGCTAAGTCATCAATAAGGATGGTACCCCCAAGAAGGAAAGAAATAGCAGACTACTTTATTTACAGATCTCTAGTAAATTATGATTTTATGAGGAGAAATAAACTTGAAAACTTAGTGACAACTGGCACAATTTATAGGAAAGGAGCATAGGAAAGGCAAAAATTACTGTGGTAGACAATTGAAATTACTGTGCGAATATGTGCATATTTCAGCTTGAAAGATTTATCTAATTATTTTAGTTTACGTTGTGTGATTTCTGCAATATGTACTTGACGAGATGCAACAAAATATGCCAGGTAATAAATCGTGCAAACTATTGCTTGTGTCTTCGTTATTCAAATTCACTATGGGAAAACATTGTTTGAATTTTCTGGGGAGCCATGATGGTGTAGTGGCAAGCATGCTTGCCTGCCAGCCTGGAGGTTATGTGTTTGAATCCACATCAAGGCAGATAAGATTCTTTAAAAATATATCTGAGCTAGGGATTTTTTACGTGCGCAACAATACACACGGGTGTCCGACCTCACTACCCAGAGACCAGGGGAAATTTTTGTTACTAGAAGTCCATGTGAAAAAATCCCGGGCCCTCACCGGGGCCTCCAGCACTCAAGGCAGACACCATACCTTGAGACCACTCAGCTCCCCCGGGGCTACCAGGTTGACCTAGCCTAAAATTAGTATCAGAATAGTATCTGGTAAGTAAAGGTGGCTGGCGTGATACCAAACATATTGCTGATTGAGTGCCGATTAGTCAATTAAAAAAACAAAAAACAAACAAACACACGGTAAAGAGAATTAGAGACACAGATCAATAATACAGGGATGACATGGAAGGAGCCAAGGAAGAGAGCAAACAGATAGGATGACTTAACGTGTGTTGGTTGAGGACCTATGCCATAACGTGATAAAGGGCAGAAGAAGAAGAGATGCACACATCAAGAATTCTTTCCCATGAGAAAAATGCCTACTTGAGATAACTTCAGATAAGAGTGAGATAACTTCAGCTTGCATTTTCATAATTGCACTCCAGATTTATCCTAAGTGCCCAATTTCCTTTGAAACAAATCCATAAGAGGAAAGGTCAGACTGACAAATAATTAGACCGCTACTGGTACCATTAGCATTGGGACTCTTTGCTGACTGAAGATGAGGACGGAGAATGTATGGGAATGTCCTGAGTGCTGTGATGTCAGTTCTTGACTCAACTCAACAGCAATTAACTGTGTGTAAGCTAAGATGGTATCATTGCTAGTGCATTTTCTTACAGACACAGTGGTCCCAGTTTTTGCTGCCCTAGTAGCAGTAACTTTTTAAAAAAAAACTACTATAGCCCTGTGGTCAATCCTACCTTCTTACATACGTCCCAGATAATTTTCAACATTAGCAGGGAAGGAAGAATAGCAGAGAAGTGAGCTGATACTTCTACTTCTGCCTTTCCATTTTCATCTTCCAATGGAACACAAGCCCTCTATCAACTCACTCTAAGCTATTTGTAGACATGTTCATGATTGGTTAGATTATGTAGCAAAAGTTTTCTACAGGATGAGGAAGCCAGTCCCACACCAGCCCTTTTTAGCCACTTCTTGCAGCATATTTGGCAGGTTACTATTCTATGCTTCCGTTACGGGCCGCAAATGACACATGGGTGAAGCGAGCTAGATATCCCACTTTATTATGCAGTGGCTTTGTAAATGTGTATGCCTAATGTCTCCCATCCTTATCTGCCATGGAATTACTGTTAACCTTTCAATTGTATATACATTTAGGATAAATCTTTACTTCTGTTGTACACAAATATAAGAAAAATAAAGGCACTCATTGACTAATAGTACTGCTGACATTACCACTGTGACCACAAATACAAAAAGAATATTACCAGCTGTTTCATCCCCTTTTAGCCATCTTGGTATGTCTTTCTTTCTTTTGTTCTCACTGAAATCATACAATAATGTTACTTTGATTAATGTTATCATATGCTCTATAAACAAAGAACAGAAGTGGAAAAATAAATTTACATCAGAATTTCTACACACACAACATTAAGCAAATAAATTAAACTTATGAGACAGGAAAACAATGATGGAAATATCTGCCCATTAAACAGTAGAAATAATGTTACTTGAAGATTTGGTTACTATTAAATAGTAGAAATAATGTTACTTGCAGATTCTGCTCCTCTGAAACAGCAGAAGTAATGTTACTTGTTGATTATGCTCCTTTGAAACAGCAGAAGTAATGTTACTTGCTGATTATGCTCCTTTGAAATAGCAGAAGTAATGTTACTTGCAGATTCTGCTCCTTTGAAATAGCAGAAGTAATGTTACTTGCAGATTCTGTTACAATTCTTCTTCTTTCATCCTTTTATCCCCCATTGGGGCATAGGTTCTCAAACAACCCACTGCAAGATCTCCTATCCTTAGCTATTTCAAACATGTCCCTCGCATACTAATCCTTTCTGTTTCTACTTCTTTCATCCATGTGTGTTAGGTATTCCTCTCTTTCTTTTGCCTAGTGAATTTCAGACAGAGAGAGGTGACAAGAACGTTACAGTGTTTATAAGAAACACAATGTTTACTTAAGATACAGGGCTGTTGAGTTCACAAGACAATGTTAGAGTGTTTATAAGAAACAAAAGGTTTACTTATGATACTGGGCCAATATTCCAAAGATCACCAAGCCTCTCAGCAGACATGAAGTTCCAGTGTCCATCTTTGCACACTCAACTGGTTCCTACACTTGGAGGGGGGAAGATGTGCTCTGGAACATCATGCTCATGGAGATGGTACTTTGCTACCAGGCTAGTAGAAAAGTCTCTACTCTAACCTCACTCCAATAGATGCAAGCCCTTTTCAAGGTTCAGACAACCTGAACATCATGGCATCAGACTAAGTACATCAGACTGTACATCCATCATGTACCATGCCGATAAGCGTGAGCGGTCATGTTCTGCCATCTCACTCGATCACCAAAGTCGTGGATCAGCTCCGTGTTCCTGTCTTGACCATGCCATACGGCCAAGCCATCCAGGTATTTACTTCTCGGTCTTCCCCTTGGTCTCTTCCCTTCGATCTTGCCAGTTGTCACCAAGTTCTCCAAGTCATTTCTTCTCATAACATGTCCAAAAAATTTTGACTGTCTACGTCTAATGACACTAATCAGTTTACGAACTTCATTTGTTTCTTGAAGGACTTGTTCGTTGGTTTTTCTGTCTGTCCATGGTATTCTTTGCAGTTTCCTCAGAAACCACATTTCCACAACCATCAGATGTTTTTCGGCATGGCTGCTCATTGTCGACGCTTCACATCCATACAAAACATAGGTTCTATGTAACACTTCAACACTCTTTTTCTCGTTTCAATTGATATCTTTTTATTGGTCAACTAGCTGACCCGGCCCGGCTTTGCCCAGACCCTGGTGGGGAGCATCTCATTTAATTCATATAAGTAGTCATATAAGTTCTCGTTCCCGTTACCGACTATCTGTCTGTCTGTCTGTCTGTCTATCTGTCTGTCTGTCTGTCTGACCCGGCCCGTCTTCGCCCAGACCCTGATGGGGAGCATCTCATTTAATTCATATAAGTAGTCATATAAGTTCCCGTTCCCTACTGTCTGTCTGTCTGTCTGTCTGTCTATCTATCTATCTATCTATCTGTCTGTCTGTCTGACCCGGCCCAGCCCATGGTGGAGAGCATCTCATTTAAATTATATAAGTAGTCATATAAGATCCCGTTCCCGACTATCTGTCTGACTGTCTGTCTGTCTTGGGTAAATGGAGGAGGGAGGAGGAAGAAGGAGGTGGAGGAGGGAAGAGGAGGGAGGAGGAGGGAGGAGACAGGAGGAGTAGGGAGGAATAGGAGGGAGGAGGAGGGATTAGGAGGAGGAGGGAGGAGTAGGGTGGAGGAGGAGGCGAGGAGGAGGGAGGAGGAAGAGGGAGGAGGAGGGAGAAGGAGGGAGGAGGAGAACGCAGGAGGAGAAGGTAGCAGGAGGAGGAGAGGGAGGAGGAGGGAGAGGGAGGAGGAGGGAGGAGGAGGGAGGAGGAGGAGAGAGTAGGAGGAGGGAGGAGGCGGAGGGAGAAGGAAGAGGGAGGAGGAAGAGGGAGAAGGAGGAGAAGGAGGAGGAGGAGGGAAGAGGAGGAGGGGAGGAGGAGGAGGGAGGAGGAGGAATGTGAAGGGAGGAGGAGGGTGGAGGGAGGAGGAGGAGGAAGGAGGCGGAGAGAGGAGGAGGAGGGAGGAGGAGGAAGAGGGAGGAGGAGGAATGTGAAGGGAGGAGGAGGGAGGAGGTAGAGGGAGGAGGGAGGAGGTAGAGGGAGGAGGAGGGAGGAGGAGGAGGTAGAGGGAGGAGGAGGGAGGAGGGAGGAGGTGGAGAGGGAGGAGGAGGAAGGAGGAGGGGGAGGAGGGAGGAGGAGGGAGGAAGAAGGAGGAGGAGGGAGGAGGAGTGATGAGGAGGAGGGAGGAGGAGGAGGGAGGAGGAGAGAGGAGGAGGAGGGAGGAGGAGGGATCAGGAGGAGGGAGGAGGAGGAATAGGGAGGAGGAGGAATGTGAAGGGGGGAGGAGGTAGAGGGAGGAGGAGGAGGGAGGAGGAGGAGGGAGGAGGAGAAGGGAGGCAGAGAGAGGAGGAGGAGGGAGGAGGAGGAAGAGGGAGGAGGAGGAATGTGAAGGGAGGAGGAGGGAGGATGTAGAGGGAGGAGGAGGAGGGAGGAGGAGGAGTGAGGAGGAGGAGAGGGAGAAGGAGGAGGGGGAGGAGGGAGGAGGAGGAGGGAGGAAGAAGGAGGAGGAGGGATGAGGAGGAGGAGGGAGGAGGAGGAAGAGGGAGGAGGAGGAATGTGAAGGGAGGAGGAGGGATAGGGAGGAGGGGGAGGGGAAAAGGAAGAGGGTAGGAGGAAGAGTGGAGAGGAGGAGGGAGGAGGTAGAGGGAGGAGGAGGGAGGAAAAGTGAGGAGGGAGGAGGAGAGAGGAGGATGAGGGAGGAGGTAGGAGGAGGAGGAAGAGAGAGGAGGAGGGAGGAGAAGGAAGGAGGAGGAAGAAGGAGGAGGAAGAGGGAGGAGGAGGATGGAGGAGGGATAGGGAGGAAGAGGGAGGAGGAGGAAGGAGGAGGAAGAGGGAGGAGGAGGAAGAGGGAGGAGGAGGATGGAGGAGGGAGAGGGAGGAGGGGAAGAGATTAGGAGGAGGGGCGAGGAGGAGAAGAAAGGAGAAGGAGGGAGGAGGAGAAGGAGGAGGAGGAGGGAGGAGGAGGGGAGAGGAGGAGGGAGGAGGCAGAGGGAGAAGAAGGAAGGAGGAGGAGGAAGGAGGGAGAGGAAGGAGGGAGAATGAGATGGGGAGGAAGGAAAGGGAGGTGGAAGAGGAGGAGGAGGGAGGAGGAAAGAGGTAGGGGGAGGAGGAGGTAGAGGGAGGAGGAGGAGGAAGGAAAGGGAGGAGGAAGAGGAGGAGAAGGGAGGAGGAGGGTGGAGGGAGTAGGAGGAGGTAGAGGGAGGAGGAGGTAGGAGGAGGAAGAGGGAAGAGGGAGAAGGAGGAGGGAGGATGATGAGGGAGAAGGAGGCAGGAGGAGGAGGAGGGAGGCAGGAGGAGGAGGAGGAGGGATGAGAAGGGAGAGGGAGGAGGAGGGAAGATGAGGGAAGATGAGGGAGGAGGCGGAGGGAGTAGGAGGGAGGAGGATGGAGAAGGAGGGGAGAGGAAGAGGGAGAAGGAAGAGGGAGAAGGAGGAGGGAGGAGGGAGAGGGATGAGAGGGAGGAGGAAGAGGAGGAGGGTGGAGGGAGGAGGTAGAGGGAGGAGAAGAGAAGAGGAGAGAGTTCGCCATTCCGAATTCATACTCGTCTAGTTCTTCCCTTCTACACGACTGTAGATAACTTCCTTACACATAAAAAGATGAATTGTTATTGATATTGCCGTGGCATGGAGGAATATCAGCAGCAGAGTTGATCCAAAAAACCAAAGACTGAGATCTACGGAGAGCCATGAACGCCTACGCCAGCCGGCACGGCACTTGATGATGATGATTGCCGTGTGACGATTCTTTGTAGTCACGTCATTTTCTTCCCTTTCCCTAGCGTTTTGGTTCGGGGATTCTTTCATCATCATCATCATATATTTACGTACGTATTTTGGGAGGGGAGGAGGGAGGAGGAGGAAGAAGAAAAAAAACTATGACAGTTGGCAGCTCTGAAATGAAAGGAAGGCGTGTAGAAAATTTCATCTCAATCGGATGGGCCGTTCGCGAACAAATAAAGGACATACATACATATATACATACACTCTGTTTTATAGATATAGATATGTTTTCCATATTGCAAAAGGCTACCTTCGCAATGGCAATTCTTATTCTAATCTCTTCGAGGCATCTCCCATCAGATGTTATGACTGTTCTGAGATAACTGTATCGATTCACTTGTTTAAGAATATGCCCATCTACTTGTATATCACATTGTGGTATTTCCTTCTTCCCAGTGACGACCATAATCTGTGTTTTCTTACTACTCAGTTCTAACCCTAGTTGTTCACTGTGTGCAACAACCACATCTACTAAATGTTGCAGGTCCTGTTCATTGTCTGCAATCAAGACTGTATCATCTACATATCTAATGTTATTGATGTTTCGTCCCCCAATGTTAATTCCTTCCATATCTTCTATATTTCTGAAAATATTCTCACTGTACAGGGAAAAAAAGATCTGGAGACATTACACATCCCTGTCTCACACCTCTTTTAATAGGTTGATATTGGCCTACATCGTTCTTACTTCTGATGGCAGCTTGTACATCAGAATTGTACATCAGACTGTACATCAAACTAAGTGCATCAGACTGCATCAAACTAAGTGCATCAGACTGTGTGCATCAGACTGTGTGCATCAGACTGTGTGCATCAGACTGTGTGCATCAGACTAAGTGCATCAGACTGTACATCCATCATGTACCATGCCGATAAGCGTGAGCGGTCATGTTCTGCCATCTCACTCGATCACCAAAGTCGTGGATCAGCTCCGTGTTCCTGTCCTGACCATGCCATACGGCCAAGCCATCCAGGTATTTACTTCTCGGTCTTCCCCTTGGTCTCTTCCCTTCGATCTTGCCAGTTGTCACCAAGTTCTCCAAGTCATTTCTTCTCATAACATGTCCAAAAAATTTTGACTGTCTACGTCTAATGACACTAATCAGTTTACGAACTTCATTTGTTTCTTGAAGGACTTGTTCGTTGGTTTTTCTGTCTGTCCATGGTATTCTTTGCAGTTTCCTCAGAAACCACATTTCCACAACCATCAGATGTTTTTCGGCATGGCTGCTCATTGTCGACGCTTCACATCCATACAAAACATAGGTTCTATGTAACACTTCAACACTCTTTTTCTCGTTTCAATTGATATCTTTTTATTGGTCAATATGTTTTCCATATTGCAAAAGGCTACCTTCGCAATGGCAATTCTTATTCTAATCTCTTCGAGGCATCTCCCATCAGATGTTATGACTGTTCTGAGATAACTGTATCGATTCACTTGTTTAAGAATATGCCCATCTACTTGTATATCACATTGTGGTATTTCCTTCTTCCCAGTGACGACCATAATCTGTGTTTTCTTACTACTCAGTTCTAACCCTAGTTGTTCACTGTGTGCAACAACCACATCTACTAAATGTTGCAGGTCCTGTTCATTGTCTGCAATCAAGACTGTATCATCTACATATCTAATGTTATTGATGTATCGTCCCCCAATGTTAATTCCTTCCATATCTTCTATATTTCTGAAAATATTCTCACTGTACAGGGAAAAAAAGATCTGGAGACATTACACATCCCTGTCTCACACCTCTTTTAATAGGTTGATATTGGCCTACATCGTTCTTACTTCTGATGGCAGCTTGTACATCAGAATTGTACATCAGACTGTACATCAAACTAAGTGCATCAGACTGCATCAAACTAAGTGCATCAGACTGTGTGCATCAGACTGTGTGCATCAGACTGTGTGCATCAGACTGTGTGCATCAGACTAAGTGCATCAGACTGCACATCAAATTGCATCAGGCTATGTGCATCAAACTCAGTGCATCAGAATATGTGCACCAAACTAAGTGCATCAGACTCAGTGCATCAGAATGTGCATCAAACTAACTGTATCAGACTCAGTGCATCAGACTGTGCAACAAACTAAGTGCATCAGACTTGGTGCATTAAACTAAGTGCATCAGACTGTGCAAACTAAGTGCATCAGACTGTGCATCAGACTCAGTGTATCAGACTGTACATCAAACTAAGTACATCAGACTGTGAATCAAACTAAGTGCATGAGACTGTGCATCAAACTCAGTGCATCAGACTATGCATCAAACTAAGTGCAATAGACTCAGTGCACCAGACTAATTACAACAAACTAAGTGCATCAGACTGTGCATCAAACTAATTGCATCAGGCTATGTGCATCAGACTCAGTGCAGCAGAATATGTTCATCAGACTCAGTGCATCAAACTAAGTGCATATGACTCAGTGCATCAGACTGCACCAAACTAAGTGAATCAGACTGAGTGCATCAGACTGTGCAACAAACTAAGTGCATCAGTCTGCATCAAACTAAGTGCATCAGACTATGTGCATCAGGCTCAGTGCATCAGACTAAGTGCATCAGATTGCATCAAACTAAGTGCATCAGACTATGTGCATCAGGCTCAGTGCATCAGACTAAGTGCATCAGATTGCATCAAACTAAGTGCATCGGAGTGTGCATCAAACTAAGGGTAAAAGACTATGTGCATCAGACTATGTGCATCAGACTATGTGCATAAGGCTGAGAGCATCAGACTGTGCATCAAAACTAAGTGCATCAGACTGTGCATCAAACTAAGTTATCAGACTGTGCATTAAACTAAGTTATCAGACTGTGCATCTAACTGTGTATCAGACTCAGTGCATCAGACTGTGCATCAAACTGTGTATCAGACTCAGTGCATTAGACTGCACCAAAATAGGTGTATCAGACTCAGTGTATCAGACTGCATCAAACTAAGTGCATCAGACTGTGCATCAAACTAAGTGCATCATACTCAGTGCACCAGCCTGTGTCAAACTAAGTGCATCAGATTGTGCATCAGACAGTGCATCAAACTCAGTGCATCAGATTGGGCATCAAACTAAGTACATAAATCTAAGTGCATCAGACTCAGTGCATCAGACAGCATCAAATTAAGTGCATCAGACTCAGTGCATCAGACTATGCATCAAACTAAGTGCACCAGACTGTGCATCAAACTAAGTGACCAGACTATGCATCAAAATAAGTCTACCAGACTATGTGCATCAGACTCAGTGAACCAGACTGTGCATCAAACTAAGAACATCAGACTGTGCATCAAACTAAGTGCATCAGACTCAATAAATCAGAATATGTGCATCAGACTCAGTGCATCAGACTATGTGCATCAGACTCAGTACATCAGACTGTGCATCAGACTCAAGAGTTAGAGTTCACAAGCTTCCAGGGTATTACAAACCAAACCTACCAACAAACATGAAATTACTTAATGGAAATGAAACTTTGAAATGAGCTTGTTTATGTGATTAAGCAAAATGTGAATCTTAGTGCTAACTTATGGAATTACTTCACGGAAGTCAAACTTTGAAATTACTTTGTTTATATGCGATTAATTTATTGTTTTGGGATTGGAGGTTTAAAGATTGAGCACAACCCACTACTGGCAACGCTGATCGTATTCCGGTACGAACCTTAGGCCTCATCCACATCAGATTGGAAGCACTAGACTTGAGTTTCGCTCTCATTTGAGCTCATCAGTAGTGCATATCCCTGACTGGACCAGGGATCAATCTCCGGATCACTGGCGTGTGAGGCGGGTGTGTTACCACTTAACCACACGGCTCACGCTAGACATGACCAAATTATCACACTACAATATCACAACGTCACCCATCATATATGTGATTAGGTAAACTGTGAATCTTAGTGCTAACTTACGTAATTACTTTATGAAACTCAAACTTTGAAATGAGTTTGTTTATATGTGATTGGACAATATGTGAATCATATCACAAGAAACTGTACTGGCCTCGTGGTGTGAGCTAAATTTTAAGTTTTATTAAAGGCTTTACTCATAACAGGCTTTTAATATTCTTCCACCTAAAACAGAAATAGCCTAAAAATTTGTACTAGGAAATGTCTTGAGAAGTAAATGTAGATGACGTGAAAATGATCACAGCACTCTTCGAGTGCCCACTGGTTTATAAAAATATGGGTCAATGCACCTTAAGGCATGTAAGTGGGGTTTTTACTTTTTTGTTTAAAAACAGAAATGCTGAAAAGGTATAATTATGTTTTAAAAAAAACATGTTATTAAAATGAAGCAGAAACAAAAAAAAATACGACAAACAACTTGTTTTTCAATATAATATATCAAAATAACATTTCAGAATTTAAAGAATGGTAGTAGTAACAATTAACAGTAATGGAAAATAAAACAAAACCTTTTTTCGGGTGTCTTCATTGTCCAAGTTTTTCTACAATAAAGAAACATACAACAACATGAAATACTGTATTTTCCATATTTTATTTCAATTTATAGTCCTAATGTGCAATTTGCGTTTACTGTATTACAAATGAAAATTTTATTTAATAATCGGTAGACAAAATATAACACCGATCAAAGAAAGATCAAGAATGGGATATTAAGTGACCAGACACATGTAGGAAATCAACACATGGACACAGTCAACAGATAAAATTATACTGGCGTTTAAACGTTCACCTTTGACCCATAGTTTTTATCTTGTCCACAAGAGACTGGTCCTGCTCATCTTTACTCTTTGCATCTTGGCTCTTAATGAGTGAACTATTTGCCACACTGGTGTTAGCAGATGTTGAGGTGTGTCGTGGTGACATGTGAGGCTCTGATCGAGATGATTTTGGTGACAGTTTAGATTTGGTCATGTTTGATGATCTGTCGACAGAACGTGATGATGAATTGATCTTTTCATTAGACTTGTCAGTAGGTGGCAGTGGCGGTTTAGATTCATAGCTGTGGATAAATTTATATAAATTAGGCAACAATTTAAACAAAACCAGCTGAATTATTATTGGTTAAATCTTAAATGATAGGAGGCAATGTTATGGGTGCCAATGTTTTGAAGCCGCTGAGATGAAGGGCAGTGTTTGATGTTTCAGAGTGGCTGGGATGGGAGGCCAGTATTTGGGGGAGGGGGGAGCCCAATGTTTAGTAATGGATGTAATGGGAGGTTGATGTTTTGAAAAGCTGTGTTGGGAGACAGTATCTGGCGGGGGGGGGGGGGGGGGGGGGGGGGGGGGGATGTTTCAAAGCAGCTGTGATGTGAGGTCAGTATTTGGAGGCTGATGTTTTGAACCAGACATGATTGGAGGCCAGTATTTGGAGGCTGATGTTTTGAAGCAGATGTGATGGAAGGCAGTATCTGGGAGGGGGGGGGGGGGGGGGAGACGCAATGTTTCAATGTTTCAAAGTAGCTGTGATGTGAGGTCAGTATTTGGAGGCTGATGTTTTGAAGCAGCTTGATTGGAGGCCAGTATTTTGAGCAGCCACATGTTGTCAGAATCTTCCCCGGGTCGTCATCACGGGCGCCTGGCAATGACGGCCAGGTACGTGAACTGCAGTAACACTTACGACGCAGTAACAGGGACTGGGCCTGCGTGGTACACGGAGACCACGAGAGGAGAAAGCTGGACCAACACTAGCTCACTGGGGCTAGGAGTTTCAAAGCAGCTGTGATGTGAGGTCAGTATTTGGAGGCTGATGTTTTGAACCAGACATGATTGGAGGCCAGTATTTGGAGGCTGATGTTTTGAAGCAGATGTGATGGAAGGCAGTATCTGGGAGGGGGGGGGGGGGGGGGGGGAGACGCAATGTTTCAATGTTTCAAAGTAGCTGTGATGTGAGGTCAGTATTTGGAGGCTGATGTTTTGAAGCAGCTTGATTGGAGGCCAGTATTTTGAGCAGCCACATGTTGTCAGAATCTTCCCCGGGTCGTCATCACGGGCGCCTGGCAATGACGGCCAGGTACGTGAACTGCAGTAACACTTACGACGCAGTAACAGGGACTGGGCCTGCGTGGTACACGGAGACCACGAGAGGAGAAAGCTGGACCAACACTAGCTCACTGGGGCTAGGAGTCAGACAGCCTTGGACCGTAGGACTGGACAGACATGGAACGAGAGCAGTGCACGTATTGAGTGTATGAGTTGACGCTAGGTGAGAGAAAGCCTGTTGAGTATAGAAAAACTGAGTGCAAGGTATGTAATATTGCATTCATGAATTGATGTATTATATATATATACTAGCTGACCCGGCCCGGCTTCGCCCAGTCCTTGGTGGGGAGCATCTCATTTAATTCATATAAGTAGTCATATAAGTTCCCGTTCCCGTTACCGACTATCTGTCTGTCTGTCTGTCTGTCTGTCTGACCCGGCCCGGCATCACCCAGCTCCTGGTGTGGAGCATCTCATTTAATTCATATAAGTAGTCATATAAGCTCACGTTCCCGTTCCCGACTATCTATCTGTCTGTCTGTCTGTCTATCTGTCTGTCTGATCCGGCCCGGCTTCGCCCAGCCCCTGATGGGGAGTATCTCATTTAATTCATATAAGTAGTCACATAAGTTCCCGTTCCCGACTGTCTGTCTGTCTGTCTGTCTGTCTGTCTAATCATTTATTGGTTGCAGTTAGAACAACCTTAGATAAACGAAGACCAACTTACAAAAAGCATTAGAAAGAGCACTTGAAAGATCTTTACATCTTCCCCAACAATTAACTTGGGTAAATGGAGCAGCGGCAGCAGCAGCAGAAGAAGAAGAAAAAGGAGGAGTAGGAGCTGGGAGGAGGAAGAGGGAGGTGGAGGAGGGAGGAGTAGGAGGGAGGAAGAGATAGGCGGAGAGAGGAGGAGGAGGGAAGAGGAGGGAGGAGGAAGGAGGAGTAGTAGGGAGGAGGAGGGATTAGGAGGAGGAGAGAGGAGGGAGGAGGAGGGAGGAGGAGGAAGGAGGAGGAAGGAGGAGGAAGGAAGAGGATGAGGGAGGAGGAGGAGGCAGGAGGAGGGAGGAGGAGGTGGGAGGAGGAGGGGAGGAGGAGGGGGAGGAGGAAGAGGGAGGAGGAGGGAGGAGGAGAGGGAGGAGGGAGGAGGAAGAGGGAAGAGGAAGAGGGAGGAGGAAGGAGGAGGAGGGAGGAGAAGAACACAGGAGGAGGAGGGGGAGGAGGAGGGAGGAGGAGAGGGAGGAAGAGGAGGGAGGAGGAGGAGGGAGGAGGAGGGAGGAGGAAGAGGGAGAAGGAGGAGGGAGAAGGAGGAGGGAGGAGAAGGAGGGGGAGGAGGAGGAGGGATGTGGAGGGAGGAGGAGGGAGGAGGGAGGAGGTAGAGGGATGAGGAGGAGGGAGGAGGAGAGAGGATGAGGGAGGAGGAGAAGGGAGGAGGAGAAGGGAGGAGGAGGGATGAGGAAGAGGGAGGAGGAGGGGGAGGAGGAGGGAGGAAGAGGGAGGAGGAGGAGGGAGGAAGAGGGAGGAGAAGGAGGAGGAGGGAGGAGGGGGAGGACGTAGGAGGAGGAGGAGGGAGGAGGAGGGAGTAGGAGGAGAGAGGAGGAGAAGGGAGGAGGAAGGAAGAGGAGTGATTAGGAGGAGGCAGGAGGAGGAAGAGGGAGGAGGAGGAAGGAGGAGGAAAGAGGAGGAGGAAGGAGGAGGAAGAGGGAGGAGGAGGAGGAGAAAGAGGGAAGAGGAGGATGGAGGAGGGAGAGGGAGGAGGGGGAGGGGAAGAGGAAGAGGGTAGGAGGAAGAGGGAGGAGGAAGGAGGAGGAGGAGGAGGGAGGAGAACGCAGGAGGAGGAGGGGGAGGAGGAGGGAGGAGGAGAGGGAGGAGGAGGAGGGAGGAGGAGGGAGGAGGAGGAGGGGAAGAGGAAGAAGGTAGGAGGTGGAGGAGGGGAGAGGAGGAGGAGGAGGAATATAACGCATATGCCTGTAGATGTAATAATGGCTGAAGTTGTTCCATGTCTTCTTAGAGTTGGCGACAGTGTAAAGAAATATAAAATCTTCAAACTTGATAGAGATAAGGTAACTATTATTTATTTATTCTTTAAGCATAAAAAGATGAGTTACAATGTTATGCATTATGCATTATTTTTATGAAAACTTTGAAAATGCCTTAAAGATTGTATCATTATTTATTATAACTCATATGCCGGTACATAACTATGGACAAAGAGTTTATAAATCTTTGAAAACGATGCCACAATATGACTATAAGGTATACAGAAAAGTTATTCCCCTTGAAATAACTTTTACAGAGTTAGGTCCCCTGAGATATATGAAATTATAATGAAAAATGGAAAATTAAATAATATTGGGTAAGCAGCCGATTTCACACTAAAAAAATATGACAGTGGGCTGCGCTGGAATGAAAGGAAGACGTGTAGAAAATTTCATCTCAATCGGATGTGCCGTTCGCGAGCGCATAAAGGACATACAGACATACAGACAGACGGAGATCGCCTTTTATATATAAGACTAGCTGACCCTGCCCGGCTTCGCCCAGACCCTGGTGGGGAGCATCTCATTTAATTCATATAAGTAGTCATATAAGTTCTCGTTTCCGTTACCGACTGTCTGTCTGTCTGTCTGTCTGTCTGTCTGTCTGACCCGGCCCGGCATTGCCCAGCTCCTGGTGTGGAGCATCTCATTTAATTCATATAAGTAGTCATATAAGTTCCCGTTCCCGACTGTCTATCTGTCTGTCTGTCTGTCTGTCTGTCTGTCTGTCTGACCCGGCCCGGCATCACCCAGCTCCTGGTGTGGAGCATCTCATTTAATTCATATAAGTAGTCATATAAGCTCACGTTCCCGTTCCCGACTATCTATCTGTCTGTCTGTCTGTCTATCTGTCTGTCTGATCCGGCCCGGCTTCGCCCAGCCCCTGATGGGGAGTATCTCATTTAATTCATATAAGTAGTCACATAAGTTCCCGTTCCCGACTGTCTGTCTGTCTGTCTGTCTGTCTGTCTAATCATTTATTGGTTGCAGTTAGAACAACCTTAGATAAACGAAGACCAACTTACAAAAAGCATTAGAAAGAGCACTTGAAAGATCTTTACATCTTCCCCAACAATTAACTTGGGTAAATGGAGCAGCGGCAGCAGCAGCAGAAGAAGAAGAAAAAGGAGGAGTAGGAGCTGGGAGGAGGAAGAGGGAGGTGGAGGAGGGAGGAGTAGGAGGGAGGAAGAGATAGGCGGAGAGAGGAGGAGGAGGGAAGAGGAGGGAGGAGGAAGGAGGAGTAGTAGGGAGGAGGAGGGATTAGGAGGAGGAGAGAGGAGGGAGGAGGAGGGAGGAGGAGGAAGGAGGAGGAAGGAGGAGGAAGGAAGAGGATGAGGGAGGAGGAGGAGGCAGGAGGAGGGAGGAGGAGGTGGGAGGAGGAGGGGAGGAGGAGGGGGAGGAGGAAGAGGGAGGAGGAGGGAGGAGGAGGGGGAGGAGGGAGGAGGAAGAGGGAAGAGGAAGAGGGAGGAGGAAGGAGGAGGAGGGAGGAGAAGAACACAGGAGGAGGAGGGGGAGGAGGAGGGAGGAGGAGAGGGAGGAAGAGGAGGGAGGAGGAGGAGGGAGGAGGAGGGAGGAGGAAGAGGGAGAAGGAGGAGGGAGAAGGAGGAGGGAGGAGAAGGAGGGGGAGGAGGAGGAGGGATGTGGAGGGAGGAGGAGGGAGGAGGGAGGAGGTAGAGGGATGAGGAGGAGGGAGGAGGAGAGAGGATGAGGGAGGAGGAGAAGGGAGGAGGAGAAGGGAGGAGGAGGGATGAGGAAGAGGGAGGAGGAGGGGGAGGAGGAGGGAGGAAGAGGGAGGAGGAGGAGGGAGGAAGAGGGAGGAGAAGGAGGAGGAGGGAGGAGGGGGAGGACGTAGGAGGAGGAGGAGGGAGGAGGAGGGAGTAGGAGGAGAGAGGAGGAGAAGGGAGGAGGAAGGAAGAGGAGTGATTAGGAGGAGGCAGGAGGAGGAAGAGGGAGGAGGAGGAAGGAGGAGGAAAGAGGAGGAGGAAGGAGGAGGAAGAGGGAGGAGGAGGAGGAGAAAGAGGGAAGAGGAGGATGGAGGAGGGAGAGGGAGGAGGGGGAGGGGAAGAGGAAGAGGGTAGGAGGAAGAGGGAGGAGGAAGGAGGAGGAGGAGGAGGGAGGAGAACGCAGGAGGAGGAGGGGGAGGAGGAGGGAGGAGGAGAGGGAGGAGGAGGAGGGAGGAGGAGGGAGGAGGAGGAGGGGAAGAGGAAGAAGGTAGGAGGTGGAGGAGGGGAGAGGAGGAGGAGGAGGAATATAACGCATATGCCTGTAGATGTAATAATGGCTGAAGTTGTTCCATGTCTTCTTAGAGTTGGCGACAGTGTAAAGAAATATAAAATCTTCAAACTTGATAGAGATAAGGTAACTATTATTTATTTATTCTTTAAGCATAAAAAGATGAGTTACAATGTTATGCATTATGCATTATTTTTATGAAAACTTTGAAAATGCCTTAAAGATTGTATCATTATTTATTATAACTCATATGCCGGTACATAACTATGGACAAAGAGTTTATAAATCTTTGAAAACGATGCCACAATATGACTATAAGGTATACAGAAAAGTTATTCCCCTTGAAATAACTTTTACAGAGTTAGATCCCCTGAGATATATGAAATTATAATGAAAAATGGAAAATTAAATAATATTGGGTAAGCAGCCGATTTCACACTAAAAAAATATGACAGTGGGCTGCGCTGGAATGAAAGGAAGACGTGTAGAAAATTTCATCTCAATCGGATGTGCCGTTCGCGAGTGCATAAAGGACATACGGACATACAGACAGACGGAGATCGCCTTTTATATATAAGACTAGCTGACCCTGCCCGGCTTCGCCCAGACCCTGGTGGGGAGCATCTCATTTAATTCATATAAGTAGTCATATAAGTTCTCGTTCCCGTTACCGACTGTCTGTCTGTCTGTCTGTCTGTCTGACCCGGCCCGGCATTGCCCAGCTCCTGGTGTGGAGCATCTCATTTAATTCATATAAGTAGTCATATAAGTTCCCGTTCCCGACTGTCTATCTGTCTGTCTGTCTGTCTGTCTATCTGTCTGCCTGACCCTGTCCGGCTTCGCCCAGTCCCTGGTGGGGAGCATCTCATTTAATTCATATAAGTAGTCATATAAGTTCTCATTAAATTCATACAACAAAAAAAGTAACTTCCTGCCCGGCTTCGCCCAGTCCCTGGTGGGAAGCATCTCATTTAATTCATATAAGTAGTCATATAAGTTCCCGTTCCCGTTACCGACTATCTGTCTGTCTGTCTGTCTGTCTGTCTGACCCGGCCCGGCATCGCCCAGCTCCTGGTGTGAAGCATCTCATTTAATTTATATAAGTAGTCATATAAGTTCCTGTTCCCGACTGTCTATCTGTCTGTCTATCTGTCTGCCTGACCCTGTCCGGCTTCATTAAATTCATACAACAAAAAAAGTAACTTAAAAGAACGTTCTTCCACACACCATCCATTATTTTTAATGAAAACTCTTTCTAATCACCTGCATGACTACAGTAACTTCTTAAGCAAAAAAAGATGAGTTACAATGTTATGCATTGTGCATCATTTTTATGAAAGCTTTGAAAATGCCTTACAGATTGTATCATTATTTATTATAACTCATATGCCGGTACATAACTATGGACAAAGAGTTTATAAATCTTTGAAAACGATGCCACAATATGACTATAAGTTATACAGAAAAGTTATGCCCCTTGAAATAACTTTTACAGAGTTAGGTCCCCTGAGATATATGAAATTATGATGAAAAATGAAAAATGAAATAATACTGAGTAAGCAGGCGATTTCACACTAACAAAATATCACAGTTGGCAGCTCTGGAATGAAAGGAAGGCGTGTAGAAAATTTCATCTCAATCGGATGGGCCGTTCGCGAACGTATAAAGGACATACATAGATACATAAATACGGACGAAGATCGCCTTTTATATATAAGATTATATATATATGTGTATTATCGTCGAGATAAGCGAAGCCAGTTGTGATTGCTGTTTCGAGAAGTGCGATTAAAGTGTTGAGAGATGTCACTGTATGTTATGTACATTCATTCTGTGTGAGTTATTGTGCCTTTATTGATTGCAAATCAGGACTCTGACACATGTGAGGTCAGTATTTGGAGGCTGATGTTTTGAAGCAGCGTGATTGGAGGCCAGCATTTTGAGCAGCCACTATTTCCAAGTGACTATGATGGAAGACATTAGGGGGTTGATGTGATGTTTTGTGTGGCATTGTTGGCAGGCCATATGGGAGGAGGGAGGAATGTTCATGTTTCAAAGAGGTTATGATTGACGGGAGGCTATAATCCAATAATCCTAAACCAAACCCACAGCATAAATATTAGCAATGTGGAAAAGATCATTGAACAAGTGGCGATGTTTCCCTATCTGGACCAAATAATTGCAGAGTATGTTTGATTTGAAGCTGAAATAAGACATATTTGGCCGCTAGCAAAATACAGTACTGAAACACGAACAAAAACTAAATATGTTGATCATATAAACTGCATAAAAGAATCAAAACAGGCATTGCACACATTCTTACAATTAGCAACATAGAATAAATGTAGTTATTGTGTCCAAATAATCTTTGTCTAGTGTGAAAAGTTTACTGATATTTACAATATTTTGTAACTGAACATGACTAAATGTCATGTTTGTAAGTAATATTTAAGCTTGTATTACAATAAAGATGAAAAGAACTTGGAAGCATTTGCGATATGATGTTAGACAATTTTAAAAAATTTATGTGAAGGAAAAGTGATGAGAAAAGGAAGTGGTCACCCCACCTCATATGTCATTACCTAGAATATGTGAAAGCCTAACACTTTACATCCCAACTGCAGAATCTGCTATGGGATTACCTTTAATATTTAAAAAAAAGTAGACTGTCTGGCCACAATATGAGATGGGGTAGACAAGAAAACTGGAAGACACAATTCATATCTATTCATTCATTCAGTAGCATGTCCTTTGCAGAACTTCGCTGCCATAACAACCTTCAGGAAAATGTCTCGGTCATAAGCAAGATGTCTAGCGTCAGATCATCTAGAGATCATCTGCTGTATCCTGTACCCATCTTCTCTTTGGCCTTCCTCTTCCTCTCTTCTTGGGCATACTGTTCTCTCTTGGTTCCGCCACCCTGCTACTGAGTGAGTGCGTGGCGCGACTCTGTGAGCTGTGATATTCGCGTGGAATGCTTTTGCATGTCCATCTTTGTTTGTACAGGGACCTGCATGTTCGGAACAATGGCTACTGGCTGTTGCTGAATTGACTGATTTGCCTTTCCGGTTCACGAGTGCATTTTTCAGGAGACTCCTGGGGCGCTGGAACTATGGAGTTTGTACTTAATGCGACGCTTTCGGCGGGTCGCCCTGCGGATAGAGACAGAACTGTGGTTTTCATGAAAGACTTTTGTGTTGGCATTCTGACGGCGGCCTTATGCACAGTGTACCTGTGCGGGATGTTGGATTGCCGAGACTTTTCACATTGGACAGTTGGGAGCATTTTGTGTGATATTCATTGGCACAGGAATGGAGCATAATGGGGACGACCCGTTTCCGTGAAGTTGGAACCTTGACTGACTAACTAACTAACTGTTCTCTCTAAACTTTCATAACGTTTCAAGTGACAAAAATATTTCAATTTTCTTTGTTTTATCATCTTTTGTAGCCAACCTACTTCAATATTCAGCTCTTGTCGTATGGATGCATTGTTCTTTTCTGTATTTAAGATATTCTTAGAATCCGTCTATAACATTTATATTCAAAGGCATTTATGCGCTGTTCAGCTTGCAATCCATATAAAAAGAAATAAGGACACATAAGAAACAACTATTCATACAAGCATGCACGGAAACTGTGATTCCGTGATGCTGAGGTGAAAAGAATTGCAGAGAATACGGGACAGAGGAGTGACACGATCTGATGATTCAATGCCAGTCTTTAGACTAACCTGATGATGATGATCCTCTTTCTCTTCTTTTCCTCCATTTACCTGAGTGAAGTGTTTGGGGGGGGGGGGGGAGATGTAAAGATCTTGTATGCACTCTTTCTAATTCTCTTTGTAACTTGGTGTTCATTTCTCTAAGGTTGTTCTGATACCATCACTTCATCTGTCACATGGTCATCTCCTTGCTCTGTATCATTATATTTCTTCAGTGTGGCTGTTTGTGGTAGACGGTACCAGGGCAGATGATGATGACAATAGTAAACCAATTCTGTTATTTCAATGACTATAATTATTTATTTTTTTTTGGGGGGGGGGGGGGGGGCGCTTGCTCACTTTGAACTTAAGCATAGTCCATACACGAGCTACTACTTCTAGTGCACTAGATTGATTTTTGCGTGAGGATTAGCTTTCCATATTACCTGTGTCCCTCGCCATCAGGCAAATGAACACTAACTTGAGAGGTACTTGTAATTTACATCCCCAATTCAAGGATGAGACATCAACATTTTAGTCCACCTGACTGGCGTAGGGGCTGAACCTGTTACCTCGACATCAGCACACTGGATGTTTAAGAAAGAGTGCTCTTATCCGTTCTGACCTCCCTTTCAATGATTAAAATGCTGTGGATTGTTACCCTAAGATGTAACACTCCTTCACTGTATCCTTCATTGTATTGTTATCTTGAGTAGTTCCGTTGCTATAAAACTGACTAGAAATAAGTTTACATTTCATGTGTGTTCATCATCTTCAAGAACCTGTTAGTGAGAGTGAGGTCAATGACATCAGAGAATCATGATTACCTGTCAGCATTAGACTTGGAAGAGCTTTCAGTGTCCACTGATTTCCCACTAAGCCTGGCTGCAATACTGTTTGTCTTCTTGGGAGTCTGCGCTCTCTTCCTTTCTGGTACCCTAGACAGATCTGCTGGACAATGAACAAGCAATTAGAAAGTCAATAGAGACTCTGGAAATGTGGATATACTGAATAATATGTTGTATTAAATTAAAACAAAAACAATCAAATGCAGAGGTTTTGGGGAAACTGGGAATGAAAAGAGAGTTGAAGAAAGAAATGAAAGAAGCAAGTGAAATATTTTGGCCACATTAAAAAAATTACATTCTTATAAACACCATACTGGATAGTAAGTTTGAAGGCAAGCGAGCAAGAAGAGGTAAACAACAAATCAAGTGGGAAGATAAATCAAGAGATGGATGAACAGCAGTCTGACAGCATGTACAATCAAGGCGAGAGACAGACAGTGTTGGAGATCCATTGCAGCCAATCTCCATTGTGGAAATGCCACCTTATTGATTGATTGAGACAGATTCACAACAAATAAAGGTATGAAGCTGCTAAACTGAAATCCATAAAGTAAATTGTGTAGCTTATATTATTAGATTAGTGTAGCGACAAATGCTTTAAGTGTGTCACATAACTGAACCTTTTCAAATATAAACACATCATACTTTCTTGATCAAATATATTCTGTCATATTCCCAAAGGCTGATGGCTAATTTAATCTTTCAACAGACACCATCTTATGTCTATATGAGCAGGAGAAATCTTGTCTACTGAATCAGAATTAAATAATGTTATCTATGTTTCAAGAACATTATTTTTCTTTTCTTCTGTCTCTATCTGTCTCTTTCTCACTCACTCTTTCTCTCTCTAACAAGAATAATATTTTCATTGTTGCGCTAATCCATTCATCATCATCGTCAACATCTTCCACTTTTGCTGTGAAGCATCATGGGGATGAATAATTGGCGCTCCAGAACCTGATGGGTGGCACTGAATAGTGTCATTCCGTGTGATTGTGTAATGTCTTTCATTTCGTCAATCCATTTTCTTCTCGGGCATCCTCTTGCTTTCGTCGCAGATGATCTTTGATGTAAGGCCAGTGCTGGTAGTTGATGGTGTTGCATTCTAACGAGGTGGCCAAACCATTTGATCTTCTGTCTTTCAATAAATGTGGCACAAGGTGCAAGGTGTTGATTCCACTGTCTGTCTGATAACAACATTTCTTATTCGGTCTCATAATTGGTGGAAATCCAATTTCAGAACTCAGATGACACAATCCTCCTTTCAAACAGCGCAAAGTAATTAGAACAGTGAATCCTATTTGTAAAAAGACACAGTGAAGAAAAAACACTTTTTCTGAACTTAAACAAAAATGTCCAGACATGTCAACCAAACATTACAATAAATGATGAAGAAATTCAACATGTCACAAACTTTGAATACCATGGCTGCATAATTAACCACAACGGGAACTTTTAAAAAAGAAGTCTAATGGAGACTGGCCATACCAATGCAGAGGTCAAACAGTATTAACTCTTTACAGGGTGAACCGGCCATTTCCGTCCGATACGTTAAACGGGCAGAACGTCTCAAACCGGCCGATACTATTATGCATTGTAAAAACGCGATCTCTCGGCTTTCCGATACTTCCGACGGCTACTTTCGCTTTCGCCGATAGCTTAACAACATGGCCACCATTTGTAAAGCGTGTACTATTAATTTGAACCGACTTTTACGGACTTTTTTTGATAGTTTTCGGGGTTTTTACGCTGTTTTTCAAAACGGATTTCGGCGATTCTTCAAATGATAGCCGAGATTTCGCTCTGTTCAATTTAAGTGACATTAAAGGGCACGAAGTTGACTATTAATCAAAGCTAGATATCAGTGCAAAGCGTTACTTTGCATTTAGCAGTCTGAGTCGGACTTTAAAGAAAGTGATCATGATTCTGAAAATGTGTTTGTAAATTGCCGTATAGATGACGGAAAATCACAAACAACATGCCGTATTTCATAAATATTTGTGTTCATATATGGGTTACCGACAACAATCACGTGAGTAACATATTCTGCATGCTTTTCCCTTCATTGGGTTGTTTATTTAACTAAAATCGGTTGACTAACACCTTATTTGTGCTGTTTTTATTAACGCGACCCGAAATTTTACCGAACCTGAAAAAATCTTGCCTGTTCAGGGCTACAAAATGGACAAACGTCTGCCCTGTAAAGGGTTAAGAAACTATGGCATAACACCAGCACACAAAGTAAACATTTAGAGAACATGCGTCTTTCCTGTGTCAACATACAGATTGTAACTCGTGGGCTACTTTACAATCACTAAAAACAAATTGAGACTGTTACAGAAAAATTATTATAATCCTGTCGATAATGAGTAAGAAAGATACTGACAATCTAGGGATGCAGAGGTGTTTCCAAGACACCAGGGCCAGGTTTTATACTGGCCAAGACCTACTAACACGTCCTAGGCGTACGTCCTGTGCAACAGGTCCCTTCGGTGTCCTGGCTAACGTGGTAGGATCGCTTATTCTTCCAAAGTCGGAGAGTATCTGCCTGCACGGCGAGGAACCACCAGTCTGCGCACCAATAAGCCAGACGTGGGATAACGGATACTCACGCAAACCTCAGGTATGGTATGACATCACACTGATGTTGGGCAACAGGATGTCTTCATCCGAAATACAGGACTTCGCACTGGAGTTCACAGCCAGCGAACGCAAGCACTGACAATCTAAAAGACCAGAACATAAGAGAAAACTGGCTCATAAACAGCGTCATGCCTCAGAAACTGGAAAATTTTGGCCATATTAAACACTACAGTGGTTCCAGAAAAATGGTAATTGAAGGCATGGTTTCTGACAGAAGAGGCAGGGGTCAGCTACCATGAAGGTGGACTCAGGGCATTAAAAACCCATTGGGCATGAAAATATGAGGCAGGGAAATAAGTGACTGAGTCTTTCTGGCAGGCTATAACGGTAGTAACATTCTGAAAGGGATCTGTTACATGATGAGAATACAATATACAATAACGTAAAGGCTTAAGATAATGAGAAACTAAAATATACCAATAAAAACAGATATGATCTATAAATTTACAAATGTTACAAATTAACAATAAAGCAAAACTGGAGGGAAAGATGCACCTACAAAATAATTACAAATAAATAAACACAATACAGACAGAATCTTCTTGCTCATAGAAGCTAATAGTTATTCTGTTCAACAGTGACAGACTCACCGGAATCGGCAATGCTGACTTCAGGACTTGTTGGTGCTGATCTACTAGCACTTTGTGCTGCAAGTATGGAAGGATAATTCAACGTACGAGTTTCACTTCGGAATGGACCATCTGCTTGTCCTTCCTCTACCCTGCCATCATTTTGGCCTTTCATTTTAGCTGACCCTGATGATGAAGCCGAGGACTGAGAAGAGCGTGATATGCTCCTGAAACTATGGTGGCTTCTAGAAGAAGATACTTTCTGATTATCCTCGGTGGCTGGGGATCTCTGTGGGGACATGAGATTTGGCAATGGTTTATTAGATCCACGAGGACTCGGAGGCATGGTGCTCAACTCAGCAGCATTGCCAAGGTTGAGAGAAAGCCCTGACTTTGTTGGTGGTTTCTTTGCATGAGAAACATTTGTCCTGTCCATATGGGAGAACATAATGTGTTTGCTATAGTCAAAAACCTGATTTCCACATCCTTTATCCACTTCACCACTAAACAGCAGTTCACCACCAAAGACAATTTTAATTTCACGAGCACCAATGTCCAGATTCTGTGGAAGGAATAAAAATTATTTTTCATGAGGAAAACTTCAAAAACTACTTCACAGAGTTATTCGCAGAAATAGATTTTGCTAAGTAAGATTTAATTCTGAAAGGGAAGTATGAGAAATGAGATTGTAAATTCCACTAAAAACATAATAAATATGAGGGAGAATATAACATTCACTTTACACAAGAACAGAAAAATCAAAGCATGTTATGAAGGTCAGCATGGCTGAATGGACAAGAGCATGTGCTCTTATACTTCCGGTGTGCTGAAGCAGAGGTAGTGGGTTAAAACCTTACACGCCATTTAAACTAAAATGTTGACTTCTCTCCCTTGACTTAGGGATGTAAATTACAAGTACCTCTTAAGTCGGAGTGGGTTCGCCTGATGGTGGGGGACACTAGTAACAGAGAAAGCACACACAAAAATCAGTCCAATGCACTAGAAGTATTAGCACTTGTATGGACAACGCTTGAGTTAAATAAAAGCGAAAAAATACGCCTAATTTCTCTAATCAGTTTGTGGTTTTCATTTGCCTCTTTTAGTACTTGATCATTGGTTTTTCTGTCTGTCCATGGTACACTTTGCATTTTTCTTAGAAACCACATTTACACTGCCATTAGATGTTTTTCAGCTTGTCTGCTCATCGTCCACGTTTCACATCCATACAAAAGTACAGGTTCTATGTAGCACTTCAACACTCTTTTTCTCATTGCAATTGACATTTTTTTTATTCATCAGTATATTTTCCAATTTGCAAAAGGCTACCTTTGCCATGGTGATTCTTGTTCTTATCTCCTTCCATCCTTAGGCACCTTCCATCAGATGATATGACTGTTTCGAGATAGCTATACCAATTCACTTGTTTAAAAATAGTTCCATTATCCTTATATTGCATTGTGGTATTTCTTTCTTCTTAGAGACAATTATAATTTCTGTCTTCTTACAATTTAATTCTAACCCTAGTTGTTTACTGTGTACAATAACCATATCTACAAAATGTTGCAGATCCTGTTTTACTGTATATTTTGCCATGATCATAGGTTTTAGACCTTTACAATCTTTCTAAGGTTTCTGTTCTAGCACTAACGTTAACATGCCAACTTTATCTGTTAATGCAGGGATCTGCTTGCGTTGTTGTTTGGCTTGATATATAAAGCTACTTCTTTCCTATAAAGCCTCTGCCAAAAAACTTTAATCTTTCTTTCACAGGAAGAAATTTATTTCTTCTTGAATTATCATTGTAATACCTTTTCTGTAATTTGGTATTTGCACCTTCCCCATTTCTACAACTGCTGTGGGAGCTAGGTAGTGCACTGGCTAGCATGCTTGCCTGCAGGCCCTGTGGTCATGGGCTCAAATCTCCACCTAGGTAGATTATTAAAGCTGACCTTCCAGGTCAACCCAGCCTAAAACGAGCACCAGGAAATGTCCTGGGAAATACAGATGACCAGGGTGATACTTACCAAATCAACTATTGAGTGCCATACAGAGCGCAATCCTCAACAAACAGGAGCTCTCGGACAGTGTCGCTGGTAGTTTTGGTTTTAGCTTGCAGCCTTCTGAGACTGAATAACTTTACATCCATGCCATACTTAATGTCTACTCCTAAAGACATTTTTTACGGTGAGCTGCGCTGTGATAAACACACCCAAGGCAGCCATAAGAAATGCTTTAAAGATACTCTGAAGATCTCACTAAAAGCTTTTGGAATTCATTACGTCACTTGAGAGACCAAAGACCGAAATTCGTGGCATACATCATTATGCAAGGGTGTTGGACTGCAAGAGCTGTTAAAGAAAGGTTGGAATGAAAAACGCCTGCAGGAGATCCTACCCGTGGAACGTCAAGCATTCTTTGCCCACATTGTCAAAGAACATTTCGAGCCAATACAGGCCTTACCAGCCATCTTACAACTCACGGCTCCAAACCTTCAACCCCACTGGATGAAATGAATGGTCATCATCACTCTTGATGGACAAACAACACTGAGAGTCAAATGCTCTATAAAAAGTTAGGGCTAGTACCATACACCCAATATGCTTCAAGGCATGTAAAAAGATCATTTACCTTGTTTTATTTTCCACAATTGGTGTGGAGTTCATTGCTTCTGTGGTAATTCTGAGTGCCTGATTTTAACCTTTTGAAAATTGTGTACTATTGTGCTGGCAGCTGGGCAGCAGGCTGTAGACCCATAATCAGGGTGTGACCGTATGCCTTGCCAGTGTAGATTTTTATGCACTCTTGGTGCTATATAGTGTCCTCATTATGGCTAGTTTTCTTCTAGCTTGCCTTCAGCTTTGTTGCTACATTTCCAAGTCATTGTTGAGATGAGCCTAGCTCACAGGCAGAGGGAAAGATAAGGCCACAGTGATATATCAGAAGGGCACTTACATGTAGGTCACTGTGGATGCCAGCTAACTGTAAGATAAAAAGGGTACCAGCCAGTAAGACAATCCCTGCTGGTTCTACAGAAAATCGTGCAAGACTTCAGCCTACATCCATGTCATACTCCATGGATATGCTGTTCAAGGGATCAAAACTAAAGTGCTAGAGCAGGGGTGGCCAACCTTTTCAGCAGGCGGGCCAAATTTAAGAAATAATATTTCCTGCCGGGCCACGCACCTAATTTTTTTTAAAAATTAAAGTAAACAAGCAAGTGTGCTACAGCTTCGACCACATCGTCGTTTCCCACTCTGCAAGCCACAACATGACTACCGGTGGGCCGCATGCAGCCCGCAGGCCTCGTGTTGGCCACCCCTGTGCTAGAGGATCTCAGAGCAGGTGGAGCAGTGCACTGAACCTTATGGAATAAGGCGGGAGTCTCCATGGCAAAGTGGTCAAGCTGTTTGACTCGGGCTACAAAGGTTGTGGATTAGATTCTGGGCCACAAACCTTCAGTTCAAGAGCGAAATTTTTCGGAGACTCCTGTGGGTCGTCACTACAGCTACAGAGTTCATGCTTTGTGCGACGCTTTCCATGCTGCGGAAAGAGACCGAGCCATATGGGATAAAACCCAGTGCAATGAAGTCAACCCTGTCAACTGTTAAGCAACTGTTAACGAATAAGGCACATGCTATGGAACTCATTAATCCAATCACAAATAATGGATTACATGATCGAGCAAGACACCAGTTTGTGCTCTAGCAATTAAAGTGCTGAAGTAGCTTACACTTATCTTGTTATTCCAGTTCCAAACTTTAACAGAACCCAGCTGAAACTGCTTGCCAGGATGTGGATTCACCATGAGAATGGAAAACTCAATTGGTCGGCCATCAAACAAACAGCTCCACATATTTCGTTCTCTTGTAGTCTAGGCATGAAAACAGTCACAATAACAGGTTATAATAAGAGGCCGAAAAAAAATGCAGTTTTAACACATGACTAATTAACCATCTCATTTTAAATCCTATAAATACATCTTGCGTATAATAAAACTCTGGTGCATATTATAAGGGGTACTACAAAATACATCATATTCTATACCAAAAGTGACCTACGAATACACTGGCAAACATATCAAGTTTTTGTCACAATCTGACAGTGGAAAATTGTGCAAAATTAAATGTGACATGTGTTTTCTTATAAGTCACACATTGTTGCAAAATGCATTTTGCATTCTAGGTCTTCAAACTGTTTTAGCACTGGAAGAATATATGGCAGTATTTATTATGATGGCATCAAGAACAGCATTAAATCAACAATACTAGATGAGCTTTGTTCTAGTGAGAGTGATGATGAGGGAGCGTCAACAATTTACGTATCGCATACCTACTTCTGTTTGTTATTATTATACTTTCAGTGTTTTTTAAGAAATGTTTCATAAAATAACACCTGAAAAAATTATGGTGTGTATTATACAAGGATTTCCAGGAGGTCAGCATGACTGAATGGATAAGAACGCTTGTTCTTAAAGATCTGGTGTGCTGATGCTGAGGTAGTGAGTTCAAACCTTGGGGACGTAAATTACAAGTACCTGTGAAGTCGGAGTGGGTTTGCCTGAAGGTGAGGGACACTGGTAGTAGAGAAAGCTAATCCACATGCAAAAAATCAGTCCAGTGAACTTGAAGTAGTAGCACGTGTATGTATTATGACTGAGTTCAAAGTGAGCGAGCGGAAAATAAAACAAAACCAAGATTTTCCATTGTCCTAGAAAAGTGTGGGCTAAACTATGTGTGTGCATTATACAAGAGTGTGTATTACACACAAGATTTTACAGAAAATTTAATTTTGCTAAATTCATGTCCGGTTATTCGGTGTGAAAATTAGTATGAAGTGTTTGTTTTTTTATCATCACAAATGAAATCTAGCTTTGTGATTGTATGTAAACCTATTTTTGGAAAATACATGCCGTGGTCTCTTCATGACTGAAACATCCACATAAAGAGATTTACATGCTAAAAATTCTAATTTCATTAGAATATTGCCAGAGCAAAGGCAAATTTCTGTCTATTCTGTATGATTCCCAACTGTTAAGAGATGTTTAAGGTGAAGTGTATATATGTGTATCCAATATTCTCTATATTAATGTATCATCAAGATGGCTAGTAGTTGCTATTCATTATCACACAGCAACTTCTTTGCAGAATATCTCTCTCATCATAGCCAGCTGAAAGTTTCCCCATCCTCTCTCATCATGGCCAGCTGAAAGTTTCCCCATCCTCTCTCATCATGGCCAGCTGAAAAGTTTCCCCATTCTCTCTCAACATGACCAGCTGAAAAGTTTCCCCATCCTCTCTCATCATGGCCAGCTGAAAAGTTTCCCCATTCTCTCTCAACATGGCCAGCTGAAAAGTTTCCCCATCCTCTCTCATCATGGCCAGCTGAAAAGTTTCCCCATCCTCTCTCAACATGGCCAGCTGAAAAGTTTCCCCATCCTCTCTCAACATGGCCAGCTGAAAAGTTTCCCCATCCTCTCTCATCATGGCCAGGTGAAAAGTTTCCCCATCCTCTCTCAACATGGCCAGCTGAAAGGTTTCCCCATCTCTTGCCATTTCTTCTGCCTCTTGCCCCCTCATGCCCAAGATGTCTGCAATGTCATGTGTCTATCTTTGTGCTAGTCAACCATTGTCTTTTCTTCCAGGAACTATGCCTTCCGTCACTGTTGTTTCCAAGCCACTGTAATGTTTAATATAGACAAAGTATTTCAGTTTGGTACTACAGCCGGCTCTGTGGCAAAGGGCTTACGAATGTAATTCGTAATCTCATATACTGCGTTTGAAACACAGCTGTGGGTGATTTGGAAGCAGACCATCTTGCGTTGGTTTTTATTCAATGGTGTGGGGGCCGGTGATTCAGAAAGCAATGGCAAACTACTGAACGTAAACTTGCCAAGAAATCACAAACAGCCAACAATTGCTGAGGTTGACTGTGACGGCCTGTAAAGGATGTGCACCTATCCTTTTACTACATTTTCTAATTCTAAGAAAACAAAACAAAACAATGTTAAGTACTGATCCATTTTGATATTCAGCCTACCTTAGACTTTCCATTGAAAAGTACTTCTACTTTGTTTGTGCTGCCTCTGGCTCCTTGTACTGACACGTCCGAAGATTTAATAGGAATAAGGCATCCTGACTGGTCAAAGAACTCCAGTTCCGTCAGACCAACAAGCGAAGGATGGCCCCAGTTGGATATGATTTCTAAGGTCACCTCGAAATGATCTGTAACTGGTGATCTTAAAGCCTGAGTCATTGGAAGCAAATAAGAAAATTATGAGTTAAAATGAAAATATCAAAGTCAGTTAGTTATCATGCCTAACAAGAAAGTAAGAAATCATAAATCACTTATACTTTCACCGGAACTTAGTGATACAATGGCTTATTTTCATCTATGTAAATTCTGGGAGTCAACATGGCACCAATGCAGAGCACTTGACTACCGATATATATATAATTTAAAAAGTTTATTCTTTCATGAGGCACTCTCCTGTTCATCATAAGACCTTACTCTCTTAGATGCACGAGCATGATCATGAATGCATACTAACACACACACACACATACAAAACCCCATGGATTTTCTCTTTGGGCGATAGGCTGGAGTGTGTTGACAATGAAATACCAAAAACCCATGGAGGAATTATTAAAACCCCAGCCTAATCCCTGCCAGTCCGTATATGTTGTAATGACTCAAGACCTGGTTACAGTCTAATGTCTCCCCACAGATGTAAAGTTCCAGTACTAGTCTTGCACAGCCCTATGGTTTCTCAGCTTAGAGAGGGGAAGGACAGCATTGCCATACAGTCACCACATAGTTGGTACCTTGGTAGTGGGTTAAAAGACTCTACATCTCATTTTGACACATACAAGCCCTTTTCAATCTTAAGAGTTAAATCTGTCTTCTAGAGGATTTATAACCATTCGACCCATGGATATTACAGTTGTACTGTAACTTATTATCCTCAATGTCAATTATAAAACAAGCATAACAGAATACAATTTAACCATTTCTGGAGGGAAACCCATAATTTCTACAGAAGACTTGCAAAACAATATAAAAGGCCTCCTATTAGCCATATTAACTGCATACCTAAAAAGACAGCAATATAATTACTAGTAAAGCAATATCAGCACAAAAACTGCTCGCGAATCTTGTAAGTTGAAATGTAGTGTCTTGTAAGACATTTACTTACCCAGCTGTTGGCAACAGAATTCAACTGGCAGGAAGCTTTACTTAGATCTATACTCTTCTCATCTACATCAATATGGTTTAATGTCTGCATCAACTGTTTCTGTTGCCTAATGAAATTTAAAATATTCATTCATATTCAATTGCAGGAATACTGCAGCATTGTATGTTAACATCTGGGAACTGTTATTTACATTTCAGATTTAATTAAATAAATATCATATGATACAATAATCAATGTTGCCATAAGGCAGATTTTTCTTTTTCAGTGATCAATTTTTTTTTTTCATTTGACCTTTATTCCCAATTGAGCATAGGAGTTAAACCAGCTATTGTCAAGTCATCCTATCTTTTATTGAGAAAATCTGTGAATAGTATAACTACAAAGTGATTTCTCTAAATCTCACAGACCAAAAGAAATACATGGAGACCTTAGAACACATGAAAGACAGAATTAGAAACAGATGAATAATATGGGGAGTCATAATCTGCACAGGCACCAGAAAATGAATATCTGTATTGTATTAATAATTGTTCTAGCTGCTCCCCTTGTTTCTAATCCATACAGCTGTAGTGGTTTGATGTTAGAGTTACATATTCTAAGTTTGGAACATTTATTGTCTTTTGCGTTCCACAAATTTCACAGTGCTATGTAAGCTCCGCTTGCCTCTTGTATTCTTCATTTAATATCTCTATCTGTTCTTCATCTTTGTCTACATTACTTCCTAATTATGTGTAGGATTTCACCTTTTGAAGTTTGATTTTACCAAGGGATATTGGGTTATGATTTATTTGATTTATTCTCATTATTTGTGTCTTTGAATTTTTAGAACCAATTATTGTGACTCCGAGGTAGACCAAGAAGACGGTGGAGAGATAATATATCAGTTATCAGTTGGGGTATCTTCATTGCACTCCGGACATGTCCATAGGTGCTCAGATCCTGCCCCCAGCATATGCATCAGCGTCCGGTGGCTAATAGTGCCAGTTCTGTGTTGGTTGACGAGGCGCTTTGTTTTCCCGATGTACCTCTCACGTCTGGCTGTGCCGATTCTTACTCCCAGGTCTTTCATCCTGGACAGCGATGTGGAATCACTGACGTCAAAGTCCTCTGTTCTCGCCATATCTTTAAGGACGTTAATAACATCGGCACGATCCATGGGCTGGCCATCTACAGGGGGTGCAGAGCCAGCCAGTTTGTCAGCTCGTTCATTTCCCTCGACTCCCGCATGTCCCGGGACGAAGATGAAGGTGACTTTACGGACAACAGACTTCCGCAGCGATTCAGTCCACTGTCTACGTACAGATCCAGCTTCGACCTTCTGAATCATGCTCATTGAATCACTTAGTACACACATGTTGGTATAATGCTGTGATTCCAGCCATATGAAGGCCTGTGTAACTGCCATCACCTCCATCGCCATGCTGCTCGTGGTCATAGAGTGGGCACCACTGGATTCTTGAACGGTTCGGCCTGCTGAACGGGCTGTAAATGCCCACACACTTCTCTGCTGCTTTACAACAGATCCATCTGTATAGATGAGCACTTCGGGGCTATCTATACAGACCTACAAGCACTTGGAATCAACGACTGGCAAGAGAAGGTCAACCAGAGAGACGAATGGAGACGGATTGTATCTGCAGCAAAGAACCTCAATGGCTCGGAACGCTGAAGAAGAAGAAGAAGAAGAAGAATTATTGTGACCTCCAATGAAGTGTTGTTAATTTATCTTGCATCTACTTTTGTGTGCTAGGCAGGAGGGCAATGTCATCAGCGAAGTTCAGATCATCAAGCTGCCCTGTCAGAGTCCAATGATTTCTAGTGTGGTCATAGTTGATGCTGTCTTCATTATCCAGTCTGCAGTCAGTAAGAATAATTAAAGTGACAAAAGGCATCCTTGTTACACTGCTGTTCTAATTCCTAATGTATCTATTAGTTTTTCCTCAAGTAAAACACATTTTCTCACACCTTTATATGTTGTCTTTATTAAGATAATGATCGTCTGTGGGATCCCATAGTGCCACATCAATTTACAAAGCGATTCCTTACCAATGTTGTCAAAAAACTATTCAGTTCACAAATTCAATATCAAGTGGTGAATTAATTTAAATGCCTTGCTCTATTATTATGCATAATGTGGTTTTCTAATCTGTGCAGAATTTGTTTGGTTGACAATATCATTATTAGCTTATAATTTACACAGTGCTGCAAGTCTCTTTTCCTTGACTTGACCACATATCCTGCTCTCCAGTCTGCTAGTATTTCCTAAGTCTCCCAGACTATGCTAAATAATTTGTGCAGCAATGTAGTTGAGGTATTTACGCTGGCTTTAATAGCTTCTGCTGGGATACCATATAGACCAGCAACTTTCCCATTCTTCGCGAGTTTGAAAGGGGGGTGGGGAAGAAAAGGAAAGAAATTGCATTGGTATTTATTTAGAAGTTTTTTGCCTATTCCATTCCATCATGTCTCACATAATCCCAAAATTCTGGAGATTTTCCTAAGTGAAATCACACTGAGATAGATTGTCAGAATTGACCTAAGGTTCCATTTCAGCCCAGTTTAAAACTGGTAATAGGAAATGTCTTCGGAAACAAGCAGCCAAAGTGATATTGATCACATCACTCTCCGAGTGCATTTTGGTCAATAAAAATGTGGGTCTACCACCAATTTCCAGTGCACCTTAAGGCATGTAAAAGGATCCTTTACTTGTTTCTAACATGTCCATTATGCCCCAAGGATGGACAATAGGTAATTAGCTATTACTTGACATCACTGGCACACTAATATTTGCTTTCTATCACGCGCTCACTTCTACACTATAACCAAGAAATACCTAGGATTCATTTTCAGAACTCGCTCTATGACTGCATTAATGTTGGAGCCTTCACCACTAGCAGACTTAAATTTGCGATCTGCTGCGGTGTTGTCAGGTTTAGCCTGGTCTGGATTTGATGAAGACTTCATGGGAGATTGCAGTTTTGCAGTTTCTTTAGCTGGAGAGGGCAAAGCTCTGGGAACTCCTGCTGTACTCTGTGAAGTAAAACAGACATTACAACAGTTATCTGTGAGAAATACAAATAGCAGCACAAATGTACAGAAAAATTAGGAACTCTAGAAAGATAATAAAAAGCTATGGTTTGCCAACATAAGTATCCAGGCTCAACCCTGAGTTTAGGAGGGAATTTGTTTCTAGCCTATGCTCCCTTGTTGTTGACCGCATGAAATAAACACCTGGGATTTCTTTTGTAGGGAGAACAGTAGGGCAGTGACGGAAGCACCAGGTGACATAATCTCTTAATGTACAGCCAAATAAGAGTGATGAACAGCAGAGGGTAGAGCCAAACAAGAGACCATTTTTTTTTTGCTCTTGCTCACTTTGAACTCAAGCGCGGTCCAAACACACTACTTCTAGTAGTGAATTTTGCATGTGGTTTGACTTTCCCTATTATCAGTGTCCCTCGCCATCAGGTGAACCCACTCCGGCTTCAGAGGTAAGAGACAGATGTACAGCAGGATGTACAGCCACACAAGAGACATAGACAAACAGCAAAGTGTACAGCCACACAAGATGCAGACAAACAGCAGTCTACAGCCACACAAGAGGTTGACAAACAGCAAAGTGTACAGCCACATAAGATGCAGACAAACAGCAGAGTGTACAGCCACACAAGAGGTTGACAAACAGCAAAGTGTACAGCCACACAAGAGGTTGACAAACAGCACAGTGTACAGCCACACAAGAGGCAGACAAACAGCAGAGTGTACAGCCACACAAGAGACATAGACAAACAGTAAAGTGTACAGTCACACAAGAGGCAGACAAATTGCAGAGTGTACAGCCACACAAGAGGCAGACAAACAGCAGAGTGTACAGCCACACAAGAGACATAGACAAACAGTAAAGTGTACAGTCACACAAGAGGCAGACAAATTGCAGAGTGTACAGCCACAAAAGAGGCAAACAAACAGCAGAGTGTACAGCCACACAAGAGGCAGACAAACAGCACAGTGTACAGCCACACAAGAGACATAGACAAACAGTAAAGTGTACAGCCAAACAAGAGACAGAAAGTGTTGATGATCAATTGCAGCCAACCTTCATTGCTGAGGCAGCATTTGATTAATGATGATACTGAATTCTAAATATGAAAGCTCATGACTGTTCCATTCATATATAGTAGAAAATTAAGATAATAATGAATTATAAATATGAAATCTCATGAGTCTTCTTTTCATATGTAGAGAGTAATTATGCTATTTAATCACATTAGCAAGATAATAATGTCTAATCTATTATTTGTTTGTTACTGAAACTGAATAGGCCAGATTTCCACTTACATACAAAAGCATTTCTGTTTACATCCATTAAAATATATTGGACACGAGGTGCTAAACCCATTTTTCCGTGACCAAATGGCACGCAAGAGTTGACATAGTATGATGCTGGCCACCTTTACTTTCAGACCGGGCAAACTAGGGCACTAACCACAGCAATAACATGAACAATGTCCCCTCTGACTGGCAGGAAAAATGTTGCCCACTCAGTCATATAATTTTGGCTCAGGGCACAAATAGATAGTATCATCATGTTGCAAGTTCTTTGCAGGGCATCACTCTCACTATGGCCACCGAAAAGGTTTTCGATCCGTTGTCACTTTTCCTGACTCACGTATTTGCAAACCCAAGGTTTCTTCAATGTCCTGTATCCTTTGTGCTGGTTGACTTCTGCCTCTTCTTCCAGGAACCATGTCTTCCATCCCTGTAGATGTAGCAGATGTATAACTGCAAAGTGTAAGTGGTAGTCACATGTAGGCTGGCTAGTAGCTCAGGAAGTAGAGTCTTTGCTCATGATTCTCCACAGCTTAGAGGGAGCAGTGAATGTTTGTTCATGACACTCCACCGTTTACAGGAAGCAGCTAATGTTTGTTCACGACACTGCTGTTTAGAGAGAGCAGTTAATGTTTGTTCATGTCACTCCACAGCTTAGAGGGAGCAGTGAATGTTTGTTCATGTCACTCCACAGCTTAGAGGAAGCAGTGAATGTTTGTTCATGTCACTCCACAGCTTAGAGGCAGCAGTGAATGTTTGTTCATGTCACTCCACAGCTTAGAGGCAGCAGTTAATGTTTGTTCATGGAACTGCAATTTAGAGAGAGCAGTGAATATCTGTTCACTCTACAGCTAAGAGTGAGACATGACCATGATGTGTAAAAAAAAAAAAAATC
Organism: Cepaea hortensis; assembly: GCA_963921405.1. Taxonomy (NCBI): domain Eukaryota; kingdom Metazoa; phylum Mollusca; class Gastropoda; order Stylommatophora; family Helicidae; genus Cepaea; species Cepaea hortensis. Next base: position 43,883,477 of record OY992880.1, on the reverse strand, counting down.
AAGATAAATTATTATTTCATATCTGTAGGAAAATAAAACATTATGTAAAATTGTTTAAATTATAAAAATCTGTTCGCTGAAGTGCTTACCTTAGGCTGTGGCAGAGGCCTAGAACTTGAAGACCTAGAAAAAAGCTCCACCTTCTTATTTTCCTCCTGGAGAGCTCTGATCACAGCTGTTGCCTCCTCTTTGGGATCTACTCTACTATCCGAGCTTCTCAAATTTGCAGAAAGTGGACGGGAAACTTTACTGGCATCTTGATAAGAAGTAGGCATGGAAATATATATATATATATATATATATATATATATATATATATATATATATATATATATATATATATATATATATATATATATATATATCTTATATATAAATTAGGATGTGCGTATCTCTGTCTGCCTGTATGTATGTATGGCCTTTATTTGTTCGCGAACGGCCCATCCGATTGAGATGAAATTTTCTACACGCCTTCCTTTCATTCCAGAGCTGTCAACTGTGATATTTTGTTAGTGTGAAATCGCCTGCTTACTCAGTATTATTTCATTTTTCATTTTTCATCATAATTTCATATATCTCAGGGGACCTAACTCTGTAAAAGTTATTTCAAGGGGCATAACTTTTCTGTATAACTTATAGTCATATTGTGGCATCGTTTTCAAAGATTTATAAACTCTTTGTCCATAGTTATGTACCGGCATATGAGTTATAATAAATAATGATACAATCTGTAAGGCATTTTCAAAGCTTTCATAAAAATGATGCACAATGCATAACATTGTAACTCATCTTTTTTTGCTTAAGAAGTTACTGTAGTCATGCAGGTGATTAGAAAGAGTTTTCATTAAAAATAATGGATGGTGTGTGGTAGAACGTTCTTTTAAGTTACATTTTTTTTTGTTGTATGAATTTAATGAAGCCGGACAGGGTCAGGCAGACAGATAGACAGACAGACAGACAGATAGACAGTCGGGAACAGGAACTTATATGACTACTTATATAAATTAAATGAGATGCTTCACACCAGGAGCTGGGCGATGCCGGGCCGGGTCAGACAGACAGACAGACAGACAGACAGACAGTCGGTAACGGGAACGAGAACTTATATGACTACTTATATGAATTAAATGAGATGCTCCCCACCAGGGTCTGGGCGAAGCCGGGCAGGGTCAGCTAGTATATATATAAATCTATACATTAATGTTAAATGGGCGGCTTTATCATAGGAAAGAAAACAAGTAATTCTCATTTGTGGGGGACTATTGTGTTGACATTCTGGTGGCGGCATTATGCACAGTGTATCTGTGCGGGCTGTTATTTGTCGAGACTCCTGTCTTTTCCACTTTTCACATTGGGCAGTGGGGAGCGTTTTGTGTGATATTCACTGGCACAGGAATGGAGCATAATGGGGACGACCCGTTGCTGTGAAGTTGGAACTGCGACTAACTAACTAACTAACTAACTAACAAGTAATTCTTTGTCTAAATTAAAATGCTCTTTTTTTTTTTCTTCCGCGGTTCCATCCTGTTTCAGGATATTTTGCTGTCAACACCAGCATCTTTCAGCTGTATGTTGATTCCTAGGCTAGATTACGCTCATCAGCACGCCACAACTTTCTGAGCGACCGGCTCCATACTCTCATAAGTCACTGGCACGACTCGAACCACTTCTAATTCTCATGCGCTCACGTCAACCACGAGTATTCAGGGTTAACGGAGAAAGCTGCTAACCCCTCGGCCAGGGAGCCGGCAATTAAAATGCTCTAAGAATAAATAAATAAATGGAAGACTATCTTTTTTGTCAAGCCTTGACTACAGGAGTTCTGCAGGCTTTACAATTAAGCAAAAGGCGGGCATGCTGGCAAAGTTGATGGCGAACCACGCTGGTAATGTCATGAGCACAGCTGGACACAGGTTTAACATCTGGGCTCGTCACTTGCCAAAGTAAGGGAAACATTGGTTACCTATTACTTCTTGCTCTCAGGTCTACAAACTATGATGGTGCTATCACATCACAGACCCACAGTAGGAAACTTCTTCAGGACAATTTATTTATTATGTATTAAATACATGAATGTATCTCTCTAGACACAAACACACAAAGGTCAAAGACATGTAGGTAACATAACATTTACAAGTGTGGTGATCAGACACTGATTAATAAGCTATATACAGTTAGTTCCATGCCAAATACTGTCATTGATGTGTAAAGTATTAGACCTTCATATATTCTAGGTTATAGAATGACTGGGTGGGGTGACCAGTTTCCCTTCCTTATCACTTTTCCTTCCAAGACAATTCCCAGAAAACTGTAAAAATCATCTGGTACACATTTTATGAAGCTGGGGCGACCCCAAAGCTACAGTGGTCAAGAATAACAAACCCTGACACAGCTGGAGATAATAAATTAAATTATACACAAATTGTAAAAAAAGTACAAATGTAGTTTATTAGCAGCATATTTATTACATCAAACAGCAATGGAGATCTGCATGGCAGAATGGGTAAGAATGCGTGTTCTTAAACATCTCGTGTTCTGATGCCGAGGTAATGGGTTCAACCCCTACACTGGACAGCTGGACTAAAATGTTGACCTGTCGTCTTTGACATGCGACACAAATTACAAGTACCTCTGAAGTCAGAGTGGGTTCACCTGATGGTGAAGGACACTGTTAATATGGAAAGCTAATCCACACACAAAATTCAGTCCATTACTATTAATTATTATAGTGTGTGTGGACTACGCTTGAGTTCAAAGCAAGCGTGCGCAAAAACAAAAACAACCCAGCAATCATCATCATTACTGCTGCCATAATTATCTGTACATTGTAACATTCCTTCATGCAGATAGGGGATGACCATCATTACAGTTAGTCACCTTTCAGTGGTATTCTGCCACTGATGGTTTCTGTGACAACACCTTTCCTAAATGACACGTCTGCTGCCTTTCATTTCTTAATGGAGGATAGGCCTGCCCTCCACCAACTCATGCCAAGCCCTGCGTTTGCTTGTTCATGATTGGTTAGATTTTGCAGCTAAAGTTTTCAATAAAATGAGTTAGCCAATCGCACAACTCTCGTTAGTTGCCTCTTACAACTTGCATGATCATCATCATTATCATGTACCACGCCAATAAGCGTGGGAGGTCATGTATCGCCATCTCACACTATCACCAGATTTGTGGATCAGCTGTGTGTTCTTGTCTCGACCATACCACACTGCCAAAACATCCAGGTATTTACTTCTCTGCCTTCCCCTTATTCTTTTCCCCTCAATCTTGCCAGTTGTCAACAGGTTCTCCAACATATTTCTTCTCATAACATGTCCAAAAATGTGTGACTGCCTATGCTTAATTTCTCCAATCAGTTTACAGTTTTGATTTGTTTCTTGTAGGACTTGCTCATTGGTTTTTCTGTCTGCCCATGGTATTCTTTGCATTTTCCTCAGAAACCACATTTACACAGCCATCAGATGTTTTTCAGCATGGCAGGTTACAGTGCTACTATTCTTTGCTTTCCTTATGGGCCCCAGCAACATACAACAAAATGGCACCTACTTGAGCAAACAGGTGAAGACTTACTGTTGGGTGGTAAGGACTGGAACTCAAGAACAAGTGTGTTTCCAGGCTTTAGGACTTTCAGTGGCTTGACAGTATCCTCCTCTATCCCTCTGTTATCATCCTCGCTTGAAATCTCTTCCTCAATTTCTTCAATAACCGGGGAAACTCTCCCTCCATCAGATTCATCCTGAATGTAAGATGGAGTGGTACTTTAGTAGCTAGATCTGAGGTTATATCTGAAATTATATGCCATACCTAAGCAATCCATACACATTTCTACATATCCCTTATGATGATATTATTCTTCATGTAAGTATAATTTCAGGCTTACAATTAAAGGAAGGCCAAATTAACTCTTTTTGTGAAAGTTTTAAAAGGTCTATTAAAAAGTCTATCCCACCTTTATATATCTTCTATAAGTTGCATTGACTTTCAAGTCATCTGTTTCATATTCTCTTACGCATCCTAATTTTCTGAATCCATGGACCCCCTTGTATCAGATAAAAGCAATGCTGGAGCCTCTTAAAATGTTTAACACCAACAGTGCTCACATTCAATAACAACAGTTAAACCTGATAAGTCTCTAACATCTGAATATTTTAATAGCTATTCAAAAAACAATCGATTTGAAATCTATGCTAATTCATGTTGTGAAAAACAAACATTTTCTAAACTTGCATATAAACCATATAAATTTGCATATAAACTATATAAACTTGCATATAAACCTTTAAATTTGTATATAAACCATATAAACTTGCATATAAACCTTATAAACTTGCATATAAACCATATAAACTTGCATATAAACCATATACTTTCATATAAACAATATAAACTTGCACACAAATCATATAAACTTGCATATAAACCAAATAAACATGTCAAATGGTACAGGCATTAATATATTTCCAGAGATCTCGGTCCTTGGTGTTCTGGTTCTGTTCTATTGATGATATTCCTTCACACCACCATCTGAGACCATCCAGCATCATTCCTCTCAGCCTGTCTCTGACTTTTCTGCCACTGATATTTCCAGTCGCCTAAGGCCCTTCGTATCAGTTTATGATCAAAGAACACTGTTTTGTATCTTTCTTATAGTTGCATACAAGGGAGTGGTGGTCAGGCACCTGTGGGACCAGGTGGAGAAAGAGGTGGAGCACACTGAGCACCTCTATGTGGAGAGAATAATATGGCTGGGTATCCGTATTTAAATTAATGTGATCTATTACATAAGACACTCTTCACCTTCTGAAATGCAGCTTTTGCTTGACCTATTCTGCTCTTCATCTGTGTCACTCATCTATTTGTTATGATTTCCCCCAAAATTTGAATTGATTGATTTGGTTAAGTATTTTCCCTTCTATTGAAGTATCTATTTTGGTGTTATCATTGTCTTTTATATAACTATTGTTTCTGTTTTCTTGATATTCAAGGAATGTCCTTATTTGGACTCTCTTTTACTACAATGCTGGCTGTGTGGAGAAGGGGTTACAAATGCAATTCATAATCCTGCATACCACATTCGAAACACAGCTGCGGGTGATTTGAAAGACTGCCTTGAGTGCCAGTCATTCAGAAAGCAATGGCAAACTACTAGACATAAACTTGCCAAGAAACCACAAGCAGCCAAATAATATTAGGGTTTACTGCCACGTCCTATAAAGTATAAAGGATATACAACTAACTTTTTTTTTACTTCAATGTCCAACAGTTGTTGCAAATCTCATACGTTCTCAGCTATAAATACTGTGTCAAGTGTATAGTACAGACTGTTTATATTAAAATCTCCAAATCGTATTCCTGGTCTCATTTTCCTTTGTTTAATCTCTATTATTGGGTTATATTAAGAGAAGTAGTTTAGTGATAAAACAAATCCTTGTCTGACTCTTTGCTTTATCAGTTCATAATTGCCCACTTTATTCCCCATATTGATTGCTGCTATTGTTTTGAGTAAATATTTTTTATTATTCTCAGATCTTTCTCTATCAATTTTAACATCATCCAGCCTTTTGATCATTTCATCATGTTTCACTTTATCAAATGCTTTGGTGTAATTCATGAATCACAAGTATGGGTCTTTCTGTGTCTCAACTGATCCCTCTGTTTGGAATGTGTATATTTCATTATTTGTTTTTTCCCCTTCACTAACCTCTTCCAAAAATACATACTGTCCTTCACTAAATCCATCTTTGTTTCCCTTCTTCTTATTATTATTATAATTCTGAGTAAAATTTAGTGACATAGTTTATGAGTCTGATTGTACGAAATTATAAAGATGTGTTTAAGATAAATTGTCAATACACTGATTTTAACCACATGAAATTACTATATAATGCATTGGTAAAGCAACCAAAAACTCTCCAGCTTGTCAAGATACACGATTTAATATTATCTGTGCAACAGTCATGTGAGTACAAGATTATTGCTATAAAGAAACGTGAAGAGACAGATTACATTTACGGAACATATACATAGAGTACAAAACAAACAGACAAATGGATAATTGCCTGAAAAAAACACATGCAGGGAGGGAGGGGGGATGTGTTATGTTAAGAAGGGATTTTTTAAAAAGTTAGTTGCATGTTAATTTACAGGTTGGGTGTTTATAAAGTCTCACTACACTTTGTATGTAGAACAAATTTGAAAAAATGCTTTCTTCCGTTGATAACACCATTCTATTTGGAGTGCAAAGAATTACTCCAGCAGACGATAGCCATTCACTGCATATTGCTTCACGATGGACTGTGAAGCACATTCTTTGATGACATCATGTACTTTATTTTTCAAATTTTTTCTACGTACAAAGTGTAATGAGACTTTACAAAAACCCTGTAGTATAGTTGAAAATAACATTGGACTATTCTCATTTTTCAATGTTGTTATTCTTTTGCACTCAGTCGCCTGCTGATGGTCTGGAGTTACCTGGTGCACATGACTACCCCTACCGGGAGAGGCTGCTCCTATGGAGCACCCATTTATGCTGTTTCTCTGATTATTGATAAGACTGCAGTACATGATATTCTTGGCATCTATAAAGAAGTGTACCACTGCTTTCCTTCCTAGCAGTGACCAAACTGGTCAATGACCAGAGCCATTGTTTGCCCAAAAAAGAGATCCTCTGCCTACCGTCGTGAAGCTGGAGACCATAACCTACAACTATCTATTGGCTGCTCTTCAACTTCATCCACCACCTACACACATGGCTTCACGTAACCCTGATCGGGGGGCTAAACAGGTACTCCACCTTGCCCAAGGGTGTCCTGTAGGCTAGCGGAGGGAAGGAGGCACCTTACTTCTCCTTTAATAGGGGATACCCCTACCCAGCCAGTAAATGCTGTGTATATACTGAGAACAGTAATTGAACGTTCTATAGAAGTAAACAAAGATCTATATCTTTGCTTTATTGACTACACAAAGGCTTTCGATAAAGTGAGACATGTTGACATGATAAGGATGTTTGGAGATCTATAAATTGATGGTAAAGACCTTAGACTTGTAAAAAACATATATTGGAAACAACAAGCTGCCATCAGAATTGATAATGATGTAGGTCAATATCAGCCTATTAAAAGAGGTGTGAGACAGGGATCTGTAACGTCTCCAGATATTTTTTCCGTGTACAGTGAAAATATTTTCAGAAATATAGAAGATATGGAAGGAATCAACACTGTGGGACGAGGCATCAATAACATTAAATATGCAGATGATACAGTCTTGATTGCAGACAATGAACAGGACCTGCAAAATTTAGTAGATGCGGTTGTTGCACACAGTGAACAACTAGGGTTAGAACTGAATATTAAGAAGACAGATTATGGTCACCACTGGGAAGAAGGAAATACCACGATGTGATATACGAGTAAATGGGCATATTCTTATGCAAGTGAATTGGTACAGTTATCTCGGAACAGTCATAACATCTGATGGGAGATGCCTTGAGGAGATTAGAACAAGAATTGCCATTGTGAAGGTAGCCTTTTGCAAGATGAAAAACATACTGACCTATAAAAATATATCAATTGATGTGAGAAAAAGTGTTGAAGTGCTACATAGAACCTGTACTTTTGTATGGATGTAAAGCGTGGACAATGAACAGTCAAGTCAATCAGTAATGCAGAAAAAGTGAATGCTTGCAAAACTAAGCAACAAAAATTTTCAGGACAATATAAAATTAAACAGCTTGGAAACAAAAAGCTCTTTCACAGAGTGAAAGTGTGAATCAGGATAAACTGAACATTATGGACAGACCAGAACAAATCATTGTTATATACCTCAGAACAGGACACAAAGATTACACAACGACATGTATACTTCTTCTTCTTCTTCTTCTGCGTTCATCCGGAGTTTTTTTTTCTGGACGTGATTGCGTTGTGCCTGTTTACAGCAGAGCTGCGTTCTTGCACCGTTAGGCCGACACATCCGACTTCTGCAGGCATTTGTTGACCGGGTTAACCTTCCCGGGGACATGTATACAAAATGTAAGATTGGCAAATCAGCAATGTGCACATGTGGTTTTGGCGCTGCAGACAACAGATCATATACACAGAGACTGTCCAAAATACAACATATCTAGGCGAAACCTTCTGGCCTAGAGAAACTTCAGTGGAAGATAAACTCTAAACTGAGTGACCTAAAAAAAGACAGTGAAATTCATACAAGATACAACATTGCAGATATAGACAAATTTCAAGCAAACAAAGAAGAAGGATAAACTGAAAACAATTATTGAATGTGTATAACATAATATACATTGCAGGGCCATGATTGAAAGTCCTGAAGACAACGCTATTGGAGAGCAGAAAGCATAATTCATTACATGTTAACTGTATTAAACCACACAACATCATTAGAATTACTGAATGTTATTAAAAGTTACTATAAATGAAAGAATAAATAAATAATTATATATAACGAGCATAGGTGAAAATTTATTGGTCAAAAAGAGCACAGCAGTATTTATATAATACTAAAGTGTAGTTTTATCAATTTACAAATTTCATGCAACAAATAATTAATTTCATAATCCAGCAAACAAACTTTCAAAACAAAAAACACAATAAGCAAGAATTATTTGCCAAAAAGTTTCGTAATTTAATAAACAACAAATGTCAGCCTGATCAGGTTAAAAACAATTTGTCATGAATAAAAAATTTTAATGACCCATGCAAACTTTTCAGGCTAACACACTGAAACCAGAAAACAGAAATTATCAGCCAAATTTATGACAGGATTACACAAATACGGTGCGTAGTGATTAGTATGGAAATAATCTGGCACGGCATGTTAACTGATTTCAAATAATCCCAATCGAAGACAACAACAAACAAAATTTGTCTGCAAGAGAAAGTAACCAAACCTGGACTATTTCTTCTGTTATCTCTTCTTCCATTTCCTACACAAAAATCAAGAGTAAGATTGAAAGAGAACGATTTGATTTAAGTGTCTCATTGAAAAAAAAAAAGTAAAATCTTAAAATATTTAAGTTAATCTTAATCTTATTTAATCTTAAATATTTCCTTTCTATATGTGCCAAAATGTAATGTTTGTGATTTAACATTAACACAAAATAACAAATATTATCAATAATAAGGTCATGGTTTAACATTCAAAGATAACGGCAAATATTAGTTACTTTGTTTTAAATTATGAAGTGATACAGACTTGACTGGTTAGTTTGACATTAAAGTCATCAATCAATGGAGGCATGGTTGTGACATTACGGTGTCCATCACAGGCTCAAAAGGTGCATAGTTTTAATCTCAGCATAGCACAAAAAGTTTTTACAAAAACCAATGCTGACTAATGATATCACGTGTCCTTGGGTATCTCTTGGGTAGTGTGATGGGATACCTAGCCTTCTTGGATAAGAGTAAAAATAAAGAGAAAGACCCAAGTGCAAGTTGTATAGTTAAAAGTTCCACGGTAGTTGGAAACTGCAAAGAGTAGGCCATAAGGCCAGCCTTGGCATAATTATTAAGAATGAAAATTCACCTACTGGTAGAAGAGCCTGCTAGCTTGGACAGAATCTGTCTCGAGGATGTAGACCTTGAACTAATGCATGCCGAAGTAAGAAACAGTGACCTCTGAGGTTTATAACTAGGCATGATGCACTCCTCTCCAATAAAGAAAGGAGATGAAGTGCATCAATGACATTAGTGTACTTCGAAAGTTTTATTCCTTAAAGCATCTTTAAGCAAAGGTGAAAATAGTCCCCAAGCAGATACTGCCATTAAGGTGTGAAGTATTAGGCTTCACATATTCTAGGCCAAGACATATGCAGTAAGTTGACCAGTTCCCTTCCTTGACGCCTTTCCTTCTTAAAATTGCCTGGCATCCATTATTATGAAGCTTGGTTGACCCTAGAACCACACTGGGCAGAAAAAAATAATCCTCCCTCTGTCGGGGATTGAATCCAGACCACTGTCTTGACAGGCAACACACTAACCAGTATGCCACCACAGCTCCTCATAAAGTGTCATTAATAATTTATTTTTAAAAATTGTCAAATACAAAGTATTCTGTTTTTATGCCACTGTGATATTTTGAGGTATTTAGTACTAGGTGCATACTAGGAACAATGGGCCAGCAGATGAGTGTCCTAGCCACTACACAACAGCTGTTCTTAACTGTTTATTAGACAGGGACTTTTAAAGAATAAGATAAAACTTACAGAATCAGCTTCCATAGCTAAGCTTTGTCGTATGGTTGTATTCATTTGAAGGCTTTCACGTAGTTTCTGTTAAAATTGAAGAAATTTTCAGAAGAAAAATTTCAAAATTAAAACAAATAATTAAATCCATACTTTAATTACAGATTAAGAAAACACTATATTTGTCAGTAGTTTGTACAGAAATCAATTCCCTCTGTCACTGTCATTTACTGCCAATAAAGTACCTTGCTGTGTATGACTTGATGATGATGATATCAGTCAATAATTATTAAGTAACTAAAAATTAACAAAGGAGAAAACGATTCAGATAGGTCACACACTATGCGTACGAGATGTCTGATGGTGCATGATGGTGAAATTGACCATGTGTTCACATGCATCCATTGTGATCTGATCAATCACAATCACTACCACCATGGATTGTAGTTATTATGTCTTTTTTAAGCACAATGTAACAAACTATCGTCTGTCAAGACGGCAAGGTGCCAGCACAAATAACTAAACACATAAAAAAAAAACTAGCATGCCAACCTTCACATCTTCCAGCTTAATTGTAACACGATTTTCTGCTTCTGCCTCTTCTCGTTTTGCTGCCACAACCTTCTTTAAATAGTTGGTTTTGTGTCTGCGTGTATTGGTGATGGATGTTGATTTGTCATCGTCAACATTAAGTGACGACATACTGTATATGAGCTATCCAAGAGCAAACAATTTCAGTTACATTATTTTATTTTTACTGGTCAGAATGAAAACATGGCTGAACTATGAGAAAACATGAAATTAGGAAAGACCGATGTTGTTAAATAAATAATACAGAAATATGGCCTTACAATATTTAAAATTGCAAAACTAGCCCACAAGAGAACATTTTCACTTTATATGAACTATAATTGTTCCAAATATTGAGCACAACCCACTACTGGTATTGCTGATCGTATTCTGATATGAACTTAAGGCCTATCCACGTCAATGTGGAAGCACTAGACTCGAGTTTCGCTCTTGTTTGAGCTTGTCAGTAATGCATATCCTTGACCGGACCCGGAAACAAACCCCGGATCACTGGTGTGTGAAGCGGGTGTGTAAACCACGCGGCACACGCTGAACACGGGCAAATTATCACAACAGAATATTACAACGTCACCCATCGTAGGCTGTAGCTCAAGATTTGCCCGATCGCCACGACTGACGTCCGCCAATCGATGTGGACCCGAACGATCAGGTCTTCTCACTGGCAAGGCACACCATAATTAATTTATAACACTATAATTGTTCTTTCTAAACCACTGAGGCATTTATTATGGCCAAAATATTTCAGTTTCTAAGATATGATATTGTTCATGAGCTAGCTTTCTTGCATGTTCATATCTTATTGGATGTCAGTAGTTTTCATCTTCTTGATGCTACCTCCTGATGCTACTTCTAATAATTACACACAGGGGGAAACAAATAGCAGTCCTTGTATGCGAGCAGTACATGTTAAGATCCCATCGCAGATGGACATTGTACACAGTAGGCAGTAATTTACAACAAATATGGCAAAATTACAAAAGCCACTCACAAAGGAAGCTAAAGTGGCATAGTGGTTAGTACACTTGCATACCAAATCTGCAGTACAAGTTCAATCCTTAGCAGTGTAGGATTTGTTTTTTTCCGAGTGCTATGATTTTGCCATGGAAGCAAGTGGTGGATGGAGTGTGAGAGCAACCGACAGATTGTTGGTTATGGTCTGTACTCTGCGGCGATAGGCAGATGATCTCATCAGTAAAGACAATGACTATGGCCACCGACTAGTACAGTCACTGCCCAGAGGAAAAGCAATGGCATACTACCTTCTGCAAAACTTGCCAAGAAACCATAGCAACCATGATTTCTAAGAGCATGCATCTGGACACTTACTAAACAAGCTGAAGAGTGCATAAATGCCTTAGGATACGGAAAAGAACAAATAAATCCATAGACAAGAGTTGAATATTGAAGAAGGTTGGCTACTAAAGACGATAAAACAAAGAAAACTGAAATATTTTGGTCACTTGAAACGTCATGAAAGTTTGGAGAGAACAATAATGGAGGGATGTATGTCCAGGAAGAGAGGAAGAGGAAGGACAAAGAGAATATGGGCACAGGATGCGGCAGATGATCTCCACATGGGTTTATCAGATGCGGGACATCTTGCTTATGACCAAGAAGTTTTCCAGAAGGTTGTTATGGAAGCAAAGTTCTGCAAAGAACATGCTACTGAATGAATGAATAGTATGATTTTGAGGGCTTACCCTGCCTCATAAAATTAGTACCAGATAATTTTCAGAATTTCCTGGAAAGGACAAGAGGTGGGGAAGAAAACTGGCTAACCCATATCATTATGCCATGGCCTACAATATGCGATGGCTTGACATTTCACATCCCAATAGCATATTTTTCTTTGAGACTACCTTTACTCACAAATGAATATCTACAGTCTTTAGCATATATGATTGTGGAAGGTGAGGGGAAACTACAACATTAACTAGCAACATACCGAGCCAAGGAAAATTCCAGGACTTAATGAATCATCCTACAAAGCATATAAAGACTTTGGCATGACAATAAGTCAGGAAACAAGGAAAACAAAAGTATGAGTCATAGTGAGGAGACCATACTAGTTTTCCAAACTTATAATTATAAACTGGAGGTGGTATATGACTTTACATACTTCACAACAGATGCTCTCTATTGTTTTTATTTGACAATCAAAAATAGAGAGCATCTGTTGGATTTTTTCCCCAGGACATGCTGGTGTGATTGGAAACGAGCAGTGGACAAATTGGCTGTCTCTGCACCCCTTGGTAGGGTACTGGTGCATGATAAAGCTGATGTGGCCACAAACCTTTTGAATCATGTATAGTGTAGAAGAATGGATAGATCTTCATGGCTTGGAAAAAATGTTGTCACAGGGAGTGACCAGAGAATCTGACCAACACTCAAAACTCGGAGGAAAGGCCAGACAGAAACACTATAATCAGACTGCTACTGGTACCATTAGTATTGGAACTCTTCGCTGACTGTTGCAGATGAGAAAGGAGCATAAATGGGAATGTCCAGAATGCTATGATGTCAGTTCTTGACTCAACTCAACCCAACATACTTCAGTTCCGTTGTCAGTGACAGACTTACTCTGAATACAGACATCATGAAAACCACATTGGTAAAGCTGCAGCCATGTTCATGCATCTTATGAAACGTGTACAAAGAAGTCCCAAACTTATGGCGAAAACTAAGCATACAGAATAAACTGCCTGTGTCATCAGCTCTCTAGTATACAATAATGAGACCCGGAACATCTATGTCCAGCAAGAGAAAGAACAACTCCAAAGTTTTGATGTCTGTGTTTTATCCTTGGCTTTTCTTGAAATGACAGAATGGTAATACTGAAATGCTTACATATACCACATGCCAGATGGACATATACCAAAGGATATGTTGTATGGCCAGCTGGCAAACAGTAAGAGACAAACTGTCGACAGCTATGGTTCAAAGATACTGCAAGCAAGGCATGAAACTGTTGGGCACTGACACAAAATCTGGTAGGAAAAGGTTTCTGACCAAAACATTTGGAGATGCACTGTAAGGAATCGACTTAAACTCTGAGAAAGCAGACCACTTCAACAAGCAGAGGAGACAAGAACCCTTCAAGAGGCTGGAGAATTTCTGCTCATAGCACACATCAACCCAGTCAGAAATGGCTGAAAGTAAAGGAAAGCAATGGAGCCTACGACACACCTTGAGGCAGATTGGGTATGTGGTGCCAGCCCCATATTTTGATAAACCAATCAGTATTCCACGGGTGATGTGGTTATTTTGATAAACCAATCAGTATTCCATGGGTGATGTGGTTATTTTGATAAACCAATCAGTATTCCTCAGATGATGTTGTTATTTTGATAAACCAATCAGTATTCCTCAGATGATGTTGTTATTTTGATAAACCAATCAGTATTCCATGGGTGATGTGGTTATTTTGATAAACCAATCAGTATTCCACAGGTGATGTGGTTATTACCCAGCCAGCCACCATTACTTTCCCAGGATCTTTCCTGGTAACCATTCTATGCTGGGCTGACTTGGGAGTCCAGGTCAATGTTTACAAATCTGCTAACGTTTGACTGAAGGAGGCTATTATGATTAATCTCCAACAACAAATGTATGAGCAGTCACAAAGCTAAATCTTTGTTGGAGTCACTTACTCAAAACACTTCATGTCAGTCTCTGGACTCAATAACTTGACAGGATAACTACATATAAATATGTCATTTGTCTAAGAAGCATGTTGCTTCAAAGATGACAGAATTCTGCACTTGTCATGGCAACAGGCAGGAGTTCTACTACTCAATCAGACAGATATCCTGTTTGATTGGAATGCTTCAGTATTTGCTTCTATTACAGTATCCATACTATTGCTGATGTATGCTTGGAGAGTTTTTTTTTTTTTCAGGCTAAGGAATAAAGGTTCTTATCCAAGCAACCACAAAAAGAGTGCAGGCTTGGATTTTTTTAAAATCCCTGATACTTAATGGGGATTAATCATACGTTCCATGATGTGTGACATAGTCACTCAGACCCCTTGGCCATTCACTGATCTGTAAAGCAGTTAAAGCCATTCAAGCACATATAAAATAGAACTATCACATGAGATCTGTCAAAGCAAACACAAATGGGCACATATGGTAAACCTACTTCAGACTGGTCACTATCACTGTCTGTGCTGCTTTCAAAGTCATCAGCATATTTGCCTGTCAGGCGCTCTGCAAAAATGAAACCAAAAATATTTGCAAATATTAACTTGGACATGGAGCTCATTCATTACATTTCCAAATGCCCAGGCACACGGATGGAGCCAACTTCGGGTGTCTTCAACATCTGTAATGACTCCAATGATTCATCAAAACTGCCTCAACTTTTCAAAGCACACAGAGTCACTCAGTATACACACTTGAGTAAAATCTTGTGATTCCAGCCAGGGGGTGGAGATAAAGAAATATTATCATTATCATGTGCAATGCTGATAAATGTGGGCAATCATGGTTCATCATCTTACACAATCATCAGCGTCAGATTAGGTCTATGGTCTTGCCCCCTTTATATCAAGTGGCCAATCCATCCATTTATGTATCAAATTCTGCCTGTGACAATTATTTCTCCTTATAATATTCCAATCCATCCATTTATGTATCAAGTCTGCCTGTGACAATTATTTCTCCTTATAATATTCCAATCCATCCATTTATGTATCAAGTCTGCCTGTGACAATTATTTCTCCTTATAATATTCCAATCCATCCATTTATGTATCAAAGTCTGCCTGTGACAATTATTTCACCTTATAATATTCCAATCCATCCATTTATGTATCAAGTCTGCCTGTGACAATTATTTCTCCTTATAATATTCCAATCCATCCATTTATGTATCAAGTCTGCCTGTGACAATTATTTCTCCTTATAATATTCCAATCCATCCATTTATGTATCAAGTCTGCCTGTGACAATTATTTCTCCTTATAATATTCCAATCCATCCATTCATGTATCAAGTCTGCCTGTGACAATTATTTCTCCTTATAATATTCCAATCCATCCATTCATGTATCAAGTCTGCCTGTGACAATTATTTCTCCTTATAATATTCCAATCCATCCATTACCTGTGACAATTATTTCCCCTTATAATATTCCAATCCATCCATTCATGTATCAAGTCTGCCTGTGACCATTATTTCTCCTTATAACATTCCCAACAAATCTTGACTGTCTACATTCATTATCTCTAATAAATTTATGGTTTTGTCGTTTCTTGAAGGTGAGCCCTATTTGTTATTCTGTCCATCCATGGTATTTTTCTCATTTTACTCAGAAACAATATTTTCAATGCCATTCGATGTTTCTCAACACTTCTGTCTATTGTTCATGTTTCACATGCATACAAAGCGTAGGTTCCATATAGCACTTGAACACACTTTTTCTCACTGCACCTGACAGCTTTTTAACTAGTTTTCCATCTTGCAAAAGGCTACTTTTACCATGGTGATCCTTGAATTATCACTACAAGACATCTTTCATAAGATTTTATCATTGTTCCAAGATGAATACTGATTCATCTGTTTAAAAATGGTTCAGTTGATTTAGATGTTATATTGTGGTATTTCTTTCTTCTTTTAGATGACCATAATTTATGTTTGCTTACAATTTTATACTAACCCTAGCTGCCCACTGTGTACAAGTGCTATATAGAACAGCATCCATTAAATGCTGCAGATCTTGTTCACTGTCACCAATGAATATTGTATAACACTGCATATGCTGCCCCCCCCCCCCCCCCACATTGCTATAGACCAATCAGCACCTCATGAGTGATGTGGTCAATATCCCAGCAGCCACCTTGCTTCCCAGACCATTTCCTTGTGCCTATTTTAGGCTGGGTTGACACTGTAGCCCAGGTTTATTTCATAATAGTGCTTTAGTATATCTGAAAGCATATCACACAACAGTAGACTAGTATATGTGAAATCCTCATAGGTCTAGTATATCTGAAAGCCTATCGCACAACAGTAGACTAGTATATGTGAAATCCTCATTGGTTTAGTATATCTGAAAGCCTATCACACAACAGTAGACTAGTATATGTGAAATCCTTATTGGTCTAGTATATCTGAAAGCCTATCTCACAACAGTGGACAGTATATGTGAAATCCTTATTGGTCTAGTATATCTGAAAGCCTATCTCACAACAGTGGACAGTATATGTGAAATCCTTATTGGTCTAGTATATCTGAAAGCCTATCACACAACAGTGGACAGTATATGTGAAATCCTTATTGGTCTAGTATATCTGAAAGCCTATCTCACAATAGTGGACAGTATATGTGAAATCCTTATTGGTCTAGTATATCTGAAAGCCTATCACACAACAGTGGACAGTATATGTGAAATCCTTATTGGACTAGTATATCTGAAAGCCTATCTCACAACAGTGGACAGTATATGTGAAATCCTATTTGGTCTAGTATATCTGAAAGCCTATCACACAACAGTAGACTAGTATATGTGAAATCCTTATTGGTCTAGTATATCTGAAAGCCTATCTCACAACAGTAGACTAGTATATGTGAAATCCTTATTGGTCTAGTATATCTGAAAGCCTATCTCACAACAGTGGACAGTATATGTGAAATCTTTATTGGTCTAGTATATCTGAAAGCCTATCTCACAACAGTGGACAGTATATGTGAAATCCTTATTGGTCTAGTATATCTGAAAGCCTATCTCACAACAGTAGCTAGTATATGTGAAATCCTTATTGGTCTAGTATATCTGAAAGCCTATCACATAACAGTGGGCTAGTATATGTGAAATCCTCATTGGCCTAGCTCATAACAATGGCCTTGTATATAAATATACATAAGTCTATCACCTTGCAACCCTACAGTAATCTATTGTGATATTACTTTAACCTGAACACTAAGAGAAACTAAACTAACAACACAGACCTGGGGGTTTTATTTTTTGCCTCTGCCCGTCTGCAGTTGTAAACTCGACAGAGCCAATACACCAGTTCTTTCTTTTCTCCTTGCCTTGGTTTGCAGATCTGCTTGCTGTCTGATTACCAAACTGTATGCCTGGAAAGTTTGACTCTTGCAAATGATCTGAAATTGTATGTGAAATGTACTTTGCTTTTAAAAAAATCTTGCAATTCGTTACAAATTAACTCTGTTCTGATTTAAGAAAGAAGGCTTTCCTCTTAATCTGTATTGTTCGTCCGATATTTGTTTTTTGTTTAGAATTTAATTCCTTTGTGTCAGTTTATACATGAGCTGCAATATTTGCACTTTTCAGGAGAAACATCCGTCTTCTGTGGGCATTTGTTGACCAGGTTTGCCTTGTTTGTAGAAGACATTCTAAAATACTAGCTTTCAGTTTTAGTTAGTTACATATCTTTTACAGGACATAGCAGTCAACTCCAGCATTTTTTGGCTGTTTATGATTCCTGAGCAAATTTACGTTCAGCAGTTTACCACCGGCACTCATACCATTGTATGGAAACCAACGCAAGACGTTCTGCTTCCAAACCATCTGCAACTGTGTTTCGAATGCGGTATGTGGGATTACGAATTGCATTGATAATCCCTTCGCCACAGAGCTAGATTTAAGTATAATTTAAAAATTAGGTTACGATCTGAAATGAACCAAGTCAAAACAAGCATGCTAGCGACTGCTCTACTATGACTCACATAAAGTTATAGTGGTTAGGTTTACCAGCACAGATCCACAGTTTACCCATAAAGAGGCTACCAGACTTCGGGAAGGTCAGTAAATTCAGGGGTAGAGGGCCCCTTTCCATGCATTGAGGCCTAGTGGGTACATAGTGCTAGCCCCATATTTTTAGGCCAGTTGGCAAGTGATGTGGTCAATATGCCAGGTGCCTTTGTTTCTCAGGAAATTTAGCGGTACCCACTTTAGCCAGGGCTGACCTAAATGGAAAAATAAATCCCTGCCTCTAAGAGGATTTGAACACATGAGCACTAGGCTGGCAGGCAAGTATTCTGGTCAATGCGCTACTGTGGCTGCCATCTGGGAAGGTAGAATGTTATTATTTACTGTAAAGTTAACCTCACAGCTGATACCACCATAAGTAAGAAAAATGTTCATAGTTTCACATATACTTGCACTAGATCACACTGTTATGATGTGAAGTGACAAATTCAGTTACCTTTTACCTTCTTCCTTGAACAACACAAAATAAATCATGAACACAGCTTACAAAGCTTCTCAATCTAGTAAATTTATTAGAGAAATCAGATGTTGACAGTCAAGTTTTGGGCACATTTTATGGAGAAACAAACTTGAAAACTTGGTAACAACTGGCAGACTTGATGGGACAAGAGCAAAGGGAAGGCAAAGAAGTAAATGACAGTATGGCTTGGTCACATGGTATAATCAGGACAAGAACACAGACCTGATCAAAGACTCTCTAGTCAAGTTTACATTCAGTAGTTTGCCACTGCTTTCTGAGCTACTGCCATCAAACCAATGTTAAAAATCAACACAAGTCTGCTTCCAAATCTCCTGTAGCTGATTTCAAAGGAAGTATCGTCCACTATCCTTTAACCACAGACGCCGGCTATGCACATTTATAAGGAACATATTCTTATGACTTCCTGTACTTAAAGTTTATCATTATTACCAGCAGTGTTAGAACGATATTTGTGATGCCGTCTGTCCCTTTTGGTTCTAGTATTTTGATCACTTGAGAAAGAGCTGTTCAAGTAAAGCGTGAATCCCTTTTCCTTCTTTTCTAGTTCAATTTCTTTCTTGTCCTTCTGCTGTAACTTCCTGATCAACCTGATATCATCACAAAGAAGACAACATGAAAATTGCATTTTCAAAAAAAAACTTCAATACAAAATAATTTCTTGAAAACTGACAAACATATATTATAAAATAAAATTTTACAACGGCGTTTTTGTTTTTGTGTTATACAGTAATATGGAAAATAAAAAGCTATACAGTAATAACAATTGTAAGAGAGAGGAAGAGAGAGAGAGAGAGAGAGGAAGAGAGAGAGAGAGAGAGAGAGGAAGAGAGAGAGAGAGAGAGAGGAGAGAGAGAGAGAGAGAGAGAGAGAGAGAGAGAGAGAGAGGAAGAGAGAGAGAGAGGAAGAGAGAGAGAGAGAGGAAGAGAGAGGAAGAGAGAGAGAGAGAGAGAGAGAGAGAGAGAGAGGGGGGGGGGAGGGAGGGAGGGTGGGGGGATTAGTGTACACACATATACATAGTGTTAGAGAGAGGAAGAGAGAGAGAGAGAGGGGGGGGGGGAATTAGTGTACACACATATGCATAGAGTCAGACGCACACAGAGCTTTCCATCCATCAATGCCAAATCATGTCACATCAATGCCAAATCATGTCATACAATTATTTAATCTGAAAACTGTAATGGGCACTATTTTATCATGTTATACTCATCATAAATCTAGATTTGTGACTTCCATCCATCATGTGCCATGCCGGTAAGCGTGGGCGGTCATGTTCTGCCATCTCACTCGATCAACAGAGTCGTGGATCAGTTCCGTGTTTCTGTCTCGACCATGCCACAAGGCCAAGCCATCCAGATACTTGTTTCTAGGTCTTCCCCTTGGTCTGTTCCCCTCGATCTTACCAGTTGTCACCAAGTTCTCCAAATCATTTCTTCTCATAACATGCCCAAAAAATTGTGACTGTCTACGTCTAATGTCTCTGATCAGTTTACGATCTTCATTTGTTTCTTGAAGGACTTGTTCATTGGTCTTTCTGGCTGTCCATGGTATTCTTTGCATTTTCCTCAGAAACCACATTTCTACAGCCATCAGATGTTTTTCAGCCTGGCTGCTCATTGTCCAAGCTTCACATCCATATAAAAGTACAGGTTCTATGTAGCATCTCAACACTCTTTTTCTCGTTTCAATTGACATCTTTTTATTGGTCAGTATGTTTTTCATCTTGCTAAAGGCTACTTTTGCCATGGCGATTCTTGTTCTAATCTCTTCAAGGCATCTCCCATCAGATGTTATTACTGTTCCGAGGTAATTGTACCTATTCACTTGTTGAAGAATATTCCCATTTACTTGTATATTACACTGTGGTATTTCGTTCTTCTTAGTGACGACCATAATCTGTGTCTTTTTACAATTTAATTCTAACCCTTGTTGTTCACTGTGTGTAACAACCGCATCTACTAAATTTTGCAGGTCCTGTTCATTGTCTGCAATCAAGACTGTATCATCTGCATATCTAATGTTATTGATGCATCGTCCCCCAATGTTGATTCCTTCCATATTTTCAATATTTCTGAAAATATTTTCACTGTACAGGGAAAACAGATCTGGAGACATTACACATCCCTGTCTCACACCTCTCTTAATAGGCTGATATTGGCTTACTTGATTATCAACTCTTATGGCAGCTTGTTGTTTCCAATATATGTTTTTTACAAGTCTAAGGTCTTTCCCATCAATTTGTAGATCTTCAAGCATCCTTATCATGTTGACATGTCTCACTTTATCAAAAGCCTTTGTGTAGTCAATGAAGCAAAGGTGTAGATCTTTGTTTACTTCTATAGAACGTTCGATTACGGTTCTCAGTATATACACAGCATTTACTGTACCCTTGCCTACTACAAACCCACATTGTTCTTCTCCTATTTCAGGTTGTATTTTCCTCCTAACTCTTTGCATGATAATTCTTAGCAAAATCTTCGTGATGTGACTCATTATACTAATTGTTCGATGTTGATCACATTCCAAGGCTCCTGATTTCTTTGGGATTGCAATAAATACAGAATTACATAACTCATGAGGTATATTTCCAGTATCATATATTGTATTAAGCAGACTGGTAACTTTATCTATTCCATATTCTTCTAAAGCATTAATCATTTCTGTTGTGACGCTGTCTGGACCGGGGGTTTTGCCAGATTTCATATGATTAAGAGCATTCTGAACCTCCATCTTCAAAATTGCTGGCCCTTCATTGTTATTTTGAACAATATATTGTTCGTCTCTGCTATCGTCATAAAGGTTTTTCACGTAATCTGACCATACATGTAAAATCTTATCTTTTTCTATTATGACTCTTCCATCTTTTGTCTTTAGGCAGCCTGCTGATGTACGTGTTCTTTGATTAGTAATCTCCTGAATTCTTTTGTGCATTAGTTTCGCATTTTTACTGTTGTGTTGTTTTTCAATTTCTCTGCAATTTTTCTCAAGCCATGTTTCTTTAGCCTCCTTACATAAGGTTTTGACTTTTCTGTGAATTTCTTCATATTTGGCAGGATTATTTTTGTTCTGTCTTCTTGTTTCCATTAGTTGTAAAATTTCTTCAGTCATCCATGTCTTACGGCCAACTTTCTTTACTTTTGGAATAGTTTTTTCTGCTGCACAACTGATTGAATTCTTCAGCATTTCCCATTGATCATCTACATCTTGAAATAGGATCTCTAGATCAGACAATAAATCAAATTTGTTCTTTACTTCTATGTTAAAATTATCTTGTATTTCTTTGTCAGTTTTCAATTTGCACAAGTCATATTTAGGGTTTCCTGCTGTATACTTGACTTTCTTTAACTTTACCCTCAATGTGCCAGTAATTAATCTGTGATCACTGTAACAGTCTGCATTTGGAACTGTTTTTACAACTGTTAATGCATTTCGAAACCTTTTGCTTATCAGGATGTAATCTATCTGGTTTTTAATCCTGCTGTCTGGACTCCTCCATGTCCATAATCTTCTAGGATGTTGTTTAAACCAGGTGTTTCCTACAACCAATTCTTGTTCTTTTGCCCATTCTACAAGTCTGTAACCTCTTTCATTTCTCTCTCCCAAACCATAGTTGCCTACACTGTATCCATCGCTTTGCTTTCCTATTTTTGCGTTGAAATCACCCATTATGATATTTATTTCTGATTTTTTACAGTTCTTCAAAGCAGATTTGTGACTTGTGACTGCCAAAATATTTATTCTTGACAAATGAATGTTATGGTTTCCTCTAACCTTCCACATAAAATATTTTCACTATATAATTAAAGCGCAAAGGCACAAAATGATATGTTTGTTCACAGAAGCAGTCTCTCTCTCTCTCTCTCATAAACACTTAAATGTAAGATATGTTTACAAACCTATTTCTCTCCTGCAACAAGTGGAGGTAATGTTCATACTGTGGAGGCACCTCCTCTTTAGCTGCTGGAACCTAACAATAAAAGACTTTGTAATTGCTTGTTTTATGAAGTATCACAATAAAAATACAAAATCATCTATATATATCACAATTTAGATGTAAACATCCACAATGAACTACAATGTTCACCATTTTTTTTTTACTCCAGAAGAGCAAAATAGAAGAGCAATGGAGTATGGAAGTATGTAGCTATTATAAAATTAGTTGTTATTGTTTGTATATAAATAAAAACAAGAGTTAAAATATAGTTTTATACTTACATTTAAAGGCA
>OY992880.1:43745242-43855242 GCA_963921405.1 Cepaea hortensis | reverse complement strand
AAAGATCGAGGGGAAGAGAGGCAGAGGCAGGCCAAGAGAAATGATGCTGGATGGATTGAGACGGTGGCATGGAGGAATATCAGCAGCAGAGTTGATCCAAAAAATCAAAGACCGAGATCTGTGGAGAGCCATGAACGCCTACGCCAGCTGGCAGAGCACTTGATGATGATGATGATGAGACCCCGAGGTAGACCAAGAAGACGGTGGAGAGATAATATACATACAGACCTACAAGCACTTGGAATCCGCGACTGGTAAGAGAAGGTCAACCAGAGAGACGAATGGAGACAGCTTGTATCTGTAGCAAAGAACCTCAATGGCTCGGAATGCAGAAGAAGAAGAAGTTTGCAACTGTTTTCTGAACGACCGGCACCCAGACAATTTTTATTGAAAAACCCAACGCAATGCGATCTGCTGCCAAATCGCCCGCGGTTGTGTTTCAAATATCAAAGTGAATTGTCATAGACTGAGTGTTCTGGACAAATTTCCTATCTTGGCAGCACTGTGTCACAAGTTGCTACAATCGATGACGAAGTGAATGCAAGAATCTCCAAGGCCAGCGCGGCGTTTGGCAGACTGTACAAGAATGTGTGGGACAGAAATGGTAAGCCTGCAAACAAAGCTGAAAGTCTATAAAGCAGTTGTATTATCCACATTGATTGTGAAAGAAACTTGGACTGTTTACCAGCGACACGCATGGAAATTAAACAACTTTCACACAATCTGTCTTAGGAAGCTATTGAAGATTAAATTGCAAGACAAGATCCCAGACACTGAAGTATTAGAAAGAATAGAAGAGCATCTATGCACAGTATCCACACATTAGTACATAAAGAATCAGATTCGCTGGGCTGGTCACTTGGTTCGCATGCCATATCACAGGCTTCCTAAAAAATTATTTTTTTGTTTTTTAACGGTGAGCTGCACTGTGGTAATCGCTCCCAGGGCGGCCAGAGGAAACGCTTTACAGACACTGAAGATCTCAATAAAAACTTTTGGAATTCATCACGACGCTTGGAAGACTGCTGCCAGAGACTGAAATTCGTGACGTACATCATTACGCAAGGGTGTGGCGACTTGTGAAGGTAACAGCTTTGGAAAAAAAAGACTGGACAAACAAAAGAAACAAAACAAATTGCCGCAGGAGATCCTCCTTGAACGTCAATTTTTTGCCCACATTGCCAAAGAATATTTCAAGCCAAAATAGGCATTGCCAGCTATCTTAGAACTCACGGCTCCATACTTTTAACCCCACTGGATGAAGTGAATGATTCAAAGAGTATGCTTAGTAAGAAGGAGAAAGGAATCCAATGTTTCGTGTGGAATGGCTCTCGTCGCTTCAGAGGTCACAGATTGTGAGAATTGTATGGATATTTTGCCCTGGCCATGTGGGGGTACAGGGGAATGAACAGTCTGAACTCAACTCAACAATTCATTGAATGGTCGTCATCATTCTTGATGGACAAACACCATGCGGGATTACGAACTGCGTCCGTAACTCCTCCGCGGAGCCGGCTGGGAATAGAAAACATATTATTAAAACTAATGGCAATACCATTAACAGACATACTGTTTATCGGGATGTGGATATCTCC
Organism: Cepaea hortensis; assembly: GCA_963921405.1. Taxonomy (NCBI): domain Eukaryota; kingdom Metazoa; phylum Mollusca; class Gastropoda; order Stylommatophora; family Helicidae; genus Cepaea; species Cepaea hortensis. The sequence goes on along the minus strand of OY992880.1, from coordinate 43,853,647 downwards.
AATCAATGGAAAAGTAAAGCTACACTTTAGTCTTAGCCTAAAGTGCCTCCTTCTCTCCGCTATCCTACGTGATACCATTGGACAAAGTGGAGTACCCGTTTAGCCAACTGATAATGGTTACGTGAACCCATGGATGCAGGTGGTGGATGGAGCTATAGAGCAGCCAACAGAAAGTTATTAATTATCATAAAATTATGGTCTCCAGTTTCATGAAGGTAGGTAGATGATCCGTTTCCTTTATCAAGACAATATCTACTGTCATCGACCAGTATGGTCACTGCTAAGATGAAAACAATGGCAAAATACTTTCTTTACAGTTGCCTAGAAAATCCTGTTTGGTCAGTTCATAAAAAATCAGATATACGGCGTAGGGTGCTCCGTTTTTAACAATCTCTCTCGACAGGGATATTAATGTGCAGCAGGTAACTCCAGACTGTCAGCGTGCGTCTGAGTGCAAAAGACGAACATCACTTAAAATGGGAACGTAGAACGTTCGAATTGTATGTATGATAGCAAATTGGAGAACAACCAGCAAGAAATTAGAACAATGAATATTAATTAACATTTTACGTATACATGAGTCCAAATGGAAAGGGACGGATACCAATGCATCCGAAGATTATAAGATAATCAGTTCTGATGGAGAGAAACAAAACTGTATCGACCAAAACCCATCAACATATATTGGAATGTGTCAGACAGAATGTTGCTGGTAATGTTAAATGGCAGACTTTTTTTGCGCGAGCTCGATTTGATGTTTAAGAACGCATGTTCTTATCAAGTCGGCCATGTTGACATCTTGGCAGACCTTTTGATGTCAACATCATTCAAGTTTGTTCACCAACAACAGAAAGCAGTGATGACCTCATCGATGGATTTTATCGTGATTTGTATAACGCCTTCAAGAGATGCAAATACTCGGAATTAAATATCATAATGGGTGACTTTAATGCTAACGTTTGAAGCCAACAAGATGGATGTACAGTAAGCAATTATAGATAAGGGGTACGTAATAAAAGATGTTGCAGACATGACTGACTGACTGACTGACTGACTGACTGACTGGCTGGCTGGCTGGCTGGCTGGCTGGCTGACTGACTGACTGGCACCTTGCCGTCTTGACAGACGATAGTTTGTAAACTGGAGTTATACCTCCCCTTAACACAAAGCCTGGGCTGAATTTGGAGACCACGTGTTGCCCATGCAGCATGATCCCTCTCTCGGCCTTTCAGAAGAAAGGTAACACCAATACGTCTGGAACAAGACCTGCTGCAGTAGCTGCCGGATCAGCAATGCAATACTCTAACTGTCCTCTTGTCGGAGCTTCCTTCTTAGACCAGTTGCCGACCAAGGCTTAGGGCCTAATCTACCCTGCCATGACATTTAGTCTTTAGGTTGCATTTTCACGTACTAGGGTAAGGCTTGTATCCTCCCAATTGCATTTCTCCGCCCGATGCCGTTGGCACAATGTGTGGTGTCGGGCAGTGTTGCCATCTCCCATTGATGAAAAAGCACCAAAAATGACCCTAAAAGCACTAAAAAGCACCAATTTTTTTTTAGGAAGCACAAAAAAAAAAGCACCAACTGTTTTTATTACAAATGTAACAAGGTAGCACAATATAATTTATTATTATCACTTCATATTACAATGAAGTTTATTCCAGATCCGCCAAATCCCAATCAGAACTACTTTCGAGCCAAAAAAGCACCAAATTGCAATACTATTTTTTTGGGAAATCACTAAAACAAGCCCTGGCGGTATTCATTCAAAATGTTATAAAGTAGCACATTATAATTTATTATTATCACTGAATATTAGAATGAAGTTTATTCCAGATCTGCCAAATCCCAGTCAAACAACTCCTCTTCAGTTTCTGTAGCTATTTCCTGCTGTGTTTGCTCCTGCGATGTTGAGGATGAGGATGAGGAGGATGATTGAAAGAAACATGTATATGCCTCCTGTGATCCAATTTTTCACAGAATATCCTTAGGTAGTTTATAATCATGACAGCATTTGCCATATCTTTTCATTCCATATCTAATAGTCAAAACAGCTGTCAATCTCTTTATGCTAAGTCTATTCCGCAATTTTGATTTTATAACTCCCATCTGACTGAAAATACGCTCCACGTCCGCATTAGAATGAGGTAAAATGAGCACAGTTAAAGCTAAATCTGTAAGATCTTGGAAAACATTTTCACCGGTGGCATCCCTGTATGAGGCTATTTCTGCCCACAGTCCAAGTGTGTCAGAGGTCTGTGTCTACTGCATATGATGAAGTTTTCTCCACTGGAAATCAATGCGGGTGAGAGTAGTTGCATCTTCTACAAACATTTAGCAAGATATAATATATACAGGGCTTCATTGGCTGTAGACATCCACTTCCACTAAGACATGACATGGACTGTAAGACTCAAACGTTATCGGGTGTACGTAGACGCAGCAGTGTCAATAGCTCTATTAAAAACTGGATGCACCTTCCACGAATTTCTTTCTCATCAGGAAACTTGTAGTCTGCTATTAAAGGGAGTTAAATTAGTTGAATATTGCGCGGTAACGTACTAAGACTGTTTTACTCCCTCGCTTCAGTTCAAATTAGGCTTTTTCGTGTTCCCAAAATGAATTTTAAAGTAATGTTTACCCACCCCAAAAAAGCACCAAAAAGCACCAAAAAAATGTTGTGAAGCACTAAATTTACGCGGCCGCGCTAAAAGGAAAATTTTCGCACTAACTGACTTGAAAAAGCACTAAATTTAGCTCGAAAAGTACTAAAATGGCAACATTGGTGTCGGGTTTGTTGCCTAATATTTGGCGCTAACAGAAAGCAGGTAGTACCGTCTAATGTCATAGTTAGTTAGTTAGTTAGTCGACAGATCATCCTCATTGCACATCGAACCATTCAGTCCATAAGTGCTCGGATCCCCTCCTCAGCAAATCCCGCAACGTGTAGCGGCTAACGACGCCAGTTCTGTGTTGGTTTATCAATCTTCTTTGGCTTCCTGCGTAGTGTTCTTGTTTGGCCACCCCTCTTTTAATTTGCTGCTCTCTCAGTCTGGCCATTGTTGTAGATTCACAGTCATCACTTGGTTCTCGCAAAAGTCTTACTTCTCGTAGAGCATTCAGAATGTCGGCCTGGTCCATGGCGTGTCCGCCCTCCACAGTAGCCTCACCAGCGAGTTTGTCAGCCCGCTCATTTCCTTGTACTCCCGCATGCCCTGGCACGAAGATGAAACTAATCTTTGCCAGTCGAGACCGCTCCAGAGGCAGCAACCATTCTCTTCGGATCGACCCCTCCTCTATCCTCTTGATCATGTTCATTGAGTCGCTAAGGAAACAAGCCCTAGTGAATGTCTGTGTCTCGAGCCATGTTATTGCTTTACTTACTGCCATGACTTCCATGGTCAGGCTACTTGTGGTTTCAGTGAAAGCACCAGAGTCCTCCTTCACGATTCTCCCTCCGGCCCGAGCTGTAAAGGCCCATGAGCTTCTCACATGTCGGACGACCGACCCATCTGTGTAGATGACCGCGTCACCGTCTAGCGAATTCTCGAAAATCAACGCTTGTACTTCAGCCTCAACAGCAGCCGGATTTTCTTGTCTGCATTTTCTATCTAGTTGGATGCAAACTGAAAAGGATGTGCAGAAGTCTGTTGGCACTTGCACCCACTCCTCGCCAGGTTCTAAGTCCTCAAGTGAACACACCTGTTGAAGAATGTCTTCGGCTTGACCCATCCACGACCGTCCTCTTTTTAACCTGCTGCCCTTCACCTTCCTAATTTCACTATGCAGTGGATGTTGTGTGTTTGCGTTAATTCTGAGGTAGGCGCGTGCCCTGCAACCTTGTATTCTGTCTTCAATGGTTGGAAAATCAAGAAGGTAGCGCATCGCCCTGCATGCTGTATCCCTTGTACATCCAAGAATAATGCGCATAGCTTCATTCTGTATCCTTTCCATCCTTTCTATCTGCTTATGGCTGAGAGTCAGGATTGCCATTGCATACTCCAAAACAGACATGACCAGCCCCTCGTACAGAAGACATAGATGGCGCTGCTCACAGTTTGCTGCCGCCATCACCCGCATCGCTGCCAAACCCCGCTTGGCCTTTGTTATCACCTGGTCTATGTGCACATTATAAGCAAGGCTTCGATCAAACCGTATCCCCAGGTAATTCATTGCCTGCGTTCTTTCCACCGTCTCTGAACACAGCATTACAGTTGGTGTTTGAGTGTTGACAATATGATTATTCAACGAGAACCAAGTCACTGTTGCCTTTGTTGGGTTGACCATTGCCCCAGCTTCATCACACCAAGTACTTATGCGATTGAGTTCGTTTTGTAGTTCCACAGCAACCTCCTCTCTATCTTTACCCTGACGATACACTAAAACATCATCGGCATATGACAATGTCCTGCCAGGTCCAGTGATCTGCTCACTGGTGATTCTCACTGTGTAGGCGTTGAACAGTACCGGAGATAATGGTGATCCCTGTGGTAGGCCAGGATATATTGTTGTTGGTTCCGAAGTCCAACTGCCACATCTAAAAACTACTTTCCGTTGGAAGAGGGCTGCAGCGATCCAACTAAGGAGGAATGGACTTACGTTTAGTTCGAGAAGCTGAAACATTAAAAAATCCAGTGATACTCTGTTGTATGCGTCCTCAAGATCAATCGCTGCAGCAACGGTTTCAGTGCCTGAGTGGAAACCTTCATAGACATCCTGGGCAAAGACTCCTGCATTGGTCTAGGTTTCTCTTTTTGGACGGTACCCACCCAGGGTGGGTGGGAAAACACCTTGCCTCTCTAGTTGGCTTGATATTTTCCTGGCAATTACCTTCTCCAGCAGCTTGCCTATTGTATTCTGCATGGTTATGATTCGATATCCCTGAATTTTTGTGTGGTCTTTGTCATGCTTCGGCAAGAGAATCAGATAGCTTGTAACCATTCCTCCTTGATGCTAGCACTCCCTATACTGTTGTTGTACATGTCTGCTAGTTTCTCTAGCTCATTGTCGGTACACCTATTTATGTCGTCGTATCTTATGCCATCAGGACCTGGAGCACTGTTTTTTGATCGTCGAAGCACAGCCTTGATTTCTTTCACTGTCACTGTGTCTTCATCCGAAGTGTTCTGGGCCTTGCATCTGTCTGAGGTGACCTCCTTGGCCAGATTTCGGCCTCCCATGTCTGTCTGGTTGCTCTGCTCAAGGTAGCGTTCAAAGAGGGCTTTGCCCTTGTCCTCGTCAGTCCTCTGCCAGATGAGGTCAGCACCTTGGAAGTCAGAAATGCTCTTATTCTTGACTACACCACTCATGCTTTTATGTAGTCGCCAGAACAATTTCAGTGACTTGTCTGTGCTTACTCTTTGACACACCTCTGCCCATTTTTCGCTTTTAACAACTTTGACCAGTTTTTTGAAGTACCTTACTTTTGTGTGCACCTCTCTTTCTAAGTGCAAGCAGGGACTAGGATGACCAGCTCTGTTCTTCTTGGCATTTTGCCATCTCCTTACAGCACTACGCTTATCCACCCAAGCCTTCTCCACCTCGAAACTCCACCACGGTGGCTGCTCCCAGCTTTTTTTCCTGCCCTGAAACGTTCTGCGCTTGTCACGTCTTATTTTACTCACCACATCTTGCCCTGTACTGTCATACTGGAACGTCTTTACCTTTAGCTTGTGCTGCCTGGTTCTGCCTTTCTCCACCAGTATGCTGCAAGGGTGGTGGTTGCTGCCATGGTGTCCTAGGACACCCCATCTACACACTGTAGTGAGTGAAGGTGAAACTAGCGCCAGATCAATAGCACTGTCCTCATCGCCCGGTCGGCTTGCTGTCCTGGTGACACAGCCACTGTTGATACACACCAGGTCGATGGTTTCCAGTGCAGTCTCGAGCTCCTCCCCCTGTGTATTGGAGGAAGTGTTTCCCCATGATCTGCCTTTAGCGTTGAAGTCACCACAGAAAATAACATTTCTCTCGTGGCCTAATATGTCACGTAAGCACTGTCACTTCTGGGCGTCCACACTGGCATTGCGGGCATAAACATTAACAAACACGAATGGTATACTGGAATGAACTCTCAACGCCTGTATTTGTATATCGTCACTGTCCCAACTGGACATGTCTAGCTCTGACGCCACCATGCTGTCGCGAACAAGAATCGCCATTCCCAGATGTCGTCTGTTGTAGAAACATTTGAAGCCGGCAATTTGGAGTAGCTGATCGCCCAGTCTCGTCTCCTGGAGTGCTACAATGTCGTTCCTGTAAACTAGGGTTTCTAAAATAGAGCCCCGTTGTTTTACACTGGCACAGTTCCAATATAGAATACGGATATTCCTGATTCCTAGACGGTGACACTTGAGTCTAAAACGCCTCAAACCACCACGCTTACCTTGCTTCTTTCTCCCTGCGCGGCTACCACGCCGCTTCGGTATGTTGACTGCTGACCGCACGAAGAACACACGTTGTTCCGCCATGTTGAAAAAACGTAAACACAGACTGAGAAAACCACACACTAATGTCATACTGTAGCTCAATCATTTCTGAATAAGACCTGAAAAACGGCAGTTAGCAGAAGAGCATGATATCATTACTGGAAACACCTAGAGTTAACAACATCCAACGAGATTATGGATAAGGAAGAATCCGACAAAAAGATTAGAAATAATATTGATTACACCCTCATCAACAGAAGATTTCGAAATGCTTTCAAAGTCGCAAAATCTATATCAAAATACAAACTGCTGTAGTGACATAGATTAGTCATAGGCAATATACAAAGAAGATCAAATATACACAAAGAAATAAAAACAAATGTGTTCTTTGTGTACCGAAGAAGAAGGAGTTAAAAGATAAATTCAGCGTAGTCGTAAAGAACAGATTTGATGTATTGTCTAATCTAGAAATTATATATTAAGATGTCAGTGACCAATGGTCAATACTAAAGAACACAGCCAGACAGACTGTAGATACAACTATCCCAAAAATTTAAAATGATAGAACATAAGAAGCGGCGACTTAAAACATCTTAAAACTAATGGAAGTAAAAAGAAATAACAGAAATAATAACAGCCAATATAAAGAGATTCGCGGGAAAATTAGGAAATTATGCAAAGGGGTCAAAAAAGCGTGGTTTGAGGAAAATTGCAGGGACATTTAAAAGAACATAACACCCGCAATACTAAATTAATGCCATCCAACTATCGTGTGCCACGCCGGTAAGCGTGGGCGGTCATGATTCGCAATTTCACTCGATCAACAGAGTCGTGGATCAGCTTAGTGTTCTTGTCTCGACCATACCACGTGGTCAAGCCATCCAGGTATTTACTTCTCTGTCTTCCCCTTGTTCTCTTCCCGTCGATCTTGCAAGTTGTCACCAAGTTCTCTAATTTATTTCTTCTCATAGCATGTCCAACAATTTTTGACTGTCTACGTCTAATTTCTCTAATCAGTTTACGATTTTCATTTGTTTCTTGTAGGACTTGGTCGTTGGTTTTTCTGTCCGTCCATGGTATTCTTTGCATTCTCCTCAGAAACCACATTTCCACAGCCTTCAGATGTTGTTCAGCTTGACTACTCATTGTCCACGCTTCACATCCATGCAAAAGTACAGGCTCTATGTAACACTTCAACACTCTTATTGTTATTCCCGTAGCAATTGACGTCTTTTTGTTGGTCGTTGTTTTTCATCTTGCAAAAAGCTACCTTCGCCATGGCGATTCTTGTTCTAATCTCTTAAGGGCATCTTGCTTCAGATGTTATGACTACTCCGAGATAATTGATAATTGTACCGATTCACTTGTTTAAGAATATTCCTGTCACAGTCCTGCACTCAGGCAAACCTCATCTGTACCTCACAAATAATAATAATATGCACAGATGTTTTCTCGACAATATTTATTCAGGCAAGCCTGACAATTCTCTAAGGCGTTCTTAGCCTGTACATAAATAAAGAATACTTATTGATAGCACTACACAATGTATGAATTCACAACACACTCTCGCTAAACATTGCATGCGTTCATAGACACTCAATAACTTAGAACCACGTCCAGTCAGAAAGCCGTCTGTCCCCCATCTGTCTTAACTCAGCTCGCAGCTTGCCTACGTGGTCAAGCTCCCTCGTGGGGTGCGTGCTAATCCCTTTGAACGCAGCACTATCATCTCTGCCTTCTAGAGTTCTGTTCTACTTCACGTTGTCACGTCTACGTCTGCCCGCCCCCTATTCCTGGGTCGGTCCCTCTATTGTCCTAACTATAACACATTAGTGTTCCCACCCGAGTCTAGTTATATCTTTTATTACGTCATGGCTTGGGTGCTGTCTCTATTCAGTCTATACCTTTATAGACGCCCTGTCTCTATGTCCTGTAAGTCCTCACCCCTCTACTGTCACTAGTCTGTCTCAGTACAGTGTAGGACCTTGACATTCTCCCGTCGTCCGTCGTATTGCGTCACTAGATTAATGTAGTAGGTTTGACGCAATGTCGTCGTCGCATATAAAATTAGTCTGAGCTAATTTAGTCAAGGGGTACACTGTTCTAATCTACGGTCCACTTCTGTCTTTCAATAAGTCTGGTCACAAGTTGTTTTATCCAGCCACTGGTCATAGATCAGTTTCACACATCTCCACTCTAAACAAGAGTCACTATATTACACTCTTGGGAGCTGTGTTGAACCAGGGCGCGTTAGCAAAACTCAGCCCCTCAAAATATTGATTGACCAATATCCCAAACCAAATTGCTCCTGTTAAGGTTGCAATACATGAATATAATTCATGGCTCCCGTGAAATGTACTTTCACTTCTCTTGTTAGTTGTGTGTATGCTGATGTTAGCCTATCTTGCTTGCGCGTGTAGCTAAATATTCAACTTGCCCCCCCCCCCCCCTTCCCCACTCATTGTAAGTCTGTGGTGTCCCTTTCATCAAGTGTTCCGTCCCTTTGAAATCAACTGCTGTTTGTAAATTTATTTGTTTGTATTCCTGGTTGTCTGCGTGTAAATATTTAATTTATATGTGTTGCAATTAGGAACATAACCCTATACCTATAATTGATGTATTAAGGTTTTCGAGCATCACGGATAGGCCAATGTTCGTCATAAAGTAATGCCTATGCTTAATTCATGACGCATTTCGCCGATCTGGGATCTTAGAAAACAACTATTGCTTCAATGCAATAGTGGCTGTAACACACATGAAACTATACACATCACATTGTTTACACAGCGGACGCGGACGAGTCATAAAAACACATGTGTGCGAAAAAATGCACAAATATTCATTCCAATATTTTACTTCTCTCATTCGTCCGTTTACTCATCTTATTTTTCACTATCTCGCACTTTGACAAATTTTTTTTTTTAAATGTTTTTGTAATGAAAAATTAAAATGGGCTCGTTTTAAACAATACGGAGCCGAAAATAAAGTAGATTTCTCTATCACTTTGTTATATACAATTTTGAATGTGTTGCATAAGGCAATACAGTGAAAGCTAACTAAATATAAATGTTTCTAACTAATCTAATGTCTAATTGGTTATACCAGTCAATAAATTGACGGTGTCTAACGTTACTATCATTCTACACGATGATGCTTAAGCAACTAACTAAGGTATATAATCTTAAGTACAAAAAAATAACTACTAAGGGAAGTAAGTTAACTAAATGTTGGTTTATGATGTAAAGTAAACAAAAATTATGTTATTACATAAATATAGGATGTTATTAACTTAAATAATGCAACTAATCTATTTAAGTAAATGATAATTGTAATAAACAAGATCATTTAAATTAAGTAAATGAATAATGACTGATGTTAAATCTAAGTATATAATTAAATAAACTATCAATGTATGGATGTTTCTGAGGGAAGGTAATTAACTAAATTAACCACTTTAAGAGAAATGTGTTAGTTCCCTTAAATAAATTAACATCAATTTGTCTAAATCTATTTCTAAATTAATATATTTTATTTCTAACTCAATCTAAATATATTACCTCGCCATTTTAATTGGCTTCATTGGTGGTAGTCTCAATAGAGAACTATTTAATCTAATCTAATTATCTAAATATACATAAAATATACATTTATAACTATAAACTACTGTAAAGGTGTCTAATCTAATTAAATAATAATATAGCTGCAATTGTTTTAAATAAGCTCACAGTTGGAATATTAGTGGTTCTTTTATTACTACTAGTTCTACTACAATGAACCACTAAATAGCTATAATGCAACTTCGTTAAAATACTATAATAATAATATTACATACATGTTATATGCACAGACAGGTTATACAATCACTAAACTAACTAACTAATTGTAGGTCCAGGCGATGGTGATCACGATGTGTCGTTCCTCTGGGTTTTTCCTTACGATCGACTATATACAATGTTAACTGCACTCTAAGTGACTCTGTAGCGTATCACAATATGTTCACCATAGTATCACAGTTTATATGTCCTAGTAGACTCTATAAATGTAATGTACTTGGTATATGGCATTACTGGAGTTCGTGGTACGTTCACGTGTTAATATTTACATTGTCTTATCTTTTACCACTACTAGCACAGTACATATGTGAGCTACTTAGTGCTTAATGCAGATACCTACGGCAGTGCTACATCTGCCTTCTCCATCACTTCAATACCTGATGGTCTCGTCAAAAGGTCTGCAAGGTTATTATTACTTCCTTTAATGTGTTTAATGCTGAAGGAGTAATTCTGGAGAATCAACGCTCAGCGATAGATTCTGTTGTTTTTCGGCTGATCTTTCTCCATAATTAAAAGGGGGGAGTTGTCGGTCTCTATAATGAAGTGAGTTCCAGCCAAGTATGTATGAAGCTTAGTTATACAATATACAATAGCGAGAGCTTCCACCTGGGACACATCATACCGTGATTCAGCTGTGGTAAGCTTACGGCTCAAATACACGATAGGATGAAGGATCTTTTCGTGTTCTTGGAGTAGTACACCAGAGATCGTTGTTGCACTGGCGTCACATCTAAGAATATATTGTAACTGAGGGTTAGGCAAACGTAAGATGGGAACTCTGCTGAACATGTACTTTAATTCTGACATAGCATTTTGTAAAATAGCACCTTGAACGTTTATCTTCGCAGAAGATATTAATAGGTCCGAAAATACACACGTTATTTGTGCCAAATTGGGGATAAATTTGCTGTAATAATTTACTAGCCCCAGCAAGCTTCTTACTTGCTTTTTTGTTGTTGGAATAGTAAGATTCAAAATTTTAGTAATAATTTTGTTGTTGGTCTTTAACTGGCCATTGGAAATTGTGTGGCCTACGTGGTCAAGCTCCCTCGTGGGGTGCGTGCTAATCCCTTTGCACGCAGCACTATCATCTCTGCCTTCTAGAGTTCTGTTCTACTTCACGTTGTCACGTCTACGTCTGCCCGCCCCCTATTCCTGGGTCGGTCCCTCTATTGTCCTAACTATAACACATTAGTGTTCCCACCCGAGTCTAGTTATATCTATTATTACGTCATGGCTTGGCTGCTGTCTCTATTCAGTCTATACCTTTATAGACGTCCTGTCTCTATGTCCTGTAAGTCCTCACCCCTCTACTGTCACTAGTCTGTCTCAGTACAGTGTAGGACCTTGACATTCTCCCGTCGTCCGTCGTATTGCGTCACTAGATTAATGTAGTAGGTTTGACGCAATGTCGTCGTCGCATATAAAATTAGTCTGATCTAATTTAGTCAAGGGGTACACTGTTCTAATCTACGGTCCACTTCTGTCTTTCAATAAGTCTGGTCACAAGTTGTTTTATCCAGCCACTGGTCATAGATCAGCTTCAAACATCTCCACTCTAAACAAGAGTCACTATATTACACTCTTGGGAGCTGTGTTGAACCAGGGCGCGTTAGCAAAACTCAGCCCCTCAAAATATTGATTGACCAATATCCCAAACCAAATTGCTCCTGTTAAGGTTGCAATACATGAATATAATTCATGGCTCCCGTGAAATGTACTTTCACTTCTCTTGTTAGTTGTGTGTATGCTGATGTTAGCCTATCTTGCTTGCGCGTGTAGCTAAATATTCAACTTGCCCCCCCCCCTTCCCCACTCATTGTAAGTCTGTGGTGTCCCTTTCATCAAGTGTTCCGTCCCTTTGAAATCAACTGCTGTTTGTAAATTTATTTGTTTGTATTCCTGGTTGTCTGCGTGTAAATATTTAATTTATATGTGTTGCAATTAGGAACATAACCCTATACCTATAATTGATGTATTAAGGTTTTCGAGCATCACGGATAGGCCAATGTTCGTCATAAAGTAATGCCTATGCTTAATTCATGACGCATTTCGCCGATCTGGGATCTTAGAAAACAACTATTGCTTCAATGCAATAGTGGCTGTAACACACATGAAACTATACACATCACATTGTTTACACAGCGGACGCGGACGAGTCATAAAAACACATGTGTGCGAAAAAATGCACAAATATTCATTCCAATATTTTACTTCTCTCATTCGTCCGTTTACTCATCTTATTTTTCACTATCTCGCACTTTGACAAATTTTTTTTTTTTTAAATGTTTTTGTAATGAAAAATTAAAAAAGGGCTCGTTTTAAACAATACGGAGCCGAAAATAAAGTAGATTTCTCTATCACTTTGTTATATACAATTTTGAATGTTTTGCATAACGCAATACAGTGAAAGCTAACTAAATATAAATGTTTCTAATTAATCTAATGTCTAATTGGTTATACCAGTCAATAAATTGACGGTGTCTAACGTTACTATCATTCTACACGATGATGCTTAAGCAACTAACTAAGGTATATAATCTTAAGTAAAAAAAATAACTACTAAGGGAAGTAAGTTAACTAAATGTTGGTTTATGATGTAAAGTAAACAAAAATTATGTTATTACATAAATATAGGATGTTATTAACTTAAATAATGCAACTAATCTATTTAAGTAAATGATAATTGTAATAAACAAGATCATTTAAATTAAGTAAATGAATAATGACTGATGTTAAATCTAAGTATATAATTAAATAAACTATCAATGTATGGATGTTTCTGAGGGAAGGTAATTAACTAAATTAACCACTTTAAGAGAAATGTGTTAGTTCCCTTAAATAAATTAACATCAATTTGTCTAAATCTATTTCTAAATTAATCTATTTTATTTCTAACTCAATCTAAATATATTACCTCGCCATGTTAATTGGCTTCATTGGTGGTAGTCTCAATAGAGAACTATTTAATCTAATCTAATTATCTAAATATACATAAAATATACATTTATAACTATAAAACTACTGTAAAGGTGTCTAATCTAATTAAATAATAATATAGCTGCAATTGTTTTAAATAAGCTCACAGTTGGAATATTAGTGGTTCTTCTATTACTACTAGTTCTCCTACAATGAACCACTAAATAGCTATAATGCAACTTCGTTAAAATACTATAATAATAATATTACATACATGTTATATGCACAGACAGGTTATACAATCACTAAACTAACTAACTAATTGTAGGTCCAGGCGATGGTGATCACGATGTGTCGTTCCTCTGGGTTTTTCCTTACGATCGACTATATACAATGTTAACTGCACTCTAAGTGACTCTGTAGCGTATCACAATATGTTCACCATAGTATCACAGTTTATATGTCCTAGTAGACTCTATAAATGTAATGTACTTGGTATATGGCATTACTGGAGTTCGTGGTACGTTCACGTGTTAATATTTACATTGTCTTATCTTTTACCACTACTAGCACAGTACATATGTGAGCTACTTAGTGCTTAATGCAGATACCTACTGCAGTGCTACATCTGCCTTCTCCATCACTTCAATACCTGATGGTCTCGTCAAAAGGTCTGCAAGGTTATTATTACTTCCTTTAATGTGTTTAATGCTGAAGGAGTAATTCTGGAGAATCAACGCTCAGCGATAGATTCTGTTGTTTTTCGGCTGATCTTTCTCCATAATTAAAAGGGGGGAGTTGTCGGTCTCTATAATGAAGTGAGTTCCAGCCAAGTATGTATGAAGCTTAGTTATACAATATACAATAGCGAGAGCTTCCACCTGGGACACATCATACCGTGATTCAGCTGTGGTAAGCTTACGGCTCAAATACACGATAGGATGAAGGATCTTTTCGTGTTCTTGGAGTAGTACACCAGAGATCGTTGTTGCACTGGCGTCACATCTAAGAATATATTGTAACTGAGGGTTAGGCAAACGTAAGATGGGAACTCTGCTGAACATGTACTTTAATTCTGACATAGCATTTTGTAAAATAGCATCTTGAACGTTTATCTTCGCAGAAGATATTAATAGGTCCGAAAATACACACGTTATTTGTGCCAAATTGGGGATAAATTTGCTGTAATAATTTACTAGCCCCAGCAAGCTTCTTACTTGCTTTTTTGTTGTTGGAATAGTAAGATTCAAAATTTTAGTAATAATTTTGTTGTTGGTCTTTAACTGGCCATTGGTAATTATGTGGCCTACGTGGTCAAGCTCCCTCGTGGGGTGCGTGCTAATCCCTTTGCACGCAGCACTATCGTCTCTGCCTTCTAGAGTTCTGTTCTACTTCACGTTGTCACGTCTACGTCTGCCCGCCCCCTATTCCTGGGTCGGTCCCTCTATTGTCCTAACTATAACACGTTAGTGTTCCCACCAGAGTCTAGTTATATCCATTATTACGTCCTGGCTTGGGTGCTGTCTCTATTCAGTCTATACCTTTATAGACGTCCTGTCTCTATGTACTGTAAGTCCTCACCCCTCTACTGTCACTAGTCTGTCTCAGTACAGTGAAGGACCTTGACAATTCCCATGTACCTGTATATTACATTGTGGTATTTCGTACTTCCTAGTCACAAGCATAATCTGTGTCTTCTTGTCACAAGATGAAATCAAGACGGCTGTGCTTCGTCCTCGGAGTTTCCGAACGAACACGGTACGTCATAGGGGGAAGTCGAGTGTTATTCCATGCAGAACTTTCAAGAAGCGTCTGGATTCGAAAGCTCAAGGTTGCTCGGTGCACTAACATTATCCCGTGACAAGACAAATTAGGGTCTCGAGGTAAGAGAATTCGTGCTTCACGATGTATGTGACACATTGTGGAAGGCACTACTTCTCCGTGCGGAGAAAGAAGCACGTAGAAAGGAACTAGCCATTTAGACGGCATTCACTTTCGATCTCTCGAAGCGGCCAGACACTCCGCCAATTTCGGCCTACTGTCAATAATAGAGGCCAGATAGCCACAGACAGTATGAGGAGCTGAACTGGGGTTTGGTTCTACAGTTCAGGTAAATACCTATTTAAGTATATTAGTGTTGTAAACCAGCGTAACACGCGGTCGTATGGCAACTCATTAGTTATGCAAACGTTTCTGCATTCGTAATTGGAAGTAGGCCAATGTTCGGGTGTGTACTACTGTTTACACTTGATATTTGTGAATGTGTAGCTTAAACCTACTGATTCTGTGCAAGTCCATTAAAGTGGCACAATGTGTGTGTTTACTAGAAATGACAGATTGTGAGAAGTTACATTTACTAGGTTAGCTGTACAATTGTAGGGAAATGTTTACAGACTGTGTGAACCCAAATTATGTTAGTTCAGCGTCTTCTGTCAGTGATGCTCCTTGACTAGGCAGTTAAGCTGATATTGTGTGGAATTCGGACAGTGATGTGATTAGTCTAGGTAAATCAGGGCATGTACTGCTATGCCTGTGGAAGTTATATAGCTATTTTGTGATAGCTAAATAGTGATGATATCATTTCGTGGAAGTGTGTAGATCTGTGCAATAGTGATCATATACGTGTTTGATATGTATCTATTGCTCTGTTGCTGCGTAATGAAGTGCAATAATTAAATGAGCGACTGGCCAAGTTACGAGGTGGTTCGACGCGATATGCCTGTGCATTATCGACGCGATTGTTGGGAAAGCGATCAAGGGTCTTTTCTTTACTTTCCTGTGTTCTTTTCATGCTGGCATGAGTACTTGAGTGCTTGTGTGATGAGTGTGAGGAAACATGCATGGAGGTTGAATGAGACACCGGGACAAATGGGATATGGGACTTCTTGCAAGTCTGCTATGTATTGGACTGGCAAATAAGGCCAGTTGTGCAGTTCGGTCACTGTCCAAGGCTTAAACCGCTTGGGAAGAGACCTGAACTGGAGTGCCTACCTTGAACATGTGGTGGTGAATACGTATTTTAGACAGATGACTTCGTACCTCCAGGCAGGAGGTAAATCAAGAAGAGTTTCGCTGTGAGGTGGGAAGGATATCCCACTGGCGAAATTGAAAGATTGCACATTGGATGTTAATGAGTTATTAATTAATATATGATTTATTAGTTAATTTGTTAACAAAAAATGTATGTCCGATGATGGGGAGAGGTCTGGATACATACTTTCCCGGAGATTTAGTTTCTATTATATGTTGTAAATAGAAATATTGCAGCTACCTATCCTAGCAGCAGCAGACACGAGAAAGGTAGTGGTTTGAGAGTACCATATGATCAGACTCGAACCTCGCGGAACTGATATTGGCTTGATATATAGGGATGATTCCATAATTATGTGAAAACATATAGTGTAAGTTGAAGGATTTTTATTTACTGATTGATGCATATGGGCCAGTGTTGGTGCCGAATACTCTCACCTACCGCTCTTTCTTGCAGGGGTTGCCTGATTTGTGTTAATCAAAGAATGAAGACTACAGTGGAAAGATGGTGACCCACTCAGTCCAGGGAGACATGCCAAGTTGGGGTATTGTCATAGCTCTGGGAGCCCATCGAGTCCATTGCCGTTGTTAACAGCCGCCTAACCGTCGGTAGTACTTATATTGCACCAATATGGGTGCCGTAACAACGTCTGAAGCAGTGCCAGGTCATGAGTAGACCCACACCATTTGGGCGTCTTCATGTTACTGAATATTATACAAACACAATAGGTTCAGATCCTACCAGAACCACGTGACACTTTAAGTGTTGATACCAGCTAGAAGAATGTCTTCTACAGTACTTGATCGTCAACTGGTCAGACGACCCGTGACTTTGTTATGTTTCATTAACTACCGTGTGCTAAGTTTGATGATCATGTGGGATCAGACTCAGGTAGAGTCAGGTCAATCTTGAACTTGTCCAGCTGTTCTGACATCATCTGCCAGAGTTTACAAACATTCATGAGAACTGCGCTTTAATTCTGATATGAGAAGCTATAGTTTAGGGACTATTCTAGAACAGCGTTGCAGAAACTTTACCCAACCAGGGGTATGCAAATATATTCAATGAACTGTTTGCTGATCTTTTGATAAACATGGATGCTGTTATTGTGGATCACCTGGGGACACATCCGGTAAGATGGTCTCCCACTCAGTCTGTATCGTGAGAGCAAAGTGGCATTAGACATTAACGCATCTGGATTTTTTCATATTGTCAGCGGTGGTCCGAGTGGTTAACTCCATTCATCGCTTATCGAGTTCTTGGAGCAGAGCAGTCTCCAAGTTTCCAGTCAACCGTGCTGGGATAGAGCCCGGTGAGTTCATCGGACCCACTAGACGGAACATACATAACAAGTCTTCCACCCAGCCTCATGATGGATCTGAAATCATCTCTGACTCTTTCTCTGACCTATTTTCTGTATTGTAAATAGATTCTCTTCTATCAGGGTGTTCAATTCCTTCCTGTGTCTATAGTGTAGATTAAACTGTTTGATTGTTGATATGTCTTTTCTACAGTTATTGTGTGTGGTGTTGGACGAGACCTCAGAGGGTACGATCCCTAGGTAGGCCTAGAGGGTAGTTAGTAGATGTCTAGTATCTGGGAGGGGCTTGTAGTCGCAAAACACTTGTAACCTGATAAAGGTGGTCAGTACCAGTAGTCATAGTGTATCTACCTTCCAGCTCCTGGGGTTAGTATACACGTGAGTGCTAGGGATATCTTGGCTCTTATGTTCACTCCCAACAACCGAGGCCATCCTGTTACTCTCAGCTTAGGTGAGGGTTCGTCCGGGATTTGAACCCAGGACCTCTCGCGGGGATACTGACTAGGCCTATATCCTCTATATGAAGTCTACTGAAGATTCTACTACTAATCTACATATCTTACAACTCAGTCTGACAAACATTTGTGATGTGATGTTGCTTTAGATAAATGCCATTAATTAGTGATTGAATGTGTTGCTTTGCACACACACAAACGTATAACCACATCTCGTAATCAACATGTCAACCAGAGAGTTAGATTTGTCCAAGGTTCATGCAACAGCGCGTGAGTTAGGACTAGAGGGAGAAGGGTTGAAATCCTATGTTCAGGAGGTGGAAAGAGACTTTCGGCAAGAAGAACGAGATAGAAGAAAGGCAGAGTTAGAACTCAAGGCTCATAAAGTGGCTTTGGAAGAAAAGAAGGTAGAAGCAGCTAGTGAGTTTAAATGACTGGAGATGGAAGCAGACAGGGAGAAACAAGAACATGAATATCGGATGAAGCAATTTGAGACGAAGGTACAAGCTACTGGTGAAACGGAGGGAGCTGTTGGAGGAGTGGCGCTTCCTGACTCAGAACCAACCAGTAGACATGACTATCACTCGATGAAGTGGCCTTTACCGCCGTTTGAACATGAGAAAGAACGCATAGACCAGTACTTGGAAAAATATGAAGCGATGTCTACTGCAATGGGGTTAGACAGAGAGAAATGGGATCTGAAACTTTCACAGGGACTTCGCGGAGCCGGTTATGAAGTGTATGCACGCATACCACTGGGAATGCAGAATGATTACCCGGCGTTAAAGGCTGCGCTCTTGAAAAGATTTTAGATCACTGCATACTCAAACCGACGGAAGTTCAGAACTTCCAAGCGAGAACCTGGTGAATTGTTTTCAGCTTACAGTGTTAGGCTAAACTCATACCTCTTGAAATTGATGGCTTTGGCTGTATTCAAAAAGGAGTATGCTAGTTTGCGTGACTTGATGGTTGTTGATCAAATGCAAATGCAGATGTCTAAACCATTGCGAAATTTCTTAGGTGAGAATGGGGCCCGAAGGTTAGATATCGTTATCAAGTTAACTGAACGATATGTTGAGGTCTATGGCGAGACTGGAGACACCAGTCTAACAGATCCAAGGTCGAAAGACAAGGGTCAAGGTAAGCAAGGTAAGGCTAGAGATTCTAACGAACCAAACAAACAGGCAACCACCTTAGAGAAGACCTCTAACAAGAAACTCGGCAAGAACAGCCCACCTGGCTCTCCAAAGAGGAAGTGGAGTGAAAATGGTGCAAGTTCTGTAAGTCCAGTACTCACAATACGAGTGAGTGTAAGCACAAGCCGAAGGACTTATTCTTTGCTTGTCTTGCAGATGTTAGGGATAGACCTAGCAAGACGGTGAAGACGGGTTAAGTGAACAACCGAGAACCTGAGTGACCACCAATGGTGGAGAGTGTCGAAATGAATGGGCATCAGGTGTACTACTGTTTACACTTGATATTTGTGAATGTGTAGTTCAAACCTACTGATTCTGTGCAAGTCCATTAAAGTGGCACAATGTGTGTGTTTGCTAGAAATTACAGATTGTGAGAATTTACATTTACTAGGTTAGCTGTACAATTGTAGGGAAATGTTTACCGCCAGACTGTGTGAACCCAAATTATGTTATTTCAGCGTCTTCTGTCAGTGATGCTCCTTGACTAGGCAGTTAAGCTGATATTGTGTGGAATTCGGACAGTGATGTGACTAGTCTAGGTAAAGCAGGGCACGTACTGCTATGCCTTAGGAAGTGATGTAGCTATTTTGTGATAGCTAAAAAGTGATGATATCATTTCGTGGAAGTGTGTAGATCTGTGCAGTAGTGATCATATACGTGTGTGATATGTATATATTGCTCTGTTGCTGCGTATATATCCAGTAATTAAGTGCAATACCTAAATGTGCGACTGGCCGAGTTACGAAGTGGTTTGACGCGATATCCCTGTGCATTATCGACGCGCTTGTTGGGAAAGCGATCAAGGGTCTTTTCTTTACTTTCCTGTGTTCTTTTCATGCTGGCATGAGTACTTGAGTGCTTGTGTGATGAGTGTGAGGAAAGATGCATGGAAGTTGAATCAGACACCGGGACAAATGGGATATGGGACTTTTTGCAAGTCTGCTATATATTGGACTGGCAAATCAGGCCAGTTGTGCAGTTCGGTCACTGTCCAAGGCTAATCCGCTTGGGAGGAGACCTGAACTGGAGTGCCTACCTTGAACATGTGGTGGTTGTGGCATAACGCAACCAACATTATTCATTTACCAACAACTGCCGCAAAAAGAGGAAACAACATTAAAAGAAATTGACTTCACAACCACAAACGGAGACTAGGACTTAAAACTTAACATCGAAACTGGAACTGAACAAGTGACAAATGACGTGGATTCTTAGAAAGATTGCATCAGACAAAGCTCGGAAGACCATTGGACGAAAAGGGACATGTGACCGCTTCGCGCCAAAGCATAATTAGCATATGTTACCATTTCATCAGAAATGTTAATAAGCCCGCACGTTTTTCTGAAACCCGCCTCCTGAACAGATGTGAGAAGATTGTGTGACCAAAATTTTCAATGGACAAGGCAGAATGTCTGAATTTCGGGTGAGCTTGTTAGGCCTTAGATTAAACTGATAACCCGATGTATCAAGTGTCAAAAGAACGGTATCCAGTGTTTGTGATGTCAATTGAAATGTATTATTATTAATTAAAACCTATGAAATGTAAAAATGCTCGACTGTAGGTTCTAACGTCGCAGAGCCATTCCCGGCAAAATGACTCTCTAATATTCTCTTAGATGAAACTGCAATCTCTGATATTCTTAGAGATAATTATTAACTTTAAGAAGTGCATTATACTACTACATTCTATTCTAAACAACTGTGAGAAGTGATGATTCTAAAGCAATCTTGTGCATTTCACCAGAAACACTGATAAAAGATGCTATCACTATCTACAGCTGAAATGACAGTTCGTGGACTAGAATAAGTGCCTTGTTCTAAAACAGACTTATCTATGCCTATTTACAATTCAGAAAGCTGAAAGAGAAATCAATCTTTCCTTTCTCCTTCATCTATTGAATTAATAGGGTTTGGCGGAATAAATATTTATATTTATGTCAAATTTAATTAGATAAGAGCACTTATGAACTGCAATACATGAGAAAGTTGTGCTTCGTGGAACACCATCACGCGCAGTGAACTTAACTCATTACTCAACATAACTTAAAACTCAACACCACTCATCACCACACAACACAACACTCAACATCACAACAACAACAGATAATGGGAGAGAGTTATTAGACACAAGAAGAAGAAGAAGAAGAAGTTAATTGGGAAAACACAGAGAATTATTTAAACACGCGATAAACACCATTTAGTGAAAGAAATGTTATAAATGTATGTCATTTATTTACATGCATCTTGACATATTCTCACTCTTGTCAATGTCTTACTGTACACGTTCACTGACCCCAGGTCAAATGAGAACTTACATACAGCAGAAACAAGTTGATACAAGGCGTACACCGTGTGATAAACTCTGACCACCCCAACTTAACCCAACACTAGCTTAGAGAGAAAAGGAGGGGAAGGGAACTAGTTCCTACTTCAGGAATTTAGATTTCTTCCGACCTACTTCTTCTTATTGTATTGGTAGGAATGTATATATTTATGTGAATATTCATCAGTGATCTTGGTGGCTACATACCAACCACCCAACACATCAGCAAACTAACCACCTAAATCAGACCTGAGAGAGGGAAGCCGAGAGAAAGAGGTGAACCACAGGTGAGATGGAGGATGACTTGGCATGAGCAGAGTATGGGGAGGCCTTCAGTGGAGCTATACGGGCAGACCTGAAGTGGATCCATCAGTCAATGGACCCTGGCTTACCTAATCTTCCAGTCACCAGGTTACCTTTCTAAATTGGTACACCACACCCAAATTTCAGGAAAACTGATATTTAATTGTTGAGACATCACCATCACACTTAATATGTACAACATCAAAATGTTTACTATGTTTCACACTTGTTGACATCTCATATATTGATGATTGATTGATGTTCTGGGACTATGGTCCAATGTGCAACTTTTCTATTATCTTGTGTAAATCACAATAGAGATGTATGTACTGACCAGAAGGCTCAGGCCAGTCAATAAATGATTAACATGAATTGACCTTCTGTTAATTTGTCAGTTCAAACCTATCTGTGTCAACAACTTCTTTGTACATCATGTTGTCAGAATCTAATGTGATTGTTTATGTGTTTGATTGTTTAAAGATAAATTAACTCATAATGACTTACTGAATGGGGAAATAAAAAGACTCTAGATCTACCAACTGCTCAACATCCATGTTTTCTTCATCTAAATCAGGCTGAGAAACTTCTCCAGACTTTCCTCAGATTTGATAACCAATAAGGGGGCTCCAGAGCTATCAGAATCATTGGAGAAGGGGCAGATTCCCAGTTAGTAATTACCATTCTCACCAGGGCCATAATCTATATCTCCTAGACATACTTAATAGAACGAGGCCTGCAGATAACTCAATGTTCATATTCTGGGGTTATTGAAGATAGAAGAGGATGGGGCTCTACTTCTTTTGTTAGAGATGGGGCATGCACTACAGTGATCTCCCACTCCCTTCAAAAATATATGACATATTGGGGGCTCGTCCGGGATGGTTCCCATATATTAACCTTTAAACAATTACATTAACACAGATATCTTTAGATTTTGAACATTGTCATTTTCTAGAATGTTTAACAGATACCATGTGGGGTATTGATTGACAGCCACATGATATGAAGGACATTTACAGATAGATTTAGTAGGTGACTGATTTTTACTCCTGGAGAAGGGGGCCATGTTCCAATAGGCTTATACTTCAGAGAGGAGTGCGCCAGGAGAAATATATAGTGTGTATCTACTATACCAACACTACTTCTCTTTCAGAGAAGGTGTTCTTTTCCTGTGGAGTCTGAACTTAACAACATTTCATCAACCACCGGAAAATCTTATCCGTTGGGAAAACTCTGTCTAATTTCAGATTCTTTTCTTTACTAGGAATTAAATCTGGTTATTTCAGTGCCTGCTGCCTTTGGCTTTTCCAGCATTGACAGACAGACATAACATAGGGTGTTTTTAATATTGCACATGCTCTGTTGTATATTTGCAGATCAGGGACTGACAAGCTTACACGGATCAGACTAACTGCAATTATAATTTTGGCAGAACAAAGCAATAAATTATAGACATGGCGGAAACTGCAAAGTTTAGAGCCCAAATAACAGAAACGGGTAGAGAATGCGGGTTAGATGGCCTTGAGCTAGCTAACTATGTTTCAGATGCATTCGACAAAAGAGAAAGACTGCAGGCTGAATTGGCTCTCAAAGAAAAACAGCTTCAGGTAGAATTGGAGGAGAAAGAGAAACGACTACAGGCTGAAATGGAAGATAAGGAGAGAGAGCGTCAACACCAACTGGAGTTGAGGAGAATGGAGATTGAAGTGGAGATCCGGAGAATAGAAAAAGGGAGTGGTCCTACACCCTCAACCTCATCAGGATCGCCAGTGACAGAACCACCTCACGTCTCTCAACTTAATTCAGGAGCTATGTCATTTCCTCTGGAACCCTTTAATGAACAGACTGACCACATCGAAGGATTTTTATCACGCTTTGAGGCAATGGCTGTCAGCTGTGGGCTTGAAGAAAGTAGATGGGCGACGAAGGTAGCGCAAGCCTTAAGATCCACGGCGTATGAGGTGTTCTCAAGACTCACTAGAGAGGAACAACAGAACTACACAACACTTAAGACGGCACTCTTGAGCCGATTCGAAGTGGACGCCGAATCTTATAAACTCAGGTTCAAAGCCGCAAGGAAGGAACCGGGTGAGAGTTACGCACAACTAGTCGAAAGACTGAAGTCATACATACAAAGATGGACTTGCTTGGGAGGATTTGAGGAAAATTATGAAGGACTCCGTGAAATGATTATCATTGATCAGATCAAGGGGAAAATGCAGAACGAAATGAAGGCATTCTTAACCCAAAACGGGGCTGACCGCCTGGAAACTATAATCATCCTGGCAGAGAGATTTGAGAAATCTCAGAAGGAGATGGGAGGAAAGGGACGTTCGAACAACACCCCCTCTCAAAACAAAACTCCACAGCCAAAAGAGGGTGAAAACACTGTAGCCACCGGGAAAAAGGGGAAATCCCCGAAAAACACTCAAAACTCAGTCCAAACAGCGCCGAGGGAGGACAAACCATTCTGTACCCATTGCAAAATTAGAGGTCACACATTTCAGAATTGCAGGAAAAAGCCACCTCCACACACAGCGGCATGTTTGGCCAACCGAAAAGAGAAAAAAGTGAGCACTGGTGAAACGTCCAAACAGACACCTCATCAAGATACCTCATCTCGAATTCCGGTTGTAGAATCCATCTTACTAAATGGATTCAAAACGACCTGTTTATATGATACTGGATTATCATATGACTGTGTTGTCTCATCATCCTTAGTTCACCCCGAACAGGTGACAGAGGAAATAGTGGAATTACAGGGACCACTGAAGAGTTCAACAAATATGTCTCTTCCAGTGGCAAAAGTGAACATAGCCTCGCGGTATGTCACTGGGACGATCAAGGCAGCAATCTTGGACGATCCAATATATCCTGTAATCCTCGGCTGTAGATTTATCGTTCTAGGAGAACCTGTTCAACCTGTGGCGATGGCGACCATGACCACTCGGTCCCAGGCAACAAAAACTCCAGAAACAACTACGCCAATCCCTCAAACGGAGGAACTGAAGAGGGCACAAGAGGCCGACAGCACCTTGGAACCCTGCTTCAGAAAACTGCCAAAATCACATTTACCTCTACGTAAAGGTGATCTGTTCATGAAGTCAGCACTTCTTTGCAGAAAAGCAGGACGAGCTGGACAAGAGTTTAATCAACTTGTTGTACCAACTCAATACAGGACTCAGATCTTAGAGATGGGTCACAGTCTACCATTCAGTGGGCACATGGGTATCAACGCTACTACACAGCGGATTACCACTCACTACTTTTGGCCAGGGATGAATTCAGACATACAACGGTTTGTAAAATCATGCCCACAGTGTCAGAAAGTATCACCAAAACACCGGACCCCACCGGCAATGTTGGGTGAATCGCCAATCACTGGAATTCCATTTGAGAAAGTGGCTGTAGACATAATCGGACCTCTCTCAGCAACGAAGAGGCGAACCGATTCATATTAACGCTTGTGGACACAACAACCATGTGGGCCGAAGCAGTTCCTATGCCCAGCTGTGACTCCAAACACGTCGCTGATGCATTATTAGGAATATTCACACGTCTAGGATTCCCACAAAGGATCTTGACGGACAACGGTTCACAGTTTCGTGGTAAGCTCATGGAAGAGACCTTCAGAATTTTTCATGCATGCCATATCTTCAGTTCACCATATCACCCTCAGTCAAATGGACTTGTGGAAAGGTGGAACGGGACATTGATTAGTATCCTGCGCAAAATTGCCCAGGAGAAGACAGAGGATTGGGACTTGTATTTACCCGCAGCTTTATTCGCTTACAGGGAAGTACCCCATCACTCAACAGGGTTTGCTCCAGCCACACTGTTGTTTGGACGACCGATCAAATGACCCCTTGAGGCGTTACTGCGAACATGGACTGATAATACTACAGATGATACAGTCGTGACTGCATCTACATATGTTGCCGAGTTGAAAAATCGTTTACAACACAGTTGGAAACAAGCGAATGTCAATCTACGTCAAGCCAGACGAAGAATTGCTCGTAACTTCAACCGCAAGGCAAAGGATAGAGAGTTAGAGGTAGGGGAGAAGGTGATGTTGCTGCTTCCAACCAGTCAGAATAAGCTGCAAATAGGATGGAGAGGACCTTATGTAGTGACGGAGAAGATCTCACGTACCAACTACAGAATTTCAGTCAAAGGCAAGATGAAAGTATTTCACATAAACCTCTTGAAGAAATATCATGAAAGACCCTCAACCACCGAACCTGCACATCTGATGGCCATGAGTGTGGCTACTGAAGTAGAAGAAGGATCAACAATGGGAGTCGAGTGCCAACTGCAAGCCAAAGAGACCTTTAAGGATGTGGAAATCAATCCCAACTTAACAAAGGATCAGCAAAAGCAGATTAGGGAACTTATGGCAAAATATGCAGAAGTACTTACTGATAAGCCAGGAAGAACTGATTTGGAGGAATTTGACATGAAGTTGAATGACACAGTGCCTGTGCGAGTCAAGACTTACCCAGTTCCTTATGCAAAGCAAAAGACTTTAGAGGAAGAAATACAACAGCTGCTCACCGCAGGAATAATCTCACCATCTGAATCACCTTACAGTGCTAGCGTCGTCTTATTGAGAAAGCCAAGTGGAGAACATAGATTGTGCATCGATTATCGACAGCTCAATGCTATAACTGAATTCCAAGCAGAACCTCTGCCTGATCAGAATAAACTCTTCACAGCACTCAACCGAGCTAAGTACTTTACTAGGATTGATCTCAGTAAGGGATATTACCAGATTCCTGTAAAACCGGAAGTTAGACCATGGTTAGCTTTCAGCACGCCTGGAGGACACTATGAGTTCAACGTTCTTCCATTCGGATTAAGTAATGCTCCCAGCGTCTTTACACGTATGATGAGAAAATTACTTGACCCACTACAGCATCCAGACATCAGTCACTTCATGGATGACATCCTGATCGCCACTGAAACATTTGAAGAGCATGTAGAAACACTGCATCTTTTGTTCAGGCGCCTCAGAGAAACTGGATTGACGGCTAGACCAAAGAAGTGTCAGATAGGATTCCAAGAATTGGACTTTCTAGGTCATAAGATATCTCATGGACTGATATCTCCACAAGAAGGAAATGTGGACAAACTCCAGAGAGCACCTCGTCCAAAAACAAAGAAGGATGTAAGATCATTTGTATCCTTATGTGGATTCTATCAAAAATACATCAAGGACTTCAATACTCTGTCAGCACCTTTAACGGATCTTACCAAAAAGGGGAAACCAGAGAAAGTCACTTGGTCAGCTGACTGTGAGAGAGCTTTCACAGCACTAAAGCAGGCATTAACTGCTCATCCAGTCTTACATCTACCAGACCTCGACCAACCATTTGTGCTGCGCACCGATGCCAGTAACATAGGAATTGGGGCAACGCTGTTGCAGAGAAAGGGAGATGTACCATCAGAGCTATTCCATGTAGCCTATGCTAGCAGGAAATTGAATGCAGCAGAGAGAAATTACAGTACTATCGAGAGAGAATGTCTTGCGCTCGTATGGAGTGTACAGAAATTTCAAGCATACCTATATGGCAAACATTTCACAGTGCAATGTGACCATCAACCACTCATGTTTCTCGCAGCATCTAAGACTCTAAATGCCCGACTTATGAGGTGGTCGCTGATTCTTCAACCTTACTCGTTCCAGGTTGAGTATGTTCCTGGGAAAATGAATGTGGGAGCGGACTTCCTGAGTCGACACCCAGTGCCTGATGAACCAGGTCAATCAGATGCAGAAGAGAATACAAGGGAGGAAAAATGGGAACAGCTTGATAACTGAAAATGTTGGAAACATAGTTCCATACCATAGAACAATCTGGAGTGGGGCCATGTGGCATAACGCAACCAACATTATTCATTTACCAACAACTGCCGCAAAAAGAGGAAACAACATTAAAAGAAATTGACTTCACAACCACAAACGGAGACTAGGACTTAAAACTTAACATCGAAACTGGAACTGAACAAGTGACAAATGACGTGGATTCTTAGAAAGATTGCATCAGACAAAGCTCGGAAGACCATTGGACGAAAAGGGACATGTGACCGCTTCGCGCCAAAGCATAATTAGCATATGTTACCATTTCATCAGAAATGTTAATAAGCCCGCACTTTTTTCTGAAACCCGCCTCCTGAACAGATGTGAGAAGATTGTGTGACCAAAATTTTCAATGGACAAGGCAGAATGTCTGAATTTCGGGTGAGCTTGTTAGGCCTTAGATTAAACTGATAACCCGATGTATCAAGTGTCAAAAGAACGGTATCCAGTGTTTGTGATGTCAATTGAAATGTATTATTATTAATTAAAACCTATGAAATGTAAAAATTCTCGACTGTAGGTTCTAACGTCGCAGAGCCATTCCCGGCAAAATGACTCTCTAATATTCTCTTAGATGAAACTGCAATCTCTGATATTCTTAGAGATAATTATTAACTTTAAGAAGTGCATTATACTACTACATTCTATTCTAAACAACTGTGAGAAGTGATGATTCTAAAGCAATCTTGTGCATTTCACCAGAAACACTGATAAAAGATGCTATCACTATCTACAGCTGAAATGACAGTTCGTGGACTAGAATAAGTGCCTTGTTCTAAAACAGACTTATCTATGCCTATTTACAATTCAGAAAGCTGAAAGAGAAATCAATCTTTCCTTTCTCCTTCATCTATTGAATTAATAGGGTTTGGCGGAATAAATATTTATATTTATGTCAAATTTAATTAGATAAGAGCACTTATGAACTGCAATACATGAGAAAGTTGTGCTTCGCGGAACACCATCACGCGCAGTGAACTTAACTCATTACTCAACATAACTTAAAACTCAACACCACTCATCACCACACAACACAACACTCAACATCACAACAACAACAGATAATGGGAGAGAGTTATTAGACACAAGAAGAAGAAGAAGAAGAAGTTAATTGAGAAAACACAGAGAATTATTTAAACACGCGATAAACACCATTTAGTGAAAGAAATGTTATAAATGTATGTCATTTATTTACATGCATCTTGACATATTCTCACTCTTGTCAATGTCTTACTGTACACGTTCACTGACCCCAGGTCAAATGAGAACTTACATACAGCAGGAACAAGTTGATACAAGGCGTACACCGTGTGATAAACTCTGACCACCCCAACTTAACCCAACACTAGCTTAGAGAGAAAAGGAGGGGAAGGGAACTAGTTCCTACTTCAGGAATTTAGATTTCTTCCGACCTACTTCTTATTATTGTATTGGTAGGAATGTATATATTTATGTGAATATTCATCAGTGATCTTGGTGGCTACATACCAACCACCCAACACATCAGCAAACTAACCACCTAAATCAGACCTGAGAGAGGGAAGCCGAGAGAAAGAGATGAACCACAGGTGAGATGGAGGATGACTTGGCATGAGCAGAGTATGGGGAGGCCTTCAGTGGAGCTATACGGGCAGACCTGAAGTGGATCCATCAGTCAATGGACCCTGGCTTACCTAATCTTCCAGTCACCAGGTTACCTTTCTAAATTGGTACACCACACCCAAATTTCAGGAAAACTGATATTTAATTGTTGAGACATCACCATCACACTTAATATGTACAACATCAAAATGTTTACTATGTTTCACACGTGTTGACATCTCATATATTGATGATTGATTGATGTTCTGGGACTATGGTCCAATGTGCAACTTTTCTATTATCTTGTGTAAATCACAATAGAGATGTATGTACTGACCAGAAGGCTCAGGCCAGTCAATAAATGATTAACATGAATTGACCTTCTGTTAATTTGTCAGTTCAAACCTATCTGTGTCAACAACTTCTTTGTACATCCTGTTGTCAGAATCTAATGTGATTGTTTATGTGTTTGATTGTTTAAAGATAAATTAACTCATAATGACTTACTGAATGGGGAAATAAAAAGACTCTAGATCTACCAACTGCTCAACATCCATGTTTTCTTCATCTAAATCAGGCTGAGAAACTTCTCCAGACTTTCCTCAGATTTGATAACCAATAAGGGGGCTCCAGAGCTATCAGAATCATTGGAGAAGGGGCAGATTCCCAGTTAGTAATTACCATTCTCACCAGGGCCATAATCTATATCTCCTAGACATACTTAATAGAACGAGGCCTGCAGATAACTCAATGTTCATATTCTGGGGTTATTGAAGATAGAAGAGGATGGGGCTCTACTTCTTTTGTTAGAGATGGGGCATGCACTACAGTGATCTCCCACTCCCTTCAAAAATATATGACAGTGGTGAATACATGTTTTAGACAGATGACTTCGTACCTCCAGGCAGGAGGTAAATCAAGAAGAGTTTCGCTGTGAGGTGGGAAGGATATCCCACTGGCAAAATGGAAAGATTGCACATTGGATATGTTAATGAGTTATTAATTAATATATGATTTATTAGTTAATTTATTAACAACAATTGTATGCCCGATGATGGGGAGAGGTCTGGATACATACTTTCCCGGAGATTTAGTTTATATTTCATGTAGTAAATAGAAATATTGCAGCTACCCATCCTAGCAGCAGCAGACACGGGAAAGGTAGTGGTATGAGATTACCATATGATCAGACTTGAACCTCGCGGAACTGAATCTGTCGGACGGACTGATCCAGGGGCCATCTGACATTGGCTTGATACCCATGCTTCAACTCTACCCATATAGGGATGATTCCCTAATTATGTGAAAAAATATTAGTGTAAGTTGAAGTCTGTTGATTTATTGATTTGATGCATATGGGCCAGAGTTGGTGCCGAATACTCTCACCTACCGCTCTTTCTTGCAGGGGTTACCTGATTTGTGTTAATCAAAGAATGAAGACTACAGTGGAAAGATGGTGACACGCTCAGTCCAGGGAGACATGCCAAGTTGGGGTATTGTCATAGCTCTGGGAGCCCATCGAGTCCATTGCCGTTGTTAACAGCCACCTAACCGTCGGAAAGAACAGGTAGTACTTATATTGCACCAATATGGGTGCCGTAACAACGTCTGAAGCAGTGCCAGGTCATGAGTAGACCCACACCATTTGGGCGTCTTCATGTTACTGAATATTATACAGACACAATAGGTTCAGATCCTACCAGAACTACGTGACACTTTAAGTGTTGATACCAGCTAGAAGAATGTCTTCTACAGTACTTGATCGTCAACTGGTCAGACGACCCGTGACTTTGTTATGTTTCATTAACTACTGTGTGCTAAGTTTGATGATCATGTGGGATCAGACTCAGGTAGAGTCAGGTCAATCTTGAACTTGTCCAGCTGTTCTGACATCATCTGCCAGAGTTTACAAACATTCATGAGAACTGTGCTTTAATTCTTTAATTTAAGCTATAGTTTAGGGACTAATCTAGAACAGCGCTGCAGAAACTTTACCCAACCAGGGGTATGCAAATATATTCAATGAACTGTTTGCTGATCTTTTGATAAACATGGATGCTGTTATTGTGGATCACCTGGGGACACCTCCGGGTAGAGGGTCTCCCACTCAGTCTGTATCGTGAGAGCAGTCAAAGTGGCATTAGACATTAACGCATCTGGATAGTGCTGCGGTGGTAATTTCATCGAGTTCTTGGAGCAAAGCAGTCTCCAAGATTCCAGTCAACCGTGTTGAGATAGAGGCCGGTGAGTTTATCGGACACTACTATTATTACTATTCAGTTGGTGAAAGGTACTGGCGTCAGATTCAACTTGTTCCCATATAGCAAGCAAACCGTGGTCGTTTTGATTACTTCATATGCAATCTTATGTCGTGGCTAGCAGGTGGTCTTGTACAATGGCGTAACATTGCGTCATCTTCTTAAATGTAGAGAATGCAGTTTATTCTTCTGTAATTCCTCTAAGGGGTCCTTCCTCTCTTATTGAATACATTTACATTAGGAGAGCATTCTGGTGAAACTCACGGCATTCTGTGACACCAGGGGGGGGGGGATTAAGACCACAGATTGGCAGACATAAAATGGCTTCAGGCACAATATCCTATTAAGTGATAATATTTGACGTTTTAACTGTTTGTGTATTGTAATATGATTAATTGGATGTGTTAATAAAATACCGTGAATATAAAAAATAATCCACCTTTTGAGTATAACAATTATGGAAAGAGGGAATTCTTCTTTCGTTTGCTGGAAAGGGGGGAATGACATTCTGATATTTGGTGAAAGGTGCATGGGCCAAAAAAGGTTGAGAACCACTGCCCTAGAAGAATATGGAATAGTCCAGATTTAGGTCTTTGTTTCTTTCTACCAAACGCTAGATTAATTTGCTCAGAAATTACAGAGCAATTGCTAAACCCTTGCCGTCTACAAACCCACATTATTCTTCCCCTACTGTGCGTTTTATTTTCTTCCTAACTCTTTGCTTGACAATTCTTAGCAAAATCTTCGTGATGTGGCTTATTATGCAACTTGTTTGGTATTGATCACATTCCAAGGCTCCCGATTTCTTCGAGATTGCAATAAATAATGATTTTCATAAGTCAGGAGGTTTATCTCCAGTGCCATATATTATGTTCAGCACTTTAGTGACATGGTCTAATGTTCATGTTTGGCGGCCTTGCCTCACTTACACCTCTCCCACTGTAAACAAAGAAGCAGATTCCCAAGTGTTCTAAAGTCGTCTTCTAGTCCTGTATCTCTTCTGGCGTTGATAATGTTTGGCCCACCCATTGCTGTTCCGTCCTCGATCGCTGCCATCTAAAGACACCTTTCACATCTGAGTGGTCTGGTACATAGATGACCATCTTGAGCATTTTTATTGAGTCGTCTAATATATGAGTGGAATTTAAATATTTCAAAAGAGGCTAAGACATAAGATCAACTTATTACAAACATTAGAATGAGGTAATTGACATTTTTTGGGCTACATTATGAGAAATGAAATTGAAATACTGATAGTGATACATATTCATATTGTAACAGGTAAACAGCTGGGAACATTTTCATTTAATGATTTATGAAGGGGGGGAAAAAAGAGATAGACAGTGAGACGATTCTTGACAGTCTTTCATCATGATGCGAGATAATGTCACCATATTGATGTGGATAGGCCTTAGGTTCATACCAGAATGCGATCGGCGTTGCCAGTAGTGGGTTGTGCTCAATATTTAAATTTCAAATCCCGAAACAACCACATAATCAATTATACTAAGTGATACATTCTGTTAGAGATCGCGAGACGTGGAGAAGCGTGATCGCTCACTCCATATGTAGGGCACTTAATGATCATGATGATGATAAAGAGAAGCTCCAGCAGCGAAAACTTCCTACAGAACTCTGACCCGTTAGTAAGTGTATACTTTAAAGATGGCTGCGCCCGTGTGAGGGAAAATTCAGATTGGAGTCTGCGGCGACGTTATTACATTTAGAACCGAAAATGTCGTTTTACGATTTGACAAAAGACTTTGTATTGAGGTGAGCATATTTAAACCATTTTCCTGTTCTTAATTATTGAAAAACACGGCGTCCACCGATCGCTGCAAGGCAATTTATCATTTTTGTATATATACTAATTACTAATTACTATTTTAATAACATTTAAAATGTAGATTTTTCAATAATTTTTTATTTTGTTGTGTGTGTGTGTTGATTTTGCAACATTGTTTTCAAAGTTAAAATAAAAATCTTACAAAAACTAGCAGGCTGAGAGCTTTAAATACTTTTGTTGTTAATTGTGTTTTTTGTTTAGTGAAACGTGAAAAGCACACTGAAGTTTTCTTTGTCTTAAATTAAATATTTTAATTTAAAAGGGAGGCTCTATTCGCAATGGAATTGTGAATAGAGAAAAATTATATTCGCAATCAAATTGGAAGTAACAAACGTGTCACAGCGTCTGCTCACTAGTCAATTTTAGTTTGGGCCATTAAGAAGTCTAAGAAGGTGGCTAATTTAAATAGAAATGTTCACTGTTGCGAGTTTAATTCTGCCGATTTCTCCGTATTTTTTAATGAATCACTCTTCTTCTTACTTACTTCTGTCTGTTCTTTTGGCATCCCGTTTTATTTTTACATTACGTTAGTCCTGTTTAAATATCAAGAATAATTTTTCAGAACAGGTATCCCCAATGCCAATACAAATAACGATCCCTACAAATAATTCTGTCCCCATGCGAGTTCAAGAATTGTTAACTTTCGTTTCTGTACACTTACTGTTACCAGGCATCCATGTTTGTTTACATTACCGTCCTACTATTTATGTCCTGATAATATCACAGCAGTGATGATTCTCTTAATTTGACACTTTCTATGGCCTCCAGTAATATGCTTCGCCTCAGAGAGACATGATTAAGCAATTCAAACACCAGGCTTTTGACTGACTGACTGGCCTCATGAATTAATAAATAAACAAGGATTAGGAAATGCTACACATATAAAGTGCAGGAAAACCTGGTGTATATATATATATATATATATATATATATATATATATATATATATATGAAGCAGGTGGAAAAGAGAGAGGAGATAGATAATGAAGATAGTGTAAGAGACTGATATATGAGAAAGATGTATTGAAAGACATTAAAGAGTGGTAAAGACAAGAAAGAGAGAGGTGGGAGATCGAGACTTAGAGAGAGAGAGAGAGAAGGTTCTTGTGCAGCAAGATAAACAACACCTAATGCACAAAATCCGTAGAAAACATGCCTAAAGCGAAATCATCAGACTAGCATTGGTGTCAACTAATTCCTGAAAATGAAAAAAACTAAACAAAACATTGCCTCCCCGGCGGGGAATCGATCCCCGAGCTCCCATGTACCAGGCGGAGACACTAACCACTATGCTACTGAGGATACATTAATAGATCAACAAAATATTGTAATATGGAAACACGCATAGGAATAATCATGTGACCTACTTCCATTCTTCACATACTTCACAAAATATTATTTTTTTCTATTCGCAATGGAATTGCGAATAGTCACTCCATATTTAAAATATAGGCACTCCTCTGAACGACGACCCCAAAATATTTAGCGTAAAATGCATCCCTTACAGGGCCTCATTAGCTGTTATAATAAAAAATACGAACTACCAACTAAAATATGGAACTGAGAAAATCGAAATACGTACAAATAATATTTGACAATTATATGTCGAAATTGTGGCACAAAAGTTGCAAATACTGTCTGAAAACATGTTCTTTGTGACGCATAATCACTTATTATTGAAACAAAGAATTATATAATTATAATTGAGTATGGTGGACTGCTAGATGGATACAATAAAAGTTTATGGGCCCGGAGAGCTCTCACTGCCGTCGGAGTGTATATCCATGTCTTGTGGTACTGATGGCAGTGAGGGCCCTCCGGGCCCATAAACTTTTATTGTATCCATCGATCGGTCTAGCAGTCCACCATACTCAATTATAAGATTCTTTGTTTCACTAATAAGTGATTATGGTCGTTCCGATGATAGTCTCAAACGTCAATCGATCTAGCAGATGACGATACTCTCAAACATAAGAAAACGTAAGCAATTGACAACACATCGCCCCGGAAATGACATTTGATGTCCTGTAAGGGATGCATTTTATACTAAATGATTTGGGGCCATTGTTCGGAGGAGTGCCAAAATCTATTATTACATTCCTGGTTTCTTTATCTGCAGCAAAGTGAAGCTGGGTTTCTGAAATCATTTCATGATTAGAAACACAGACAATACATCCAGACATTTCAGAAATGTCTGGTTGTATTGTCTGTGTTTATAATGTGAAAGAATAATCTGGTAATGTGGCTAATAAAACTGATTGTTCTAAGTGGTTTGCATTCTGCAGTTTTTTTTTTTTTAAAACATATTGTGAAGAAAACTTATCTGCAGATGTTTGAGTGGATTTCTCACATTTCTCCTATGTCATATATCTTATTTCCAGCCGCAGTGTCCAATCTTTCATTTATGATTGTGCTTTTGTACATCTCACCCATTCCATTTTCTATGGGTTTATTTTCCCCGCTCACTCGCTTTGAACGCAAGCGTAGTCTAGACACACCATCTCAAGTAGCACTGGACTGAATTTTGCGTATGGATTAGCTTTCCCTATTACCAGTGTCCCTCGCCATCAGGAAAACCCACTCTGACTTGAGAGGTACTTGTAATTTACGTCCCCAAGTCAAGGATGATAGGCCAACATTTTAGCCCAACTGTCCAGTGCAGGGGTGGAACCCCTTACCTTGGCACACCATTTTATAACCATCAATATAGTGTCAACAAATAACTGACTCTTAGTTGTAACAGTAAATGAAAACACAAAGAAAAATTCTGTCCACACATGGGGAAAACGTCACATCATTTATGGGTTAACAATTTTAAAATGCCATTAACTACAAATGCAGTAGATCTTTTACACAATCACTTTAGCAATGTGTTGTCTTGTAAGAAGCAATATTGAAATTACAACCATGTCTTCTCGCAAATTTAATGTCATTAAACATTGATTCAATTATGTCTGGTAACATTTATTTAGCTCAGCTGAAATATTTTATAAATAAATAGAAGTAAGAGGTCTATTTTTAAAAAAAAGTATCTGACCCGTGGCCAGGAAACATACAATAGCACACCTGGAGGTCTGAAACCCTCATTATTATCATCATCAAGTGCCATGCCAGCTGGCATAGGCATTTATGGTCTCCACAGATCTCGGTCCTTGGCTTTCTGGATCAACTCTGCTGATGATATTCCTCTATCTCACCATCTCAATCCATCCAGCATCATTTCTCTTGGTCTGCCTCTGCCTCTCTTCCCCTCAATCTTTCCAGTTGTCACAATGTCCTCCAATGCCTCTCTTCTCATTACATGACCAAAGAAAACTGTTTGTCTCTTTCTTATTGTTGTATGTAATGTTCTAGTTTCATTAGCCTGTTTCAGAAAATCGTTGTTAGTTACTTTGGCAGTCCAAGGAATTCGCAACATTCGTCTCAGGAACCACATCTCTGTTGCTTGCAAGTTCTTCCTAATTTGTTCATTTACAATTCAAGATTCACTGCCATACAGCAAAACAGGTTCTGTATAGCACTTCAGCACTCTCTTTCTTACATTCAGTGATAGTGACTTATTCTGAAACCCTACCCATTCAACATACTCTCCTTGGGACTGTCCACACTTCTGCCAGAAGTCCTGCCATTGTTGGAGGCACTTCTGGAAGGCCTGTTTAGGAATTGAGCACAGCATAACCTTTGCGTTCTGTATGTCATCTTGTGACTGGAATTAGGTGCTATTTCAGTAGTATTTTCAACTTTAGGAACAGCCAAAAATCATTAAGATCATGTCAAGCAAGTATGGAGCCTGACAAACCAGAGGAATATTGTGTTTTGCCAAGAAAATCTGAATTAGTTGCAAAAAATAGGTGGGTGTGTTTTCATGATGGAGCTGCCAAGTTCCTTTTACACAAAGACCTGTTCGGTCGCAATCTTTGTATCTGCTGGCAAATGTAAATATTTACATGTTTTTAAAAGTCTTGTAGCAGGAAGCTGTTGTGGTATGTGAAGTGTTAGGGCCATCACATTTTGTAGCTCTGAGTGTACAGAGGAATAGGTGGCCACTCTTTTCCTACTGTAGAGAACGTCGAGATCTGGCATTGAAACCTTGACCATCCATGCATAGCAGCACCTTGGTTACTCATGGAAAGATTGTGAATAATTTAGCACAAGCTTTACTTAGATGACTAGAAAAAAGTTGTGTTTAACAGCAGAATAATCAACATATGTTAAATGTTGCATAAACATTTATGTGGTTTCATATTTTCATGATTCATTATGCTCATAATACAAGAAGAATTTAATTATCCATGCAAACAAATACAATGTAATATGGCTTTTTAAAAAGAAGCCAAATTTTAAGCCGTAAATAGTTACATGGACAATCAGTTGACATTACACTTCCTGTTTGTAGTTTTCAATTATAAGGGACATAGAAATGTCCTTGTACATATTGTAGTCAGCATTGTCAGTTAAGGAAACTAGTTGGCTAGAATTTATTAAAAAGTGTTTACCAAGATAATACCCACAGTATTTTAATATCAAGTTCTCCAACAAATGCCTTGCCGACTGGCGTGGGCAGTCATGCTTCTCCACACCTTTCCATCTCCAACAGCATGTATCAGTTCATTCCAGAAGACAAGGCTGTCAAGAATATTTTCTCACTGTCTTCCTCTATCTCTCTTTCCACAAATATTTCCAGTTGTCACATGTTCTAGATTTACTTATCTCAGATTGTGGCCACGGTATGGATTATATTAAACTTTGATATAAGTATTCTTGGTCAATTAATTAATAAAAATTGATGCCAGATTGAAACAGTCTTTCATTGACTAGATGTTTTTTCAATTGTTATGTTTTCATGTATTGGCTAGTTTTATTAAACTGTTAATTGCGTATTTTTTAAATGTATCTGCACTATTGCAGTGCAAAGGACCTCTTTAAATATCGTGGAAAACGAAACAGGACAATTCCGTCACGAGGTGGACAGAAAGATTTTGAACCAGATGATTCAAAGCTGCAGAAGAAAGCTTTTGAGAAGTTTATGGAAGAAAGATCCTCAGTACTGGCAGAACCTCGAGTGGAGAAACTGTAAGATATTGTTTCATGAGATTCTTGACAGACTAAAAATGTATATCTACATTTGTTTTGCAGACATTTTATTCTTTTTTCTTATCCTTATTTCATGGTGTGATCGAAAGGCATCCTGATTTCTTTGGTGCGTCTCCTGATTGGTTGCCTCTGTCTTAGCACCTTTCCTTTGCTAGAGTAGACTGGTCTTACTCGAGTTTAGATATGCACAAGGGTAAGTTAATAAGTAAGTCACAAATGGCTGTAGAAAAATAACTAAATATAACATCTTGAAACCAGTTTATTTGTATACATACATTATCCCTTTATTTCTCAACATAATTTTCACCAACATTGATGCACTTATCCCATAGTTTTATCAGTTCTCCCAAACCGGCTGCATATAACTGCATGCTCTGTTTTCTAAACCATGTTTCACTTCACATTTAACTTCGGCGTCATTCGCGAAATGTCTCCCACCAAGGTGGGTTTTCTGTGGACTTAGCCCCTAGCGATTTCCAGTAAAGCGGTGCATAGTTTGGTAGAAAAAGGTACGAGGGCGAGTCAATAAGTAAGTCACACAGTTCTGTGGGATGGCAGGTTAATGAAAATAGAGCACTCAGATTTATGCAGTCGGTTTGAGAGAACTGATAAAACTATGGGATAAATGCATCAGTGTTGGTGGAAATTATGTTGAGACATAAAAGGACAATGTATGTATACAAATAAACTGGTTTAAAGTTGTTATTATATTTATTTAATTTTCTACAGCCATTTGTGACTTACTTATTAACTTACCCTCGTATGTATGGACGTACACAGCCTGTGGTGCTATTGACAGATGCAAAATCAGTACTTGAGGTGCTCCTGTCAGGGAAATTGCTAATGCTATGGACACTACTTTCTAAACTTGGCAGGCAGCGTAAGGTCACCATATGGTGGATACCATCTCACTGTGGTGTACCCGGAAACGAGAGAGCTGATCGGTTGGCTAAGGAAGGAGCAATAGAAGAACAGCCTGATGTACCTGTTACATACTACCAAAAGAAAAGAATGATCAAGTCCGTCAGAAAGCCACCAAAACCTGTTCAGGGCGACTACCACCTTATGGACAGACCTGAACAAATCGTTATTATGCGCCTCAGAACAGGACATAATAAATTAAGCAACCGCATGTATACAAAATTCAAGACTTGATGAATCAGCCATGTGCACATGTGAAATTGATCCGGAGACAGCAGATCACATACTCCAAGACTGCCCAAAATATAACATATCTAGGCAAATCTTCTGGCCCGGAGACACACCAGTGGAAGATAAACTATATGGACCATTGAGTGACTTAAAAAAGACAGTGAAGTTAATATAAGAGACAATATTGCAGTTATAGACACATTTCAAGCAAACGAAAGAAGTATGTATGGACACACTTGTCTGTTAGTTTAAAAAGTTTGCCATATGAAGGCCAGGATTTGAACTTATGCTGCCTAAGGTGATGAATGCACAAGCTATGGGGATATCTTGCAAGGTTGAGTGCTTTGGAACTGTTTATCAGACATAAAATATATATTTTTCTGAGATTATGTGACAGGTAAGAAAAGGATGCTGTTTTGACGAACAAAAAATAGATATTGTGCTCAGAAAACTGAATATAAATGGAAATGTGGTTTCTGAGGAAAATGGAAAGAATACTATGGATGGACATGTAA
Source organism: Cepaea hortensis (assembly GCA_963921405.1). Lineage (NCBI taxonomy): Eukaryota > Metazoa > Mollusca > Gastropoda > Stylommatophora > Helicidae > Cepaea > Cepaea hortensis. The sequence goes on along the minus strand of OY992880.1, from coordinate 43,813,535 downwards.
ATGAATGAGACATTTCTACAGGAAACAAATGAAAACCGTAAAATGATTAGAGTAATTAGATGTTAACAGTCAAGATAATTTGGAAATGTTCTTAGGAGAAATAAACTAGAAAACTTAATGAGAACTGGCAACACTGATGGAAAAAGATCAAGGGGAAGACAGAGAAATACCTGAATGACTTGGTCATGTGGCATAATTGAGACAAGAACACCGATCTGATCCAAGACCCTGGCGATCATGTGAGATCATAAACTGTGACCACCCATGCTTATCAACACGGCACATGACATTGAGACAAGAACACAGATCTGATCCATGACTCTGGCGATCATGTGAGATCATAAACTGTGACCACCCATGCTTATCAACACGGCACATGACGGTGACAGCACATTGACAATTTTGTTTACTCAGGGTTGTTGTGACAAGCCAGAAATCTGTGTTAATTACCTGAAATTGTTCCCTCTGATCATTGGGTTGGAGTGTTGTTAACAGAACTACCTAAAACCCTTGGAGGGAACATTACCTACCTAGGCTTGATCTCAGCTAATCATATGTCCTCTGCTAAATCATGACAGGTTATTATGTCCTCTGCTAAATCATGACTGGTTACTGTCTACTATACCTCACTGCAGATGTCAGGTTCCAGTACCAGTGTTGGCACCCAGTGATGTCTCAGCTTGAAGTTTAGTTTAGTCAACGGATCAACATCACGGCACACGGGTGTAACCCATAAGTGCTCCCTTCTACTCCTAACTCAAGCCTGAGTCCAGAATGTCACAGCTCAGTGCACAAACTCTGTAGCAACTGCGAGGATCCTAAAATACTTTGGGTAGATTTTTAACTCAAAATTTTGCCCGGCACCACCGTTAGGCTACTCTTTTTCGATTTCCAACTGCCAAGGGATTTTTTTACGTGCGCAACAATATACACAAGCGTCCGATCTCACTACCCAGAGAGGGAAATTTTGTTACTAGAAGTCCACGTGAAAAAATACTGGCCCTAACTGGGGCTTGAACCTGAGACCTCCAGCACTCGAGGCGGACACCATACCTCGAGACCATTCAGCCCCCCTCCTCTCAGCTTGAAGAGGAGAAATAGAGCTTTACAATACGGTCTTCGTGGGTATGGTAGTTTAGGGCTGGGTCAGGAATACAGTCTCTACATCAACCACTCTCCAATAGATGCAAGCTCTTGTTAGTGCTCAGATGATCTGCATGTCAGTGCAGCAGACTTAAGAGGTTCAAACCGCGGGTGTAAATTTCAGGGCGGCCAGGTTGCCATGGCACCTAGAAATCTTTACCTGGCACTTGAATTTTTCAATAATTTTCTTAGCCTACATTAAAGAAAAATATGTAGTGGCTGCTGAGATTTACTTTACCAGTGTATCTCTCTCTCTCTCTCTCTCTCTCTCTCTCTCTCTCTCTCTCTCTCTCTCTCTCTCTCTCTCTCTCTCTCTCTCTCTCTCTCTCTCTCTCTCTCTCTCTCTCTCTCTCTCTCTCTCTCTCTCTCTCTCTCTGTGCGTGCGCGTGCGTGCGTGTGCTGATTTGTTTCCCTCACACATACAAATATGATTGAACACATTCACAATACAAACAGGCATATTGTTTTCTTGTGCTGTTTTCACATTTTGCTTTGTTAATAATTGTATGTAATATTTCTTCAAGGAGAAATTTAGTGGAGGGAACTTGGGACAGAGAAAAGAGACTAATCAACGTGAAAAAAACTGTAAGTTAGACATTTATATCCTTGTGTTCTGTACTTTAACTTTGAACAGTTGTTCTTAATCTGTTTGTTTTTTTGGCCGATGGCCTACATGTGAACTTAATTTTTCTCTTTGGCCATCTCCCTGTCACCATCTGGAAACAAGGTACTTGAGCGTTTGTGCTGTTGATTACTCAGCTATATTATATATAAACAAAGTGTTCATAGCAGCTAGCAAAAACCGTGATATCAGTTGATATCCTAGATGCTAGATATCCAATCTACTAGCCGAGGATCAAGGAGTATACCATGCTGACTTGTAAACAAGATTCCTCCTCCTCCTCCCTCTTCTCCTCCTCCTTGGTCTTCATCTGCCCTTTATCCCCATTGTGGCCTAGGTCCTTAACCAAACCATGCCAGACCGTTCTATCTTTACGTGACTTGTTCTTGATTGGTTGGATTTTGTGACTGAACTGTTCAACATGATGGGGTAGCCTGCCCTAATCACAACCCTTCCTTAGCTGCCTCTTATGACAAATCTTACTATTCTTGGCTTCCCTTGCGAGCCCCGGTAACACACAGACGAAATCCTCCTTATTCGCCTTTTACAACATGCATGGTAGGTGACTGTTGCAATGCTTTGCTTCCTCTTAGGGTTCTAGTAACAAGGTTCCTGTACTTTGATCATTTCTTTGGTTATAAATATTCTAAGTGTTTGTCAGGAGTTCAGCACAACTTCTCTATGTGATTAAACCAACACTTTGAATGTTTTGATGTATACAATTTAGCTGTTATTCTTAATGAATGTTTTTAACTTACGGTTTAAAAATAATGTTAATTAAAGATCATTATATAATCACTGGATCAGGTGGCCGAATGTATAAGATATTAGTCTTGATTAGAAGACTAGCATTTTCATCCCTGGTATGACAAAGGATTTTTATCTGTCGGAGGTGAAATGAAAATGTTAGCTTGTATGCTGCATGGCGGCTACTCAAAGGCAGACAGGATTTAATCCATCATCATCATCAAGTTTCGTGCCAACTGGCAAATTCATACCCAGGTTGTCATTAATGTTTTGCATCCACAGCACTTTTATAAATGCCCGTGATGGCAATACAGAAGTAATATTTACATTTAGAGGCTGCATCTAATAATGGTGTTCTGTTTCAACAGGGTAAGTTTTGGGCACACATGGGCTTTACTGACAAACGTCGAAACTGGCTGTATCCAGAGGAGGCTTTATTTCTTATGGAGTGTGTAAGTTTTGTTGTTTTAAACAGTTTTATTGATATCTTTGTCCACACTGTTCATTGTTTTATGTCTTCATTTTTTTTTTTTCAATCTTGCTTACAACTCGTGTATTTGTCCCTGCCTGTATGTATACGTAAGCAAGGGTTAATGTTTTTAACTCTCTGGATAGATTGATGAGATAATTTGTTTGATTTTATGGCTACCAAGACTCCCTGTCAAATCTAGGCCCAATGTCTTATTGTTTTGTTTTTGGTTTAGCTTTGTTTCTGATGCTGCCGTAAATGAATGAAGCTTTATATATACTTAAGTATGGCATAATAAGGTAGTTTGACTGGATTCCTTTCTGTGTTTTTCAAAACCCAGTTTTACAAGTGCAAATTGTTTAGTACCTATTTTGCAAGAGTCGTTCAACCCCATTGCTGTATTTTTTGTTGTTGTTGCATATCCTATTTGCAGGACATTGCTGTCAACACCACCATTTTACTGCTGTTGTTGATGTCTTGGCAAGTTTACGTTCAGTAGTTTGCCATTGCTTTCTGAACAACCAGCTCCCATACCAACACATTTAAACCCACTATGACGCAGTCTACTGTCAAATCGATCGCAGCTGTGTTTTGAACTCGGGTAAGCGGGCTCATGAATCACGTCCGTAAGCCCTTAACCATGGAGATTGGCAGTGCTGCATTAGTAATCAGAAAAAAATTGTGTTTCCATTTAGTGGACATTGAACTCTGGGTCTGAAGAAGTCAGAAATGTCATCCGAACACTGCAAATATCACAGCTTTGCTATAAACAGGCAAAATGTAATTACGTCCAAAACAAACATTTTGGACGATTGATAAAGAAGAAGAACAACTGTGGGCTAGTGTGCTGGTGAGTGAGTGCACTAACCAGCATACCATAATGGCTGCACTACAGAGATAAAGATCAACTAATGACTGTAGCTATGAAGTAGTGCAGTTACAATGATAAATGTACTGTGTGTGTGAGGATAAACTATTATGATGACGACTCATAACTAGCTGGTGTACTGTTGTAACCACTGTCATTGCTGTCACCAGAACACTCTAGAAGTTTACCACTGTGGAGTCTCACTGAGTATTCAGGAAGCCTACAGTATGTTTTTGGGATCAGATGTGAACATTGAAGAGTATCAAGTATTTTCTCACCTTCGTCGCCTGGGTTTTGTTGTCCTTAGGCATGAGGACCAGTAAGTATAACCCTGTGTATACTCCACATTTTTGTTTGCTTTCACTCGCTTTGAACTCAAGTGTAGTCCATATACACTACTAAAGTTTGCGTGTGGATTCATTCATTCATTCAGTAGCATGTCCTTTGCAGAACCTCGCTCCCATAACAACCTTCCGTTAAACTTCTCCCGCGTCCGATACACCCATATGGATATTGTCTTCCACATCCTGCACCCATCTTCTCTTTGGCCTTCCTCTTCCTCTCTTCACAGGCATATACCTCTCCATTATTGTTCTCTCCAAACTTTCATGACATTTCAAGTCACCAAAATATTTCTATTTTCTTTGTTTTATCATCTTTAATAGCTAGCCTTCTTCAATATTCAGCTCTTGAAGTATTGATGCATTTGTCATTAGCTTTTCCTATTAAGAGTGTCTGTAACAGTACAGGTACAGAGGATCAATAACCAAGCCCTTAGGTGTTTCTTTACAACGGATTTATTGAATCATAATAAACTGATAATCATGTAGAGGTCATGAGACCAGATGTTGTCTTCTCTTGAGTTTTGCTGTAACTAACCAAAACAATCTACGTCACGGCTTGAGCATCCCTAGTAGCGTTCGTATAGGATGCTCAACCGTGCCCCTAGGTTTACGCATCAACCTATTAACATAGATGTTACTCATTCCGTTACACCTACCTTTCTTTAAAAAGACTTTTCTTCTTCAAAAGTCTTAACTCCTAACCCCTTTATCCTACACCCTCTCTCCTTCCCCCGGTCCCAAACTAACTCTATCTTAAGTAAATACTTTCTTCTATTTGTACCTTATCCCCGTGCCACATAGCAAACCACTATGAAGTTATATTTCTTCTTCGTTTCTGGCTCTTCAAAGTTTCTTTACAAAATTTATAGATCATAAGAATGGCTCGTAAAAAAATCGTTAGTATACACGCTATACATTCCTATTATGAAATTTCTCATTCTTTCTCCACACAACACAGGATAGACAGAAAAGATGTAGTTAGAAAAAAGGGTAAAGAAGGGGTGCGCACCCAAATTTATGAAAGTATATAAAGAAATAGTCAAAAACAATCACATTTACCTCCCCTGCAAACATAAAAACTTTTATAAAAAGTTTTTCAAAAACATATCTTATGAAGGTACATCTCTGTTCGTTATAATTAAGTTAATCCAAAATTTCTTTTATATACTCAATACTTATATTGCCATCCACAACCCTGCCTATATTTCACTTATCTCACCTCCAACAATGTTCATATTCCATGAACATTTTAAATTAATTAACGCTGTTTATCACAGCTCCTATATTTATTCCCCCTCACATCCCATGACAAGCCTCCTTGTTTATCTAACCCATATACCCAACTCTATGTACTGCCATTCACAGCCCCCTTTATATTTATTCTCTATCAACCAACTTCTTATATTTGTTTCACTATCACAGCCTCTTTAAACGTTAATCACGTATATAATATGGCATCCCCCATAACCATTTTACTTGTGTAGTAACCCCATCACTTAAGTATGGCATATGTTTCCAACACTTCATAGCCACTATATCATCAACCTCTCTACGCTGATTATCACAGCAATCTTGCTAACAGAATATACCCATGAACTTATTATTCACAAAGAGAATGTGTCTCTCTACTAGTCCTCAGTAGTTTATTAACTCTTTTCTGAACGAAGGGTCCTAAATAAAGCCCCATGTATTGCCTTTATTCTAGACAAAACCATAACTGTTTGTGAAGTAAACTTAACTTAAACAATTTATAAACAGAATAACTACTATTCAACAGACAAGACAATTCAACCTAAATCATGATTTAAACGAAATAAAATTATAACAGAATATCATACCCCCCCCCCCCCCCCACCCCAAGTTTTTACACATCATTTATCTTTCCCCTCATATCAAATAAAGGTATCAAGTCATTCAAAGAAAAACATATTTCAGAATAATATAACATACATTCTATCCATTGTTAGTCTCTTTTATGGACTAACAATAACTTATTTACCTATTTAAGAAAACTCAAGAAGTCAAATCATAAAATCAATTGGCAATAAAATTACAGTAAAAATATACCACACTCGAATTTACATCCATATTAGCTATCTTAATACCTAAATATCTAGTGTCATGTCTACTCCTCAAGACAACTCATTATAAGTATCAATACAACCCTTTTCTTTAACAAATGTGTCATATACATCATCAAGTATCACTTTCCTTCTTAAATCATCAAATTTATATCTTGCTAACTGCAGCATTTTCTATCAATTTATTTCCCATGTTTCCATTTCCTCAGTAACTCCAAGTTTCTTTGAATAAGTGCTATCTCCACATCAATATCTTCTTCCTCATGTAAAGTATTACTTTCTTCCATACTACTGTTGGATTCTGAATTTTCATCCATTTCTTCTTCATCTGTATGTCTATTACTAGCAGCTGCCAATCTTTTCCTTTCTATATCCAATCTAATTTTTTTATCATCGTTTCTTAACGACCTTTTTAATAGGGGTATATATTCGTCGCTTGATGAATTTTCCCTGATTCTTCTCTGTCTTTTCACTTCTTTTTCTCTCTGTCTCTCTATTCTCCTCTTCGCTGCTTGTCTAGTATTTTTAAATGGAGCATTTACCTCTTCCTCCATAGATTCCACACTATCATAATAACCCTCATACGTATTTTTTTCTTCTTTTATCAGCGTTTTCGGTATTGTCTGTTCCTGAGTATCATCATAACCTGGAGTTGTTATTAATTGGCTTTGTACTGGATCTTTTCTAAAATCTGGGGGTGTTGTAGCTCTTCTGACGACTTGTTCATCTAAGTATAAGGCGTCTGAATAATAATAATTATTATAATTATTGTTTCCCTTATCATCATTATCTCTTCTTAAGTGCTCTACTTGTGCCCTTGCCATATGTCCCGTGATCTGGTTCTTTATACTGTATGATACATTTCCTAACTTTTCTAAAATGTAATAACCTGGAACCCAACGAGCATCAAATTTAGAGTTCCTTCTATGCTTCTTATAATAAACTCTATCACCTACTTTGAATTCCTGTAATTTTGTATTCACGTTTCTGTACCTTTTCTGTCTTTCTCTAGCTTTAATTATATTGTTCTTTAACCTTACATGCGCTTTATGCATTTCTTGTATAATGACTTCTTGAAAATCTTCCCCCATATATTTACGTCTTGGTTTTAACAGATTGTCGATAGGTAGTATAGGCTCTCTCCCGTGCAATAAATAAAATGGTGAAAACCCTGTACTCTCATTTTGATTTGTGCGTATAGCGCTTAGTGATGGTCCCAGGAATAAATCCCAATCTCTTTCATGTTCATCGACAATCTTTGCTATAATGTCGTACAATGTTCTATGTTGTCTTTCGTTCTTAGCATTTGAAGAAGGTCTTTAGTATGAGGTCCTTATATGGTTTATATTCAAATCTTTTAATAACTTTTCAAATTTCTTGTTCACAAATTCTTTACCATTATCTGTGAGTATGATCTGTGGGCAACTAAATCTTGGTATGAATTCCTGTAAAAAAATATTAATGATAGTATCTGCGCTCTTATCTGGGATTGCATAAACTTCCGGCCAGAGACTATAGATGTCCACCATATGAATTAAATACATGTTCCCCGATAGTGTTCTAGGGTGAGGACCTGATATATCTAAACTAACTTTCTGCATAGGAAACTGAGGAATATCTGTATCTTGTAAGGGACATTTAATTGTTTTCATATTCCTTAATCTGCATTTTTCACACGTATCGACATATTTACAAGCAGTTTTAAATAAATTCGGCCAATAATATTTATTCGTAAGTGCTTTCACTAATTTATCACGACCGAGATGACCATTCTCATCATGATATGCTTTTAAAACTTCACTTTCCAAATGTTTTGGAATATATTTCCTTAACTGTTCGTTTCTTTCATTCATGTAATATAACTGTTCATCATCTTGCAAAACTAAATAATTCTTCTTATATTTGTTTTCACCCGTTTCCTTTAATTTCTGTTTTATTTCTAAAACTTTTGGATCTAATTCTTGTTCTTCTTTCATATTAAATTGTATTAAATTTGGGTCTTCTGCTCTAAGTTCAGATTCTTGATCCGATGGTAAACTCTCAAAATCTTCTCTATTTATTATGGCAGAATCTAATATATTTACTTGCCAGTTTCGGTCGTCTATTTCCGGTTCGCCTTCGTCTTCCGTGTTTCCTGATGATTGTAGATACGGGATTCTGGACAATAAATCTGCACATGTATTGTTCCTACCTGGTACGTATTCTATTCTAGTATTGTATCCCTGTAGATTCAACGCCCATGTCTGTATTTTTCTGTTCTGCACTGGAGCTTCTAACAAAGATTTTAAAGGCATGTGGTCAGTTCTAATAATGAAATTTGCGTTATGTAGATAGTAGTTAAGTTTCTGAAGAGCATAATGAATAGCATAAGCTTCCTTCTCAATAGTCGACCATTTGCGCTGAGACCTGCTAAGTTTATGTGATAAAAAATAGATTGGCCTTTAATTTTTAACCCCTGGTATTCCAGATTCTTTTCCTTCATATGGTTGAACCAAACACGCTCCTATAGCATTATCTGAAGCATCTGTATATAATATTAGCTGTTTATTCAAATCTGGATGTGTCAATAGTGGCACTACTGTTAAGCTATTTTTTAAAAACTCAAACGCTTTTTGACATTCATCATCCCACTTAAATCTAGCGTATTTGCCAGTTAGGTTAGTAATAGGCTCTGCTATTTTTGAGAACCCTGGAATGAAACGACGATAATACCCACAGGTTCCGATAAACGCACGAACTTCTTTTACGTTAGTTGGAGGAGGTAGTTCTCTAATAACCTTTACCTTATCCTGATCTGGTTTAATTCCATCTCTATTAATAATATACCCCAAATACTTTGTTTCTGTTTTTAAAAATTCGCATTTACTGAGCTTCAGTTTAACATCATGTATTCTTAATCTGTCGAATACTAATTTTACATGTTTTAGGTGATCTTGTACGTCTCCTGCTGTATAAATCAAAATGTCATCTATGTATGCCAATGCAAACTTTTGCATGCCCTCTAATACTTGATTTATTAATAGCATATAATACGAAGGCGCCGTACGTACTCCAAAAGGCATTCGTAAGAATTCGTAAGAACCTGCGTGTGTACAAAAAGCACTCTTCTTTTGGGCATCTGGGGACATAGGTATACACCAAAATCCTGATCTTGCATCTAACGTGGTAAAGAAAGTAGACCCATTAAGTAAGCCTAAAATATCGTCAATCACCGGTAATGGGTACGCTACATTTTTAGTGATTTTGTTCAACGCCCGGTAGTCACAGCAGAAGCGATGACTCCCGTCCTTCTTGGTCACAATTACTATCGGAGATGACCACTCTGATTTAGATCTTCTTATGATTCCCGCTTTTAACATATCTTCTATTGCTTTTTCAACAATTTCTCTATTCCTTAGAGGAGTTCTGTATGGTTTTAAACTGATTGGTGGATGATCTTCAGTATCTATTTCCATCGTAACTGTTTTTGTCCTTCCCAATTCTAAGTCATTAATTGCAAACACATCCTGATTCTCTTTTATAAGTTGTTCTAATACTTTCTTATTTTCCGGTGGGGTTTTTAACTGTGCTAATAATTCTTGTTCTCTTGTTGTTTTGTTTACTGAATATATTTGAGGTGCATTTTTCCTGAATGAATGGATCAATTCATCATTCTGCATGTTCCATTTTCTCCCACGTCTATATCTGTTATTAATTCTTTCTCTAGGAGTTTCTGAATAATTTACCCCCGGCATTTCTACTTTATTTTTACCCGTTTCTAATATGTTGTTAATCTCATGTTCTATTTTGGCTATTACACACCCTCTGTACAATTTAATTTCTCTACCTGTGTTGTTAATGACCATTACTGGAAAAGTTAAGTGTTTATCCAATAATATTATTCCATCCGGAACTTCTAGACCAGGCTCATCAATTACCTCCCTTTGCAATTCAGTGACTCTAATCGTGTGTCCTACTAAATAATACGGATTTCTTTTTACCTTTGCTTGTATCAAATTAACCGACTGTGGTTTTAACGTCGTAGACATTTAAACTCTAACCAGTGCTGATATATGCATGTCCTCCTCTAAATCTACGTACACGTCCTTGAATTTTAATTTATGCAGATCAAACAAAAGTCTTACACCATTTTTTTATTAAAAAATCTCTGCCTATAAGCATATTTCTATTTAAATCTTTCACTACATGAAAAAGATGTCTTACGTTGATTCCCCCTAATTTAAGATTTATTATTGTTTGGCCAACTACTTGTAAATTTTGTCCTGTAACAGAGTGAAGATTATTATGACTCCTAAATATTTTGCAATTTCTCATTATTTTGTATAAAAAAGTTTCTTTGATTACACTAACCTGAGCTCCTGAATCAATTAATGTACGAACTCTATACTTTCCTATTTCTATTATACATGAGCTGGGATCTGTTTTATTCTCTGTAAACTGTTTGATTTCACCTAATTGAAAGCATTCCCTACTCGTCCTACTATACCTGTTATTAAAATATTCTTTCACTCTTGGGACCTTGTTATCTTCCCTCCTACTACAGGTCCTATTTAATAGGTAGGGCGCCGGTTTTCCTGCGTTCTTGGACTTGTAAAACTTCTGTGTCTATCTTCAACATTCCTATTTAATCTGCTATTGCCATTTCTATTTTGTGTATTCGACTGGACACGCCTGTTACCACAGAAGCGAAAAATGTGTCCCCTTTGGCCACAACCCCAACAGATTATATTTGTGTTATTTGTATTGCCTACTGTCTCAGTTGTAGGATTTCTCATTTGTCTTCTTCCATCATAAGCATTTCCGTTACTTCCTTGTAATGTCTGTATACCTCCTCTCCTATTCCATCCGAACCTTGTTTGTCCTATCTCCATGGGCTCTTCAATCCTGTCTTCTCGACTGGTTCCTATTTCTCGTCCTACTCTCAATCTAAATCTATGTCTCAAGTTCTCCTCTTGTACCGCTATATCTACAGCTTGTGATAACCTCTCAGGATTCTCCCTCATCAACTTAAATTTCAGTCCGTCTGACTTTATACCATCTACAAAAATCCAGACCAACATCCGCTCCACCTCTTCTCCTCGTACATTCTGTCCTAAGAATGCTTCTTCGGCCAGGTTAATCAACCTATCACTAAACAATTGTACAGTTTCTCCAGTGTTTTGCTTGGATTGTCTTAACACTGAAAACGCATGTTGGGGGTCCGTGATTTCTGCGTACTTATGGGCTAGATCGTCCTTGAACTGCTCCCATGTCTCATCTACCCTAGCTTCTAATTTTCTTCTGATATGATCAGAAACCGGTTCTGTCGCTGCCTGATAAGCAAGTTTCATTTTTTCTTCATCTGATGCTGACACCAAGTATGCATACTTCTCTATTGCAGTTATCCACTTCTTAAAGTCCTTCGCCTGTCCACTAAATTTAACAATTTCAGCTGCCATTCCTTGTTGTTTCATGACTGTGTTGAGTTTACCTATTACCGTCCCTACCCCAGTCAAAACTTGTGCTAGTGAACTTTGTTATATAGATATATGATCGTATTTAAATTACGTAATTCTTAATTGTTAAATGTTCAATCAGTCAATGGTATAAAATGACGTTTAAACTTTAACTAATTACCGTTATCTATTTCTTTTCTTGATCTACGATGAAGGTGAATCTTCGTACGTCAGCCGAGAATCTATTTGTCAAGGGTCACGTATAAACCAATTCTGGAGTCTGTGTTATCCGAAGGTGTCTGTATTTCTCTAACTGACGACGCAATTTCAGGTATCCACATCAGACTTCTCCAGCGGAAAAAATGGAAGAAGCATGCCCTCTCTTTCACCCTTGGATGGGCCCGACTAGCTTTGCTCTTTCTTTTCACCCTAAACAGGGCTCTTCAAGGCGTCGACTTGAAAACGGCTCTAGCTCAATAAAGCGATTTAATTTGGCATTGAGATTTTCGCTTTAACTCAAAAACATTCTGATATGCTAGAGTTCAGGACCGCTGGAGTGATGAGCAAACACGATTGGCACTTTTCTCGAAATTTCCAAACGAAGGAGCATTGGCCCGTCTCAATATAAGCTCTCGTAATTCTTCAGGTACTCAAAGTCAAGGTTCAATGAGTACAACGGCTTTTGAGTTTGCCCTAGGTGATCTTGATATACGGAAGATAACAGCTCCTTCAAAACGAGTTCTCCATTTAATTCGAGTTGTATTTGTCTTGAGATTTCTTTGCTTCTGGACCTGGACAGTCCTAGTATGTAAGTGGCTGACCTTCAAACGCAAGGTTAACTAATGGCTGTAATAATGGCAGGTCAAACTTCATAGTATTTTGACATCATTTTGGCAAAAATCACGTTACTTCAAGCAGTTATGATGAGAAACAGCTTACTCTACTGGCTACCATGTTATGAAGATGGATCCATCTAAAAATCTTGATGCATATGACTTCAATTTGACTTTGACTCCATTAAAAGTGGTCCGGTTTTGAACTTTTTGTTTAACGAATTTCTTAAAAATTTATTGATTCATACCTCAGCAAGTTGGTAAAATTTCTCATGAAAATCCGCTGTGGCATGTTGGTTTCAGTACTTCACGCTATACATGTCCGCGACATTCAAACCAAAATCGGCATCCTGGTGTGCGGCACCATAAATCCATCTGTAACAGTACAGGTACAGAGGATCAACAACCAAGCCCTTAGGTGTTTCTTTACAACGGATTTATTGAATCATAATAAACTGATAATCATGTAGAGGTCATGAGACCAGATGTTGTCTTCTCTTGAGTTTTGCTGTAACTAACCAAAACAATCTACGTCACGGCTTGAGCATCCCTAGTAGCATTCGTATAGGATGCTCAACCGTGCCCCTAAGTTTACGCATCAACCTATTAACATAGATGTTACTCATTCCGTTACATGTCCTGCCATCAGGCAAACCCACTCAGACTTCAGAGGTAAACTCCACATTGTTTATCAGTAATATTTCTGGAGAAACAAATCACCTGAGAATTAATGTTCACATTCTGATGAGAAACTTCATGCAAATCTAGTTAAATTATTATTTCTCACTCATGGTTGAAGAGGATGATATTGTAATCTGTTAGTCACAGAGTGCGCTCAAAGTGGCCGATTAGCCCAGGCTGAACCTGGAAATGTCTTTTATGGTGAGGATAGAGAAGTACAAGGAAAGGAAACTCTGAATGCCTTGGAGTGTGTTGGGCTTAGGGTACTTGTTATTACTTGTTATTTCCATTACAAATGCTTCTTGCTGGCTTCATCAGTTTGAAAGTGCTTAAAGGCCAATGTTTTGTTTGAGATTTAATTACACTAAGCAGAGTGATTGGTATCAGTTTTAAAACCAAACCCAATGTTGCTGGAGACGGTGTGGCAGAGTTGTTAGTGCACTGCCTCATAAATAGCATATTTGGTATCTGGTGCTAGCCTCATATTTATATACAGCAATCAGCACTTCAGTGGGTGATGTGGTTAATATGATGCCAGTAAACTTCATTTCCTGGGTACCCAGTTTAGGTTGGGTCTGCCTGCAAGTCCAGTTCTGTTTTAAAACATCCATCTGGGTAGGGATTCAAATACATGATCACAGGGTCAAGAGGAAAGCATGGTGGCCACTGCACTGCTGCAGCGCCCATCTGGGAAAGAGGTGAAAATGATATATAATTCATTATCACTTCTATGACATATAATGCATTTCATAATCTGTGGTAGTGTTAGATGTATTCAAGCATCAAACCTGGAAGAGCAGTTGTCTCTCTGAGACTCTTGAGGTACCTCAGAGGACAGGTGTGCCCAGGGGGTACTCACAAAAAGACAACTTGCAGCAAACTTCTAATGTGGCATCAGCACTTGGTCTTGTATAAGTGAACATTATTTCTGTAAAAGTAGCTATTTGTCAATTGTAGTGAGAAAAAGAGCGTTGAAGTTCAATATAGAACCTGTATTGTTCTATGCATGTGAAACATGGACAATAAACTACCAGGCAGAGAAACATCTATTGGCAGTGGAAATGTGGTTTCTGAGGAAAAAATGCAAAGCATTCCTTAAATGGATAGAAAAATGAATAAGACAGTTCCTCAAAGAAACAGATGAAAACTATAAATTAAATATAGACATTAAATGTAGGCAGTTAAAATATTTTGGGCATGTTATGTGGAGAAATACACTTGACAACTGGCAAACTTGATGGGAAAAGAGCAAGGGGAAGGCAAAGAAGTAAATATCTGGATGACTTGGTCACATGGCATAATCAGGGCAAGGATCTGGTAGGGCCCTGATCCAAGACTCTGGTGATCATGTGAGATGTGGTACCATGGCCGCCCACACTTACTGACATGGCACATGATGATTATGGAAGTAACTAAAGTTACATATCCATTTGTGAATTTGTTTTGTGAACATCATAACTTTGTTTATTATATTTCTTGCCCATTTTCTGTTACAATATCAGAATAAACCAAAGAATTTAGTTTGAAATAATCAGTTCTACAATGTTGTATTATATCTGTCTACAGACCTGTCATTACTGCATATGAAAAACAAATCAACCTTGATAAATATATCAACAAAAAAACTCGTAAAGAACGAGTGGCCAAAGTTGGCAAAAAAGGCAAGAATTTGGAACAAAATGTACAATCAAATGAAAATATTTCTAATCAGAATTCTGCGGAAGTATCCAAGCTGGCCACTGAAGACCCATCAAATGTGAATGCTGCCCTAACAGTTCCTGATAGCAAGGATGAAGTTAATCCTGGTTCTCAAAGCAGCAAAAAACCTCGTAAAAGAGTCGCCAAAAAGGGCAAAAACTTGGAACAAGATATACAGTCAAATAAGAACATTTCTAATCAGAATTCTGCGGAAGTATCTAAGCTGGCCACTGAAGACCCATCAAATTTGAATGCTGCCCTGACAGTTCCTGATAGCAAGGATGAAGTTAATCCTGGTTCTCAAAGCAGCAAAAAACCTCGTAAAGAACGAGTGGCCAAAGGTGGCAAAAAAGGTAAAAATTTGGAACAAGATGTACAGTCAAATAAGAACACTTCTGATCAGAATTCTGCGGAAGTATCCAAGCTGGCCACTGAAGACCCATCAGCTGTCCTAACAGTTCCTGATAGCAAGGATGTAGTTAATCCTGGTTCTCAAAGCAGCAAAAAACCTCGTAAAGAACGAGTGACCAAAGGTGGCAAAAAGGGCAAAAACTTGGAACAAGATGTACAGTCAAATAAGAACACTTCTGATCAGAATTCTGCGGAAGTATCCAAGCTGGCCACTGAAGACCCATCAAATCTGAATGCCGCCCTGACAGTTCCTGATAGCAAGGATGAAGTTAATCCTGGTTCTCAAAGCAGCCAGACTTTACAGGCACCAGAAAATATTTCTCCTGAAACCTGCATAAACCCCAGTCAAATGGAAGCTGGTGAAACTTCTGACAGTAATCGTTTGGTCGCAAATATCAAAAGTACTGAACCATCTAACAATTCTTCCCAAGAACTCAGCAGTGAACAACATTCCGGATCTCTTCATAGGAAACGTCCCTATTCCCCTGGCACTGATTCTAGTCATGAAGATGCTAAACGAAGTTGTATAGATGCTACTTCTGCATTCGGCAGTTCAGAAGTGAACATCGGGAATGCTGCAGATGCAGACACATCATTAAATCAAGACAATGTTGTGAGATTATTCAGAGGAGTTTATGACAGTTCATGGGAGTCTTGTTTCCTGAATAAAACAGAAGCCCTCACATCAGAGTCCAGCGTGAGCAATATCTCCATAAGCAAGTCTGACAGTGGCGGCCAGGATGAAAGCAGTTGTGACAATGCTTGTGTTAAAATATTGCCCCTGCCAAACATAGCCAACAGAGACATGCTAGTTCTAGAGCCTCCAGGGCCCCATCTTCTGCCAGAAAATGTTGATGTTGGTGAGAAAGGAGAACTCCTGAAGTATGATGTAGCACGATACCATACTATGGTTTGTACTTTGTTTCTGACCATTTTAGTTTTACTCATTCAGTTCACTGACCATAGCTTTTGGTTTATTCTTGTAGACTTAGATACAAAGTGTTCATTTGATATTAAGCAGTGCCATTAATAATCCACTTTCCTCTTTTGCTCTTTACCCCTTGTTGGGACATAGACCCTCAGCCAACTCATGCCAATCCATCCTACCTTAGCTGTCTCATGCAGCTTCTCCCATGTCCACCCAATACATTGGCAATTCTGTCATCCATTTTATTCCCACTGTTCTGTGCAGATGTCAATTAATGAATGTTTGTAGTTTATTAGTAATTGTTTAGTCATCCTCCACGTTTCTGATCCATAAGTATTACTGATTTACCATTGGAGTTAAATATTGAAAGTTTGGTGCTAAGTTCAACTTCCTTTGACTTTCACACATTTCCTAATGCTATACAAGCTCCTCTTGCGTTCTATATTTATATTTTGTTAACTGTCTGTTCCCCCATCTACATTGCTACCCAAATAAGTGTGTGATTCTGCCTCTTGAAGTGGGGTTTCACTAAGGGAGATGGGATTGTTATTTGCTTGGTTTAATGTCATCATTTCCAGTATGAATTTTTAGAACTCATTGTTGTGTGTTGTAACTTCTCACCGGGTGTAGTTAGCTATCTTGCGTCTGATTACACGTGTGTGACAGGAGTGCAATTTCATCCGCGAAATTCAGATCGTCTAGTTGTTTGTTAGAGTCCATTGAATTCCATTTCTGGTAGTAGTCATTGACTGTCCACATAGATAAACTTAACTATAAACATATGCTCACATTTGTTGGAAACATTGAATGAAATGTCAGTAAAGGAAATGTCTGTCTGTGTCTGTCTGCCTGCTTGTGTGCCTACATGCCTGCCTATCAGAGATTTCAGTCTTCACTATGAATATATGTGCACATGTGTGTGTATGCACACATGTACATATCTGATGACTTGATTTAAAAAAAAAAAAAAGTCACCTCAGCTCATAAAGCTATGACTGTGTGAGATCATTAGCACTTCATTCACCTCTCACAGTTACCAACCATGGGATTATCTATCATGTTACCCATAATCATTAGCACAGTTGTAGTAGAAGGCTCTAATCTGCAGCTGGAGAGCCAAATTGAGGCCCTGGAGATTTGAATAAAAACAGTCAAATACAGAGATTCTAGAGAGACTGGAATGAAAAGAGAGTTGATAAAAGAAAAAAGAACAAAGCCATCTGAAACATTTTGGCCACATTAAAAGACATAGCACTCTTCTAAAAACTATAGTGGACTGAGGAGTCGAAGGCAGATGAGCAAGAGTAGACAGTTATATAAGTGGGAAGATACCATCAGGAGATGAACACAGTAGTGTGTATAGCCAGGGTGAAAGACAATGCATGTTGGAGACCCATTGCAGCCAACCTTCATTGAAGAGATTTAATCTGATTGATTGAAAAGAAAAAAAAGGGAAAGCTCTGTGGTTAAGTGTGAAAAGGCCCAAAAAATAAGTTTACATGAACTAGATTACAAAGGTTTCAAAGACCAGAGCATTGACTTCATTGCACCAGGTTTTATCCCACATGGATTGTCTCTTTCCACAAGGCGGCCTGTCAAAAACGTCGCACAAAGCACAATTTCCATATCTCCGTTGAAGACCTCCGAGAGTCTATTAGAAATTTGCATGCGTGAACTGAATGTTGTAGCCAGAATTGAACCTTTACCCTTCAGAGCATGAGGCAGGCAGTATAACCATCTTGCCATGGAGACTCCCTAGAACAAGTAGAATTTATATGAAAGTGTGTGAATAGTCACGGAGCTCTGGTGGTGCACTTACCTACCATCACTGGGCTTGTTGCATTTGATCGCCAGTACTGATAAGGTTTAATTGCTACTGACCCGTGTGGCTCTAGGATCAATCCAGCCTCCTAAAAGTGGATACCCGAGATTTCCCTCAGACAGTACAAATTTGTTGGTGTAACACTGATCACTTTTCCTCATAATTTGCTTGGCTATTGAAAATATGGTCCTACCATATTACCTCTTGCATGCGTTATGGCAAGTGTATGGGTTTGCTTCATTGACATTGTGTGAAGAATACAACAGATATGAGATATGTCTGGAGAGACATTGTTTGTGATGAATGCATTGAAACACCAGGACATTACAGGGTCAACTGTAAGATAAAAGTTAGTTACATATCCTTTACAGGACATGACAGTAAACCCCAGCTTTTGTTGGCTGTTTGTGATTTCATAGCAAGTTTAAGTTCAGTAGTTTGCCATTGCTTTCTGAACGATTGACACCCATACCATTTTATAAAAACCCAACGCAAGACTGTCTGCTGCCAAATCACCTGCAGCTGTGTTTCGAACGCAGTATGCAGGATTACGAGCTGCATCCGTAAACCCCTTCACCACATAGCTGGCTGTAAATAAGTTAGTAAATTAAAGGCACCTTTTCATTGCCTTGGCCACTTTTGACAGTCCACCAAAAAATGCTGGAGTTGGCTGCGACATCTTATAAAAGGATATGCAACTAACTTGTATTGCCTTAAAGCACCTCAGGCATATGGTGCCCATATGTTTATAGACCAATGGTTGCTCGGTGGGTGGTGTGGTGTGTGTGGTCAGTATCACCCCAAGAACCACCTTTACTTCCCAAGTCATTTACTGTTACCTGTTTTAGGCCAGGCCTACCTAGAGCCCAGGCCAATTGGTAAACGTGCAACCTGATGCCTTTTGAACCTGTGACCACCATGCTGGCAGACGGGCGTCTTGCCAATACACTTCCAAGGCTACCATTGTCAACTGTGCATTAATTAATTGATAATTCCACAGAATCCTCCACGAGAAGCCAGTAAACAGGTCCAGAGAGAGGAAAAAGAGGATCAACGACTCCAGGGCCTTCAGTTTTCATTTCCTGAGTGGATATATAGAAAATCCAAACCCACAGTTTCAAGCTGGAAAGAGTACAAAGAGAAGCTGGCAGAGCAAGTGAAAGACATGTCACAAACTACACCTGTTGACCACTTGTGGACAGGCAAAGTTACTCCACTCGTTCATCCTGGAGAGAACTGGTCATACCGTAAGTTATTAAACACCTAGTTTTTCCAATTTTGCGTTAATTTTGCTACTACAGTAATTTGTCAAGTTTTGATCTAATTCATTGTCAATAAACAACATGCTATGTTTGTAAAATGGTTTTTAATGTAAAATTGAGAGTAGTAACTGAAGCCTGCTGTGAAAGTGAAAGAATAATAATTGTAACCTGCCATGAAAGTGAAAGAAAGAGTAGTAACTGAAACCTTCCATGAAAGTGAAAGAATAATAATTGTAACCTGCCATGAAAGTGAAAGAAAGAGTAGTAACTGAAGCCTGCTGTGAAAGTGAAAGAATAATAATTGTAACTTGCCATGAAAGTGAAAGAAAGAGTAGTAACTGAAACCTGCCATGAAAGTGAAAGAATAATAATTGTAACTTGCCATGAAAGTGAAAGAAAGAGTAGTAACTGAAGCCTGCTGTGAAAGTGAATGAAAGAATAGAAACTAACCCACCATGAAAGTGAAAGAAAGAATAGTAACTAACCCACCATGAAAGTGAAAGAAAGAACAGTAACTAAAACATACTATAAAGTGAAAGAAAGAAGAGTAACTGCAACTTGCCATGAAAATGAAAGAAAGAATAGTAACCGTCTTAAAGACCCATTATAATATCGTCACACTATCATGTTTCTTTTCATATAGCATAGCCGCTCTGTCTCTTAACAAATGTCAGTCATCTGTGTTATGGATGTTATGAAACTGGGTGTTTCGTTGGGGACTATTGTGTTGACATTCTGGCGGAGGCATTATGCACAGTGTATCTGTGCGGGCTGTTGTTTGTCGAGACTCCTGTCTTTTCCACTTTTCACATTGGGCAGTGGGGAGCATTTTGTGCGATATTCACTGGCACAGGAACGGAGCATAATGGGGACAACCCGTTGCTATGAGGTTGGAACTACGACTAACTAACTAACTAACTATATCAATGCCACTGTCTTAGATCATCCTGCATACTTTCTTTCAGACTGCCTCTTTTACCACTAATCATTCCATTTGTCTCAGTGTTCTCCAGTGGATCAAAGAACACTGTCTCTTACTTATTGTTGCATATCAAGGTTTCTTTCTTTGGTCATGTGATGAGAAGAGAGGCATTGGAGAACATCGTGACAACTGGAAAGATCGAGGGAAAGAGGCAGACCAAGAGAAATGATGCTGGATGGATTGTGACAGTGGAATGGAGGAATATCATCAGCAGAGTTGATCTAGAAAACCAAAGACCGAGATCTGTGGAGAGTCATGAACACCTAAGCCAGCTGGCATGGCACTTAATGATGATGATAATAATATTTTACTTTCTTTAGCCTCTTCCAGGCAATCATTGTTAGTTACTGTGGTTCGTCCAAGGTGTTCATGAAATGTCTCATCTCTGCTGTCTTCAGAGTGCTCCTAATTTATTCATCCATATTCCACTACTATAGAACCCCAGCTAAGCGAAACACAACTTGGATTTAGGAAAAACAAAGGATGCACAGATGCCCTTTTTGCTCTTAGACAACTTATAGAAAAATCAATTGAATTCAATTAAACACTGTACACAGCTTTTGTCGACCAAGAAAAGGCATTCGATAGAGTAGATGGAAACAAGCTGTGGGAAATCCTTAAACAATATGGAGTGAGTACACATCTAACAAACCTATGTAGAAGTTTATACAACGACAGTGAATGCATAGTGAGGGCAACTGGAGGACACTCAGAACCCATCACCATAAGATCTGGAGTACGACAAGGTTGTGTCCTGTCCCCTCTCTTGTTCATAATATATATAGACAACATATGTAAAGAAACCAGCCAAGCAGAGACAGCAAGAATACCGCATGATGAGAACACAGAAGAAGAACCATCTGCAAATCTAACCATTAGAGAACTCCTGTTTGCGGACGACCAAGCACTAATAGCAAAATCAGAAGCTGAATTACAAGACCACATGAATAGTCTAAATGAAATGTGAAGGGAACATAACATGAAAATTAGCACAAGCAAAACAGAGGTAATGACTGTAACTAAAGAAGAACAAACAACAACAGTTCACCTAAATGAACATCCCTTGAAACAAGTAAAGAGTTTCAAGTACCTAAGAAGTATAATATCATCAAATGGCAGATCAGAAGACGAGGTCGAAAATAGGTGCAATAAGGCAAATCAACTCATTGGACAAATGGCACCAATACTAAAGAACAAACATGTATCAATAACTACTAAGAAAGCACTTTACAACACAATCTTCCTACCAACTCTATGCTACCAATGCCAAACCTGGACAATGACAGAAAAAGAGAAAAGAAAAATCACAACAGAAATGAGGTTCCTGAGAAGAATACTCAATGTATCAAGAAGAGTTAAGATCAGAAATGAAGAAATCAGGACTAACGTGGGGGTTAAAGCACTTGATTTTATTAGAAAGCAGCAAATCAAATGGTTTGGCCATGCAAGTAGGTTACCAGTCAACAGCATACCACAACACAACACGCAATGATGTACAGACCAGATGGAAACAGAGGAAGAAGTCGACCACGTAAACGTTGGACGGAGGGAATAGCAGTGTCCATGGGAATATCGATATATGAAGCCCATAATCGGGCACTCTCACGATGTTTATACTTCACCTTGACACCGCAAGGTACAAGAGGAACATGATGAGATGAGATGAGACATTCCAAGATTTACTGCCATACAGCAGAACACATTTGATATAGCATTTCAGAACGTGAGGATTGCTCAATCAATAGGGAACTGGACTCTGGAAACATTAAGCCAACATTAAGCCGGTGGATCAAATCCTGACTGTGAATTTATATATTCCCCCTGGAAGGTTAACCCGGTCAACAAATGCCTGCAGAAGCCGGATGTGTCGGCCTAACGGCGCAAGAACACAGCTCTGCTGTAAACAGGCACAATGCAATCACGTCGGAAAAAAACACTCCGGATGAACGCAGCAGAAGAAGAAGAAGAACTCTCTCAACTTCTAAAATGCAGCTTGTTTTGGCAGACTCTAAATCTCTGTTGCACATCTTCTGTCTGATGTTATGAATTCCTTCAAATATTTGCATTTATTTTCTGTTTTAGCATTTTTCTTTCAACTGTAGGATCACGTATTGA
Organism: Cepaea hortensis; assembly: GCA_963921405.1. NCBI lineage: Eukaryota > Metazoa > Mollusca > Gastropoda > Stylommatophora > Helicidae > Cepaea > Cepaea hortensis. The sequence goes on along the minus strand of OY992880.1, from coordinate 43,791,094 downwards.
TGTTATATTTTTCTTTGATACAACCATTGTTTCTATATTTCTTGATATTCAAAGAAAGTCCTTGTTTTGAACTTTCTATTATACAATGTCAAACAGCTATAGATCTTTTGTGTTTTCAGCTGTCAATTCTGTGTCATGTGTTTAATGCAGATTTTTTATATTATAGCCTCAGACTCGTAATCCTGGTCTATCTTTGATGTCCCTCAGTATTATTTTGTTATAGAGACATAAGAGATTCAGTGACAAAACATATCCTTATCTTACTACTTGCTTTATCTCTTCATAATTGCTCACTTTATTTTAACGCCCGCTGCTTGTTTCTAGTAAACATTTTTGTTATTATTCTGAGATCTTTCCCATAACATTTTAATATCCTCCAAAATTTTGATAATTTCATCATATTTACTTTATCAAATGCTTTGGTATAATCTATAAAATACAAGTATAGGTCTTTCTGTGTCCATTTGATCTCACTGTTAGTATTCAGAATGTATATATTTATTTCTTTTTTTGTCCTTTTCCTTTCCACAAATCTGATTATTCTTAACTAATTTCCACCTTTGTTTTTCTCATTATAATTCTGAATAGAAGGTTGTAAATATCATAGTACAGTTTAGTTAGTATTTCTCCCCAGGACTTCTAATTCACCTACCGTGATTTCAAATGGCTCGTTTTTCCTTCCTTCATGTATTTGATTGCATCAGTGACTTCTTCATTTAGTATAGCCCGACCTTCTAAATTACATTCTTCTGTTAATTGTTTTTTTCTCAATCATATAACTTTTCTGCCGGCTGCCTAGCCAAGGGGTTAGCAGCTTTCTCCGTTAATCCCGAATACTCTCGTGGTCGACGTGAGCGCACGAGAATTAGAAGTGGTTCGAGTCGCCTCAGTGACTTATGAGAGTATGGAGCCGGTCGCTCAGAAAGTCGTGGCGTGCTGATGAGCGTACTAGCCTAGGAATCAACATACAGCTGAAAGATGCTGGTGTTGACCGCAATATCCTGAAACAGGATGGAAACGCGGGGAAAAAAAAATAACTCTTCTATACATTGAGTCCACCTCTTTATCAATACCAACTTCCTGTTTTACCGTTTCTGTCTTTGATTTGAAACATTGTGATTTATCTTGTTTTTCTGCTTGTTAGATTACTGATTAGTCTGCATTTATTATCAGTCATTAATAGAATTTAATTCAGTTTTCTTGAACTGCTCATTTAATGCATTTATCTCTAATTTCTTGATTTATCTTATTATCCTTTATGTCATGAAATAGGTACCTATTATATTTGTGGAAGAAAAGTAAAGTGATATGGAACTGGACATCTCACTACATAGTGCAGTAACCGAGTATATGTGTAGGCTTAACATGTCACATCCCTATTACATTATCTACCACAGCATTATCTTGCACTCATTAAATTGTGTTCAACAGCCAATTGCACGATTGCTTTTTTTTTTCCTTCAGAGAGTATTCTGGACAAACTCAGTATTATCCAATCTGCAGACAATGCTACACTTTTAACAGAGTAAGTTATCATTTTTATACCATACTTGTTCAGTGTGTATATTGGTTGTTTGATTACACTAGTCAAATTCATATGTGTTTGTTTTTGAACATGTTGATTTATTTACTCATCATTCCCTCTGGGCTTTGGGTTGGTATCTTGTAATTAAATACATGAAACCAGCGGAATCATTACCTCATAGGCCTCATCTCTATAAGTCTGTTTGTGCTAATTGAATCATGGCCTGGTTGCATTCTAATATGCTTCTCCGGAGATAAAAAAAAAGTCGCTTAAAAGTCGTCAGGGTCGACTTCATTGCATCAGGTTTTTATCCTATATGGCTCAGTCTTTTTCTGCAGCGCGGGTTGCTGAAAGCGGCGCACAAAGCATGAACTTCGTAGCTCCAGCGACAATCCCCAGGAGCACGAAAAAATGCACTCGTGAGCCGAAGGACGCGGCCCAGAATCGAACCCACAACCTTCAGAGACCGAGTCAAACAGCTTGACCACTTCGCCATAGAGACTCCCATTCTCCGGAGATACACAGTCCAGTACCAGTCTTGCTCTGCCCGCTGGTTTAAGAGTTTGGAGAGGGGAATCAGAGCCCTGCAACACAGGTCCTATGGAGATGGTACTTTGATACTGAGTCGAGAGAAGTCTACACCAACGTCACTCATAAATGGAAGTCCTGTTCAGGGCCTAGATGACCTAAATTAGAAAGAACTTGAAAGGTTAGATGTGATTCCTAAGATGAATGTTGCAAATTCCTTGGACTGCCAAAGTAACTTACAACGACTGCCTGAAAGAGGCTAATGAAACTAGAACATTATATACAACAATAAGAAAAAGATACAGTTTTCTTTGTTCATGTGATGAGAAGAGAGGCATTGGAGAACATCGTGACGACTGGAAAGATCGAGGGGAAGAGAGGCAGAGGCCAACCAAGAGAAATGATGCTGGATGGATTGAGACGGTGGCATGGAGGAATATCATCAGCAGAGTTGATCCAGAAAACCAAAGACTGAGATCTGTGGAGAGACATGAGCATGCACTGGCATGGCACTTGATAATGATGGTGGTGATGATGATGATGCGATCACCTAAACGTCAATGCATACGTCTTAAGAGGGAAAACTCAAGACTTCCAGAACGTTCACAACTAACAAATCATGTTTTCATCAAATATTATGTATTTCATAAACTTTCAGCTAACGTGAAATTTCCTCCGTGTTTGGTGTAGTGAGGGAATGTGAGGAGATTAAAAATGTGTATGTAATTTCTTCTTCAGAGTAGTTAATCTTGGGAGTCTCCTTGGCAAAGTGGTCAAGCCATCTGCCTTGTGTTCCGAAGGTTGTGGGTTTGATTTCGGGCTACGTCTTTCGGTTCATTAGTGCATTTTTCTCGGAGAATCCTAGGAGTCATCGCTGGAGCTACGGAGTTTGTGCTTTGTGCGACGCTTTTGGCAGGCCGCCCTGCAGAAAGAGACCGAACCATATGGGATAAAACCTGGGGCAAAGAAGTCGATCCTCTCGACAATTAAGACTTCTTTTAAAGATATAATTGTAAAGGTATGACTATAGCAAAGGTCTGCACTCCTTTGTTAAGAAGCAGGTGTATCAGTTGAGACCATTGAGTACAAAATTGGATTCTTTGTGATTTGTTCTCTTACTTATGGCACTATACTGTCCAACTCTGTGTGATGGTGCAGTGACCAGCATGCTTACCTGCTTGATATGTGGTCATGTGTTTGAATCTATTTGAAGCAGATTTTTACAAAAGTGTTACCTGGGCTCCCAGGTCAACCCATCCTAAAAATAGTTCCAGGAAGTAAAGGCAGCTGACGTGATATTGACGACATCACCTGCCAAGTGCCGATCGGTCTGTAAAAATATGGAGCTAGCATCATCAATTCAGTGCTCCTTAAGGTGTGCAAAAGGGAGCTTTACTTATTTGTTACTCCCCAGCTCTGACTGTGTTTATTTATGTCTTCTACCTCTGGATGTGGTGTCTAGCTTTGTTAACGAAGACGATAGAGTCCAATCATAAGAGCATCATGTGGCAGGTTAAAGTAACTCAAACAGGAACTTGCCGTACAACTATTAAAAGTGTACAGAGCAGTCTTGGTTTTGTTGAGTTCATCACCAAAACAAGAAGCTGGCCCTTTCTATCCAAGACCGGGCATCCAAACAATGGGAGTTTTATTAGGTTTTCATCTTCTACCATCTTCACATAGTGGGCTTTTACCTCAGTGTGATAACTAATTGTCTGCTCAGTCCTTACACTGCCTCAGTGAGTATTCACTTTGTTAGCACCATGAACTTATCTATCTCTCATTTCTCTATGTGACAGGTCCATTGATATTCTAGTGGCATTATGTCACTTATGATAATGATAACACTCTTGTCATCCTTCTGTCTATACTGGTCAAAGTCATATAGGAGTATTATTTTTAGCTCATAAAAGAGTAACCTGTTCCACTCATCCAAGAATAATCTGTCCCACAAATACAGTAGATGGTTTCCTTCATGTATATAATCAGTTATGTCAACACCACATTTACTCTACCGGATTCAAACTCGCATCCACACATCTAGAATGCCTAGGGTCAAACCAAGTATTGTCTGCTTATATTTCACAAGATACCTTCAGTCATTCAGCTATTCTCATGCAAAGCACCCTGTTCTATAAGCTCATCTTAAAATAATTTGACAGAGTCTGTTAAATAAAGTTCTTGTCTCTAAATTCCATATTTCAAATCTTGGCCAACTGCCTGACCTGTCATGTCAACACTTGAGTTTATATTAATTCCTTGCCGTCTTGTCTATTCATACTTCTCATTTAACTCCTGCTCTGTAATAATATAAAACTCCTGCTATGACTTGTGGCTTTGTGCTTCCCAGTTAATTGTGACTTTACTCCTCAGCTCCCATTGTGTTGTTATGTGTGACTTTACTTACCAAGTCTGTATAGTTATTTGTGCCTTCACTCCTCAGCTCTGATTGTGTGGTTGATGTTAAAGTTACGTTTGATGTCCACCTGCCCGACAGTCGATTCAAAAAGAGTATGCCAGGAGTTCCTAACCACCGTGTCTCTGTGTGCAAGTAAGTAATTATTACACATTGCTGATACTTGAATTTCAACGAGGGCTTCCTCATAATAGATCGGAAATTGCTACAGAAACAGTCTCTGTAAGGCAGTTTGTGTTTCACTTAGGCTACTGTAAGGTAGTGTAAGGTACTGTGGGAGCCTCTGTGGTGAAGTGGTCAAGCCGTTTGACTCGTGCTCCGAAGGTTGTGGGTTCGATTCCGGGCCGCACCCTTCGGTTTACGAGTTAAATGTTTCGGAGACTCCTGTGGGTCGTCGCTAAAAGCTACGGAGTTCGTGCTTTGTGCGACGCTTTCCGTGGTTCTGAAAGAGACCGAGCCATATGGGATAAAACCCGGTGCAAAGAAGTCGACCCTGTCGACTTTTAAGCGACTTTTTTACTGTAAGGTAATGGACTGCTGTTGTTGTCCCATGCTCGAGAAAGATCTTAAAGTTGATATGTATCTTTTAAGTCACTGCTAGATCTTATTTGCTGCCATTGACTAGCCACTGTAATATGATGGATATTATATTGTTAGTTTTTTTAAGTTTAGTTTTAGTCGACGGATCAACATCATGGCACATGGGTGTAACCCATAAGTGCTCCGTTCTACTCCTAACTCAAGCCTGAGTCCTGAGAATCTCAGCTCAGTGCATAAACTCCGTAGCACCGGCGAGGATCCTTAAATACTTTGGGTAGATTTTTAACGCAAAATTTGTGTCCGGGCAGCGCCGTTAGGCTACTCTTTTTCAATATCCATCTTCCAAGAGACGAATGGAGACGGATTGTATCTGCAGAAAAGAACCTCAATGGCTCGGAACGCTGAAGAAGAAGAAGAAGAGATTTTTTACGTGCGCCACAATACACATGGGCATCCGATCTCACTACCCAGAGACCAGGGGAAATTGTGTTACTAGAAGTCCACATGAAAAACAATCCTGGCCCACACCGGGGCTTGAACTCGGGACCTCCAGCACTTGAGGCGGACACCATACCTCAAAACCACTCAGCCCCCCAGTGCTGTTAGTTGTTAGTTGTATGTATTATTGTAGCTTTCCGCTGTATAATATGTTGCATATTATACTGTTAGTTGACAGTTGAATTCATTATAGCTGTATATTAATTATTGTGCTTCATTGATTGATGTTCCTATCCTTGAATGAGCCAAACTGTGGTGATTATATTTGCACCTCTGAGCTGGTCTTGGGTTCCCTTTAGGCTCAAGTTCAGAGAAATTCCAGCATATGCTCCCATAAACAACATTATAACAATGTTTTGTGAGTAACTACTCAAATAGCAGCAGCAGTGCTAGGATGAACAAGTCATCCTGCCACCAGTGGGGATTGACTCTGGACCACTGTCTTGGCACGCAAGCGCACTACTGACTGTGCACAAGAAGCATAATCACATGTAACACTTTAGAGGCCAGCATAACCGACTGGATAAGAGTCCTCATTCTTAAATAATCGGTGCTAATGCCAAGGTAGCGGGTTCAACCCCTACACCGGTTAGTTGACAGAAATGTTGACTTCTTGTCCTTGATTTGAGGACATAAAGTACAAGTATCTCTGATGATGGGGGACACTGGTAATAGGGAAAGCTAATCCACACGCAAAAATCAGTCCAGCAGGTTAGTCGTAGCTAGTATCACATGTGTGGACTAAGCTTGAGTTCAAAGCAAGTGAACGTTAACAAACTATGTTTGGGACAGAAAAGGTTTAGGAGTTGACCACATCATGTCAGTTATCTCGTTATTATTTCCTGTCCTGTGCTGCATATCACTTCCATCGTATCAAATACTAGCATGGTCTGTTCACCCTTTTTAAAAACTTTTGTTGGATAAACTTTGACGATCAAAGAACAGCGCTCTAGGGCGGGATGGCATAAGATACGATGACATCAATAGGTGTACCGACAACAAGCTAGAGAAACAGCAGACATGTACAACAACAGTATAGGGAGTGCTAGCATCAAAGAGGAGTGGTTACACAGCTATCTGATCCCCTTACCAAAGCCTGGCAAAGACCACACAAAAATTCAGGGATATCGAATAATAACCATGCAGAATACAATAGGCAAGCTACCGGAGAAGTTAATTGCCACGAAAATATCAAGCCAGCTAGAGAGGCAAGGTGTTTTCCCACCTACCCTGGGTGGGTACCGTCCAAAAAGAGAAACCTGGACCAATGCAGCAGTTTTTGCCCATGATGGTTTCCACTCAGGCATTGAAACCTTTGCTGCAGCGATTGATCTTGAGGATGCGTACGACAGAGTACCATTGGATTTTTTAATGCTTCAGCTTCTTGAACTCAAGATAAGTCCTTTCCTCCTTAGTTGGATTGCTGCAGCCCTCTTCCAATGGAAAGTAGTTTTTAGATGTGGCAGTTGGACTTTGGAACCAACAACAATATATCCTGGCCTACCACAGGGATCACCATTATCTCTGGTGCTGTTCAACGCCTACACAGTGAGAATCACCAGTGAGCAGCAGATCACTGGATCAGGGAGGATATTGTCATATGCCGACGATGTTTTAGTGTATCGCCAGGGTAAGGATAGAGATCAGGTTGCTGTGGAACTACAAACCAAACTCAATCGCATAAGTACTTGGTGTGTTGAAGCTGGGGCAATGGTTAACCCAACAAAGGAAACAGTGACATGGTTCTCTTTGAATAATCATATTGTCTACACTCCAACACCAGCTGTAAATCTGTGTTCAGAGACTGTGGAAAGAACGCAGGCAATGAATTACCTGGGGATACATTTTGATTTAAGCCTTGCTTATAATGAGCACATAGACCAGGTGATAACAAAGGTCAAGTGGGGGTTGGCTGTGATGGCAGCAGCAAACTGAGTAGCGCCATCTATGTCTTCTATACGAAGGGCTGGTCATTTCTGTTTTTGAGTATGCGTTGGCGATCCTGACTCTCAGCTGTAAGCAGATAGAAAGGATGAAAAGGATACAGAACGAAGCTATGCGCATTATTCCTGGATGTACAAGAGATACAGCGTGCAGGGCGATGTGCTACCTTCTTGATTTTCCAACCATTTGAAGACAGAATACAAATTTGCAGAGCACATGCCTACCTCAGAGTTAACGCAAACACACAACATCCACTGCATAGTGAAATTATGAAGGTGAAGGGCAGCAGGTTAAAAAGAGGAAGGTTGTGGATGGGTCAAGCCGAAGACATTGTTCAACAGGTGTGTTCACTTGAGGACTTAGAACCTGGCGAGGAGTGGTTACAAGTGCCAACATATTTCTGTACACCCATTTCAGTTTGCATCCAACTAGACAGAAAATGCAGATAAGAAAATCCTGTTGCTGTGGAGGCGGAAGTACAAGTGTTGATTTTCGAGAATTTGTTAGACGGTGATGCTGTCATTTACACAGATGGGTCGGTCGTCAGGCGCGTGAGAAGCTCATGGGCCTTTACGGCTCAGGCCGGAGGGAAAATTGTGAAGGTGGACTCCGGTGCTTTTGCTGAGACCACAAGTAGCCTGACTATGGAAGTCATGGCAGTAAGTAAATCAATAACATGGCTCGAGACACAGACATTCACTAGGGCATGTTTCCTTAACGACTCAGTGAGCATGCATGCTCAAGAGATTAGAGATGGGGTGGATCCGAAGAGAGTGGATGCTGTCTCTGGAGCGGTCTCAGCTGGCAAAGATTAGATTCATCTTCGTGCCAGGGCATGCAGGAGTACAAGGAAATGAGGCAGACGCGCCATGGACCAGACTGACATTCTGAATGCTTGACATTCTGAATGCTCTACGAGAAGTAAGACTTTTGTGAGAACCAAGTGATGACTGTGAATCTACAACCATGGTCAGACTGCGAGAACAGAAAATTTAAAGAGGTGTGGCCACACAAGAACACTATGCAGGAAGCCAAAGAAGATTGATAAACCAAAACAGAACTGGTGTCGTTAGCCGCTACACGCTGCGGGATTTGCTGAGGAGGGGATCAGAGCACTTATGGACTGAATGGTTCGATGTGCAATGAGGATTATCTGTCGACTAACTAACTAACTAACATCTGAATGTTGTAATGGTGTAAATGTAAGAGTATTTTCAATGGCTAAAGTAAGCTTGATACTGTGAAATATTTTGTCACACCTCAGATGGTTCCATTAGATGTATGTTGTTGTATTTTCAGGTGTTCCTCTGACCTTCCAGGTTTGGCAGAACTCCACCAGGTGTGGTCCCGTTTCAAGGATGAGGTTCCTTTACTCTGGGCAGTGGTTGATTCTGGGGAGATTGCATTTTATGTGTTTAGCACTGACAATTCTAAGCCATTTGTTTAGTTTGATATTTACTAACGTTTGCATTACATTTATTAAAATTGTTATTGAAATGTGTGTGTAGGCATATAACCTAATTAGCATTACTACTTTAGAAAGTGAATATATATATATCAATATATATATATATATATATATATATATATATCTTCATAAATAAAGGGAACAAATAAAAGGAGAAAAAGCCAGAAATCTTGTGTGAATAATAGGTTGCAGCAGTGAGTATGTATTTTGTCTTGTTCTTCTTCACTTGTTCAGGTTTGTTTAAAAAGATGGTTGTCACACTGTTTGTTTACAACAGACCTGCAATATGTGTGCCTTGTGGTCGACACAAGATTTCATCCCAGCATTTTGTTGCTAGGGTTAGTCTTTTCGGGTGTAATTTGTTCGACCAAGATTGTAGTGAAGTGTTGTGGCTGTTGGGTTTATTTTCAGTTGTGCACAAGTCTTGTGTGCAATGCATGATGGGAACAATTGTGCATCCCGATAACAGGAGGGAAAATGAAAACCAAATGAAAATATGGTTACTGTTGCCATACTTAAAGATAGTTTGGGCCTTATAGAAATGTCTACAAGATTATCATCATTCTTGGGTAGTTGCTAGGTATTGCTATACAATTTCTCTAATTTTACAAAATTCAGAAGATAAATATGTTTGCTTTAGTACTAATGAAAACACGAATTGAAGTCATTGTTTCTAGATTATGTTCATGTGTTGTTTTTTCTGTATAACTCATTGAGGTGCACTCATAAACACAGTAGTTAGTGCACTCTCAGGGTCGGCCTCTACTACGATACAAAGATGTGTGTAAACGGGACATGATTGATACAGGCATTGATAATGCACATTGGGAGCAAGTCGCCACTGAACATGTTGCATGGAGGGCAAACATCAGAAATGGAATAAAGACAAAGGAGAAAATTATTGCAGATAAGTCACACCGAGCGTTTGAGACGTAAAATTGTGCATGATGGTGGAAATGACCACGTGTTCGCATGCACCCACTGTGAACGGACATATGCAGCGCAAATTGGCCTTACCAGTCACATTCGCTACCGCCATAGGTAAAAGTTATTATGCATTTTTAAAGCACAAACTATCATCTGTCAAGATGGCAAGGTGCCAATGATAGTGCACTCATATAGAAACACAGTAGTTAGTGCACTCATATAAAAACACCGGTTAGTGCAGTTATGTACAAGAACAGTGGTTAGTGCACTCATGCATACGCACAGTGGTTAGTGCACTCATGCATACGCACAGTGGTTAGTGCACTCATGCATACGTAGTGGTTAGTGCACTCATGCATACGCACAGTGGTTAGTGCACTCATGCATACGCACAGGGTTAGTGCACTCATGCATACGCACAGGGTTAGTGCACTCATGCATACGCACAGTGGTTAGTGCACTCATGCATACGTAGTGGTTAGTGCACTCATGCATACGCACAGTGGTTAGTGCACTCATGCATACGTAGTGGTTAGTGCACTCATGCATACGCACAGTGGTTAGTGCACTTATATACAAACACAATAGTTAGTGCACTCATGTACAAACCCAGTAGTTAGCGCACTCATGTATACGCTCAGTGGTTAGTGCACTCATATACAAACAGTGGTTAATGCACTCATATACAAACACAGTAGTTTGCGCACTCATATACAAAAACAGTGATTAGTGCACTCATATACAAACAGTGGTTAGTGCACTCATATACAAACACGGTGGTTAGTGCACTCATATACAAACACAGTGATTAGTGCACTCATATACAAGCACAGTGATTAGTGCGCTCATATACAAACAGTGATTAGTGCACTCATATACAAGCACAGTGATTAGTGCACTCATATACAAGCACAGTGATTAGTGCACTCATATACAAACACAGTGATTAGTGCACTCATATACAAGCACAGTGATTAGTGCACTCATATACAAGCACAGTGATTAGTGCACTCATATACAAACAGTGGTTAGTGCACTCATATACAAACACGGTGGTTAGTGCACTCATATACAAACATGGTGGTTAGTGCACTCATATACAAACATAGTGGTTAGTGCACTCATATACAAACAGTGGTTAATGCACTCATATAAAAACACAGTGGTTAGTGCACTCATACAAACACTGGTTAGTGCAGTTGTATACAAGCATAGTGATTAGTACTCCCATGGAGAAACAGTGATTACTGCAGTCAAGCACACAGATAGCGGTTAGTGCAGTCGTGTACACGCAAATTGATTAGTGCTCTTGTACAACAATTGGTTAGTGCTCTCATGTACAACCAAATTGGTTAGTGCAGTCATGTACAAACACTGGCTGGTGCAGTTATGTAGAAACACCATGGTTCAGAGGCCATTCCCAGGCACTCTCAAGATTAGATCCTGTTCTCATCAGTATAAGGCTGACATTGACTCAGCCTCATCAAATAGTAGCAGATCATTATCTGGGCAGGAAACGTGACAAGCAGTGGAACTTCTCACCTCACCTTGCTGTACTGTGACCCAGTATGTGAAGACTGAACAATCCACATCTTAACTGTAGTGTCTTTATTGTGGTTAAAAATGATCCTTTGTAGTTTAGCAATATGGTTTATTAGGTAGCTGTGGTTTGACAGTCACCAGCATGCTTGCCTAACAGCCTGGGAGTCATGCGATCGAATCTGCATTGAGTCAGATTTTGTAAAATTAACATGCGGCTGCCAGGTCGGCACAGGGAGTCACTGTGGCGAAGTGGTCAAGCCGTTTGACTCGTGCTCCAAAGGTTGTGGGTTCGATTCTGAGCCGCACCCTTCGGTTTACGAGATAAATGTTTTGGAGACTCCTGTGGGTCGTTGCTAAAAGCTACGGAGCTCGTGCTTTGTGTGATGCTTTCCGCACTGCGGAAAGAGACTGAGCCATATGGGATAAAACCCGGTGCGATGAAGTCGACCTTGTCGACTTTTAAGCGACTTTTTTAACCTGGAAAGTGACCACTGCCAGTATGATATTAATCATATGACCCCATCATATAACGATTGGTATATACAAATGTAGGGCTAGCACTGTATGCCCATCTGTCTGTTCCACTTGTCACATGGGGCAGTGAGGGGCATTTTGTGTGATATTCACTGGTACAGGAACAGATCATTATGAGGCAACCTTTTGCTGTGAAGTTGGAACCGCGACTAACTAACTAAGACCTCAAGACATGTAGGATGGGTCCTTAACTTATTTGACCTCTTTACTTAAACATAATCCTTCATGTTTGGTTAAGCAGTATGGGGTATTGGTTCGTGTCTGCCACATGTTGCAACTTTAGAAGTGCCTGCGTTGCTAGAATGTCTCATTTCTAGAACAGTGTAGACTCACTGCACTGTAAAAAACAGGGAAAGTGGAGGCTTATGTTGAATAGCTATCATTAGATGGTTGAGTTTGCAGCTGTTAATGATCAACAACCCCTACACAGGTCAGTTGGACTAAAATGTTGACTTCTCGTCCTTGACTTGGGGATGTGAATTACAAGTACTTCAAAAGTTGGAGTGGGTTCGCCTGATGGCGAGGGTCACTGGTGACAGGGAAAGCTAATCCACACACAAAAACCAGTCCAGTGCGCTAGAAGTAGTAGCATGAGTATGGGCTATGCTTGAGTTCAAAGCAAGCACATGTTTACCCCCCAAAAAATCATATAGGGATGTTTGTTATTTGAGACAAATCAAGATGACATGTTTGGTTCCTCAAACTAATGACTCGAGGATCTACATTATATTTTTATAGTTCATCAGTTGTTGCATGTTTTTTGTTGTGTATGGATCAGTCAGTAAAATGTAATTGTCAGCATTTGGAATTGTTAACTTATTTTAATAACTAAATTACTTGACAGTGAACAGTTTACAGGTTTTTTTTTCAGTAGTTTGTTTAAGTGCTGGCAAACTGTGTCTTGAGAGACAGCAAACAAAGACCAAGAAGAGCTCCACAAGTAAGGGCACTGAAAGGCAATGAGGTACTTTGGTGTGTCTTAAATGAGAAATACTTTGACATTGGATAATGGAGAAACAAATCAGCGGCAGAGAGAAAATGATGGCGTAACAATAAGGTGAAAGGAAAATAGAGGAAAGAGAAAATGATAGAACAACAATAAAGTGTTAGTTGCATATCCATTACAGGTCGTCGCAGTCAACCCTGCATGTTTTGGCTGTTTGGGATTTCTTTTCAAATTTACATTCAGTAGTTTGCCATTGCTTTCTGAATGGCCGGCAGTCATACCATTTTCATGAAAACCAATGCAAATCAGTCTGCTGCCAAATCGCCAGCAGTTGTGTTTTGAATGAGTGATTACGAACTGCGTCCGTTACCCCTTCGCAGTCTGGTGAAGAAATACAAATCATGGGGTTTGAAATTAAGGGGAAGAGAACATATTGGAATAGCAATAAGGTGAAGAGAAAATGATGGAGTAGCAATAAGGGGAAGAGAGGCAATGATGCAGTTGAAAATAAAGAGGGAAGAGAGTAAAATGATGGAGTAGAGGGGGAAAAAAAACAACAAAATGATTGAATAGAAAATAAGGGGAAGAGAGAAAATGAAGAGGTACAAAATAATGGGATGAAGAAAAATGGTGGCGTACAGGCTATAAAGAAAAGAAAAAACCGATGAAGTACAAAATTTATCGAGTCAATATCACTAAGACAGATTGCCATCACACAGGAACAAAACAAAACATTAGATTTTTCAGGGACAGTTGATAGAACATCAGTCTACTGGATGAATACAAACTCCACATTATCTTCCTTTAGAGCTGCTGTCGTGAAATGCATACCATACAGGCTTATTGATACTGCTGTCTGGGTCCCAACATCTAGAAATGCATACCATACTGACTTACTGATACTGTTGTCTGGGTTCCAACACCTAGAAATGCATACCATACTGACTTATTGATACTGTTGTCTGGGACCCAACATCTAGAAATGCATACCATACTGACTTACTGATACTGTTATCTGGGTCCCAACATCTAGAAATGCATACCATACTGACTTACTGATACTGTTATCTGGGTCCCAACATCTAGAAATGCATACCATACTGACCTACTGATACTATTATCTAGGTCCCAACATCTAGAAATGCATACCATACTGACTTACTGATACTGTTGTCTGGGTTCCAACAACTAGAAATGCATACCATACTGATTTACTGATACTGTTATCTGGGTCCCAACACCTAGAAATGCATACCATATTGACTTACTGATACTATTATCTGGCTCCCAACATCTAGAAATGCATACCATATTGACTTACTGATACTGTTATCTAGGTCCCAACATCTAGAAATGCATACCATGCTGACTTACTGATACTGTTATCTGGGTCCCAACATCTAGAAATGCATACCATACTGACTTACTGATACTGTTATCTAGGTCCCAACATCTAGAAATGCATACCATACTGACTTACTGATACTGTTGTCTGGGTTCCAACATCTAGAAATGCATATCATATTGACTTACTGATACTTTTGTCTAGGTCCCAACACCTAGAAATGCATACCATACTAACTTACTGATACTGCTGTCTAGGTCCCAACACCTAGAAATGCATACCATGCTGACTTACTGATACTGCTGTCTAGGTCCCAACACCTAGAAATGCATACCATGCTGACTTACTGATACTGCTGTCTAGGTCCCAACATCTAGAAATGCATACCATGCTGACTTACTGATACTGCTGTCTAGGTCCCAACACCTAGAAATGCATACCATGCTGACTTACTGATACTGCTGTCTAGGTCCCAACACCTAGAAATGCATACCATGCTGACTTACTGATACTGCTGTCTAGGTCCCAACACCTAGAAATGTATACCATACTGACTTACTGATACTGCTGTCTAGGTCCCAACACCTAGAAATGCATACCATACTGACTTACTGATACTGCTGTCTAGGTCCCAACACCTAGAAATGTATACCATACTGACTTACTGATACTGCTGTCTAGGTCCCAACACCTAGAAATGCATACCATACTGACTTACTGATACTGCTGTCTAGGTCCCAACACCTAGAAATGACAAAATAAGATTCCTGACCTATATGGTTCTGGCATACTATCTGACAGTATCGACAAAGTACAGATGACCATGTGTTCCTATTTATGTTAACACTTCTGAATTAAGAATATTAGGCAGATCTTTTTTCTTTCGAGGGCAGGTCATCACACCTAAATTTTTACCTCTATACCCGGGAAGGTTAACACAGTCAACAAATGCCCGCAGAAGTCGGATGTGTCGGCCTAACGGTGCAAGAGCGCAGCTCTGCTGTAAACAGACACAACGCAATCACGTCGGAAAAAGAAAAAAAAACTGGATGCACGCAGAAGAAGTACCACCTCTATACAATACATCGCTCTCAATCTCCCACGGACACAAATCAGATCAACCATTTTATACCAGTAAAAGAGGAATGTTGCGAATTTCTTGGACTGCCAGCGTAGCTAAAAATGATTGCCTGAAAGAGGCAAATGAAACTAGAACATTATATACAACAATAAGACAGAGACAAACAACTTTCTTTGATCATATGATGAGAAGAGATGCATTGGAGAACATCGTGATAACTCACTGGAAAGATAAATGGATAAAGCAGAGTCGATCCAGAACACCAAAGACCGAGATCTGTGGAAAGTCATTAACGCCTACGCCAGCTGGCCGGGCTCTTGACGATGATGCAGTGGAAACCACTGGACAGGCGCCAATTTTGAGGCTGTCACGTGTTCTATGTCACATCATAATGAGGCGCGGTGGCCAGTTCCCATCCCAACCGCTTTACCTTCACAATTTTCTGTGAAAATTACCTTGTACCCTTTCACGAGGTTGTGTCAGCCACAGAGCTGTTACCATTGAAAAACGGATTCAGGGTGCTAAATAAGCCACCGCAGTTCCGGTTTCACGGTAGCTATGTGTGTTCCCCCAAACAAAATGCGCCACGCATGCGCCGTGCAGACACTGAGTTATGACAAATGGGCGGTTGTGACGTGGAGCACGCCGCATTTTGATCCTCTTACTAGATGCGTCCTTTCATCCAACTCCGATCTGATTACACGAGGGGCGTGGAGCGGGAATCGGTCGATAATTAGCCAAACTAATCTTTGTTAGCACGAAACCCGTGTCTATTGTTCCCATATGTGGAATAAAAGCCTTCACACTTGTGGACATTTTCTCGTGAAAATAGCTGGAAAGGGGCGGAAGGAATAACTGGAGAGAAATGAAGACTTCACAACTATTGTAAAATTTGAACCATTTTCCAGTTGAATGCTTAAACCGACAATATCCATGAGAACAGAATGAAAGTCTAAAATGCACAATGGGAAGTAAAAATATGAAAATGCTTATTAAACATATTATTTTTTTCGCATATCCTTTACAGGACATCGCTGTCAACACCAGCATTTTACGGCTGTTGTTGGTTTCTTGGCAAGATTACGCTCAGTAGTTTGCCATTGCTTCCTGAGCGGCCGGCTCACTTATCCCGTAAGTCACCAACGCGGCGAGAACCGCTAACAATTCTCGCGCGCTGCGTTACCCTACGTGGATAAACGGGATTACGGAGAAAGTCGTTTAAAACCTAGGCCAGGGAGACGGGCATTAAACGGCAATTTAAAAAAGTAAATAAATAAAGGTCCCTATTACACACCTAAGGTGAGTTGGGCAAATGGAGCTATACCTGTATTTTGTATAGACCAAATGACATTCAGTGGGATCGGTATTGCTGGCCGACTCTACTTCCCAATTTACTTCCTGGTGCCTATTTTAAGCTGGGTCTATCTAGGAGCCAAGGTAAATTTAAAAAAAATTCGAAACCTGCCCCTAATCGGGTCGAACCCAAGACTACCACAACGACAGGCGAGCGCTTGGCGCTACGATATGCATGAAAAGTTATACACCGCTTGATTCCATAGCAGATATTGCTGCAGATATATATATATAATTTTAAAAATATGAGTACACTATCCAGTGCCGTCCACCGGGCGCTGGAACGCAAATTATTCCTCCACACGACGCTTGACGGCAGAAGTGGAAGGTGATGATGATGATAATATGAGTTTGTTTTTGCAAATGACATAACAAGCTAGAACCGAAAACCACACTGTTTTAACTGACTCAGCGCCAAACAAAACAGTAGGTTTGGACCAAACACATGGTGCACAATCAAAAGAACAAGTGTTATGCTGTAAATGTCCACTCACTGACCATTGAAATTGCGGTAGATACCGCGAAATCAACAAACAAACAAAAAACACAATGACCCTGGCATGGCGATATATCACCCTTTTGACCAAATGGGAGATCATATTTGATGATATATTATTCTTCGGCACTGAATCAGTAAATCATGGGAGATAATATAGCGGGTTTTCTTGCACCTGGTTTGTGGGTTGTTCAGCCCTCAGGGGGAAACTGAAGGGTAAGGTTGAGGGCAAGCGAGCAAGAGGTAGACAGCGATACAAGTGGGAAGATAACACCAAGAGATGGACGAGCATCCGTCTGACAGAATGTACAGTCAAGGTGAGAGACAGACAGTGTTGGAGATCCATTGCAGCCAACCTTCATTGTGAAGACGGCACCTGATTGATTGATTGATTTATTGTAGGGGAAACCCATGATATGTAGAAATCACGTGATATCGCTGGTCATCTGTCCATGTTTGCGGGCGCTTAGTGCAGTTGATAAGAGGCTACGCTGATAACGTCATGATCGCGGCCGAACGAGAGTTCGACTCCCCGCGTTCGTCGTCCGCCAACAGACGTAAAAATTGGCAACCCATTTCTCATGACATTCAGGCCTTTACAAAGGTGATGACCTTAACACATCACAGATTCACAGCAGGATCCTGCTTCGAGTTGTTAATCGCGTGCCAACTTTAGTAGTGTTTCTGAAGGCTAGGGTAAGTGAGGTACCCTCCTTAAAGCATCCTGGCTAAATAGCCAGACTATAGCACACGGGATAATCAGGAAACATCAGAACCAGCCACAGGTTGCAATACTTGATGATGGAACCAAAACTAATGAACACATTCGCACTAAAAATGAAGTTTTGTTTTTGGTATGGGGTCTTTGAAAAGGAACAATAGCCTTGCAGTTGGTGCAATCCGTTAACGCCTGTTGGGCAATAATTCAACAACCATGTTGGTATATGTAGAATGAGCAATGGTTCACGCTTCCAGGATGTGTAATTTGGTGTCATAAACGTGAGATTTTGTTGTCATCCAGTATTCGTTAGTTGCTATGTAAAAACTTATAGTCCCCCCTCTTCGAGGTTCTATGTTACACGTCCAGCTTCCCCTCATTTAGTTTCTGTGTTAAACTTTCACTTTCCTTTTATCGAGGATTAAATTATTATGTCAAACTTCCAGTTTCCCTTCATCAAGTTTTTGTGTTAAAATTTCAACTTCCCTTCATCATCATCACCATCATAATCATCATCATCATCATCATCATCATCATCATCATCATCATCATCATCATCATCATTATCATCGTCGTCATCATCGTCGTCATCAGCATCCACTTTTGCCGTCAAGGGTCGTGGGGAGGAATAATTGGCCCTCCAGCACCCATTGGGTGACACCGGATAGTGTCATTCCGTGTGATTGTACAATGTCTTTGATGTCGTCAATCCAATTCCCTCTCGGCCGCCCTCTTGCTCTTTCATCCCTTCATGTTAAACTTCCAGTGTTCTTTCATAACGTTTTTGTGATAAACTTGACGGCAACAGTGGAATATGATGAAGATAGTATAAAGAACATATAGGCCTAACAGTTTAATTTTAATTTGCCAGGATGACATGGAAACGAGGTCAATTACCATTATATATATATATATATATATATATATATATATATATATATATATATATATATATATATAAGCGTTTGATACGTAAGATGGTGCATGATGGTGGAAATGACCACATGTTCACATGCACCCACTGTGAACGGACATTTACAGCGCAAATTGGCCTTATCAGTCACACTCGCTACCGCCATAGTTAAAAGTTATTATGCCTTTTTAAAGCACAAACTATCGTCTGTCAAGACGGCAAGGTGCCAATGTCATGTCAATGTCATATATATATATATATATATATATATATATATATATATATATATATATATATATATATATATATATATATATATATATATGATATATATATATATATATATATATATATATATATATATATATATATATATATATATATATATATATATATATATATATCCTTTATTTTATCAAACTTCCAGCTTTCCTTCATCCAGTTTCCGTGTTAAACTTCTAGTCCCTTCATCCAGTTTCTGTCTTAAACTTCTAGTCCATTCATTAAGTTTCTGTGTTAACGTCTAGGTTCACTTCATCAAGTTTCTGTGTTAAACGTCGAGTCCCTTCATCAAGTTTCTGTTAAACTTCTAGTTCCTTCATCAAGTTTATGTGTTAACGTCTAGGTTCGCTTCATCATGTTTCTGTGTTAACTTCTAGGTTCGCTTCATCAAGTTTCTGTGTTAAACTTCTAGTCCCTTCATCAAGTTTCTGTGTTAACTTCTAGGTTCGCTTCATCAAGATTATGTGTTAACTTCTAGGTTCGCTTCATCAAGTTTCTGTGTTAAACTTCTAGTCCCTTCATCAAGTTTATGTGTTAACTTCTAGGTTCGCTTCATCAAGTTTCTGTGTTAAACTTCTAGTCCCTTCATCAAGTTTCTGTGTTAACTTCTAGGTTCGCTTCATCAAGTTTATGTGTTACTTCTAGGTTCACTTCATCATGTTTCTGTGTTAATTTCTAGGTTCGCTTCATCAAGTTTCTGTGTTAACCTACAGTTCCCCTTCGCCGAGAACTGTAAATTGCAATGTCAAATGTCCAGTTTCCTTTCATCAAGTTGTCGTGTCAAACTTTAAGTTTCTCTTCATCAATTATCTGTGTCAAGTTTCCATTTTCCCTTTAACGAAATTTCTATATGAAACGTTCCAGTTCTCCAACTAAAGCTACAACAGTGTATCAAAAAAAAAGACACTGTGTCCTTCTACAGTTCCCTGCTTCACGCATGTTCAAGCCCAGTTTGTATTTAATGTTCCGTGAACACCAGTTATTGGTTGACCCCAGCACCTACTTTAAGGAGGCTGCGTGGTCTCAAGGTATGGTGTCCGCCTCGAGTGCTGGAGGTCCTGGATTCAAGCCCCGGTGAGGACTGGGACCTTTTTCACGTGGACTTCTAGTAAAAATCCTCCCTGGTCTCTGGGTAGTGAGATCGGACGCTCGTGTGTATTGTTGCGCACGTAAAAAATCCCTTGGCAGTTGGAAATCGAAAAAGAGTAGCCTAACAGCGCTACCAGGGCACAATTTCGAGTTAAAAAATCTACCCAAAGTATTTCAGGATCCTCGCCGGTGCTACGGAGTTCGTGCACTGAGCTGAGTTTCTCCAGACTCAGGTTTGAGTTAGGAGGAGAACGGAGCACTTATGGGTTACACCCGTGTACCGTGATGTTGATCCATCGACTAAACTAAACTAAACTAAAACCTACTTTAAGGAACCACGCCATTCATTATTGTTATTTCTAAAACAAAAAACAACAAAGAAACAAAAATCACAACAACAACAAAAATGAGAAGTAGACGGCAAGCTTTATTAAGATACGATCACAAGTAACAAAATGGATTGTGTGGCTAAAGTCTTCGTCAGCACAGAAATAACTCATTCATCCTTGGCACCTTGCCGTCTTGACAGACGATAGTTTGTGCTTTCAAAAGGCATAATAACTTTTACCTATGGCGGTAGCGAATGTGACTGATAAGGCCAATTTGCGCTGTAAATGTCAGTTCACAGTGGGTGCATGTGAACAAATAGTCATTTCCACCATCATGCACCATCTTACGTCTCAAACTCTCGGTGTGTGACTTATCTGCAATAATTTTCTCCGTTGTCTTTATTCCATTTCTGATGTTTGCCCTCCATGCAACACGTTCAGCGGCGACTTGCTCCCAATGTGCATTATCAATGCCTGTATCAATCATGTCCCGCTTACATACATCTTTGTATCGTAGTAGAGGCCGACCCTGAGATCTCTTGCCCATCTGTAATTCACCAAAAAAGATGTTCTTTGGTATTCTACCATCATCCATCCTCCTAAGATGTCCTATCCATCTAAGTCTACGAAGACTGAGCATGGAATAAACCGTCACACAACCTGATCTTTCCAATACTTCAGTATTTGTGATTTTGTCTTGCCACTTAATACCAAGAAAGAAAAATCACAACAGAAATGAGATTCCTGAGAAGAATACTCAATGTATCAAGAAGAGATAAGATCAGAAATGAAGAAATCAGGACTAAAGTTGGTGTTATAGCTGCGCTAGATTTTATTAGAAGGCAGCAAGTCAAATGGTTTGGCCATGCAAGTAGGTTACCAACTAACAGTATACCACAACAACCAACGATGTGCAGACCAGAGGGAAGTAGAGGAAGAAGCCGACCACGTAAACGATGGACGCAAGGAATAACAGTCCCTGGGAATATCGATACATGAAGCCCATAAGGGGGCACTCTCCCGCTGTTTATACTTCACCTCGACACCGCAAGGTACAAGAGGAACATGGTGAGATGAGATTAGCATGTAGTGATTTTCATGTAGTTGTTTCAGTGTGTCTAACCTCTGGTACTAATCAGAGAGTTGCTTTTTGCAGATGATGCTGCAGTTACGACCCACTCTGAGGAAGAATTGCAGTGTCTACTATCTGCATTCTCCAATGCTTGTTCTGAATTTGGTTTAACAATTAGCAAAAAGAAGACACAGATTATGTCACAAGGTGTACATGGGGTCCCATCAATCTTTATTGACGACGCCGAACTAGAGATGGTAGACCATTTTACATATCTAGGATCAGTGGTAAATAACAAATTATCCCTAGATCAGGAAATCAACATCCGGATTGGTAAGGCAGCAACAACAATGAACAGGGAAAAAGAGTCTGGGAGAACAGGAAGCTTACTGCCAAAACAAAAGTTCTTGTCTATCAAGCCTGTGTCCTTAGTACTCTTCTTTATGGCAGTGAAACCTGGACAAATTACTCACACCAAGAGAAACGTTTAAACAGCTTTCATATGCGGTGTCTGCGAAGAATTACGAAAAATACAGTTCATCGTCGATAGAATCGGCAGTCACAAGAAAGAATTCATTGACCCGGGTTTTATCCCACATGGCTTGGTCTCTTTCCGCAGAGCGACCCGCCGAAAGTGCCGCACAAAGCGCGAATTCCGTAGCTCGAGCGACGACCCCCAGGAGTCTCCTGAAAAATGCACTCGTAAACCGAAAAGGCAAACCTGTCAATTCAGCGACCACCGGCCATTGTTCTAAACATGCAGTCCACTGTGCAAACAACAGCGGACAAATGTAAAAGCATTTCACACGGATCTCACATCTCACAGTGTCTCGCCACGCACTCTCTCAGTAGCAAGACGATGAAACCATGTACTACCAGTCCAACATGAGGAAAATGCGAATGCAAACCAAAGCCACAAGCATAAACTCGCCAGAGGACTTAACGGTTCAATGCCTTACCGCCATATTGGGGACCGGAAGTCCATTTGTAACACTTAATATGGCCAAAGTATTATAGTATAGTTTAACCGAGACAAGACGCCTTTATGATTTATGAGCCAATTTAGTTTGATGATCCGATCTTGCAGAATATCAATATTTTCCTTCTACTTGGTCCGCCGTACTCCAACCATTTCCCTGTAACATGTCAGTTCTAAAGCTCTGAGTTTCTTCTTTAGTTTCTTTAGTGATTGTAAAATGGTGCTTGATTCGTATTCGCATGTTACCACAGGAAAGATGCATGTTCCTAAAATGTTTACCTTTATTTATTTGTTGGTGTTGCTGCCATAATCACCTTTGCATTGCAATGGCCAGTCTCCCTGTAACCTCTTTAGAACAGTGGCAATTATTGTTGATTAAGAAACCAATGTATTCAAAGCCTGCGACATTTTCAATTTTTTCATTATTCATTGCATCGTTAGGTTGAAATGTAATTTTGTCTGTGGATATTATTATTTTGGGCGTTTTTATGTTCAGAAAATTATAATTTAATTTTCACTGTGGCAGATGGAATTACTTGTTCTAATTCCCCACATCTCCCCTAGTCTGTAACTTTCTATAGTTTCTTATTCATAAACCATTGTCACTACATATTTCTAACATTCACCCATTTCCCACTTTTCCCTTGAAACATCTAAATATTGTTTTGACTTCTTGTGATTTCTCCTTCGTCATAAAATCTTTGTATTTCTTCTCCACTACTTCATAACTTGTTGTTGGTGCATATACTCAAGCAATGTTTATAAGTTTGTTTGTCTTTGAGTTTCCTCGTCAAAGAGCACCACTACTCCTTTTTCGTAATCATCACGTCCTCAATCTATTATTGTGCTATCGTCTATTGTGCTGTTGTCTATTGTTATGTTAATAGAGCTCTTCGTGTTATCTTTACATTTCCCTTCTACACTATCCACTATTCCTATATCTGCCAATGTTCTGACAGTCCGAGCCCCGGTCTACATTTGCCGTGTTTAGTTTTGCCATCTGTAGACTGATAACGAGGGGTCACGGACGCAGTTCGTAATCTCGCATACAACGTTCGAAACATAGCTGCGGACGATTTGACAACAGACTGCCTTACGTTGTTTTTTTTTTTTATGGAATGGATTGGGTGCCGGTCGTTCAGAAAGCAATGGCAAACTACTGAACATAAACTTTCCAAGAGATCACAACAGCAAAAAATGCTGGTGTTGACTGCAACGTCCAGTAAAGGATATGCAACTAACTTTTGTCTTTTTAGATTGATGACGGCGACGTATCAACCTGTGACGGGTCACAATCCCTACCTGACGTGGATGTCCTGACACAGCTTTTAACCTCGCTCTGTGAATCTGGTCTGCTTTATTCATTGTAAACAAAAATAAAATTGGAATATGCTATTGTAGTTGTCATTTGCTTTCAGCTCCACCAGAAAGTATGTTATCCCTGTATCTGGCAGCAATTCCGAAACACAGGATACATTCGTGCCCTGCTCTTCTCACCTACTTATACAGGTGGATAATCGGGCACTAACTTTGCTTTAGTGACACAACTGTGCTTGTCCTGTCTTCCATCACATAGAGATACAGGTGCCAGTTTCCATTGGTCAAGAATGAGACTATCGGTTTCTCTCTTATGCTCTCCAGTACTTTCACTATTATGTGTGTGGGTGGGTGCATGTGGGTAGGTGGGTGCATGTGGGTAGGTGTGTGTGTGTGTGTGTGTGTGTGTGTGTGTGTGTGTGTGTGTGTGTGTGTGTGTCCTTGCCCATCCGTCCGTCCCCAAAACAATGTTTTCTCGTTGTGAATCTGAATAAAGAAAACGCAAACAATATATTTCGCAAATTACCTCCTGGCATATTTTGCCTCATCTCGGCAGGGACATACCACAGAACTGATTCCACATGTAGTAAAGAAACTTACAATTAATCATTCTAGCCGAGATACACATATCACACTGTCATAAGGTTTACTGTCACCACGGTAGTTTGAATAGCATATTTTGTTGTTTACATAATTTCGGTTTATCCGCATGTATTGCAGCCGCCTTTCAAAATGTTATCAATTTTGGTTACCCGTGGCGAAAAGCACACTGCTGGCCTCCGAATCTGCCTCATGCCCAAATTCTAATAAATGGCATACTATGGAAGATGTCGGCTCCTTATGGTTGGTATTTGTGTTGCCAGAATTTTCGATTGTTTGTTTCCACATTCATTTATGAATATGTTCTGCTGTTCTATTTCGTATTTGTCGTTATATTCTGCATATGAAAATGGATTGACATTTACATTAAAATTGATTTGCAATCGGATTTAGCTCACAGGGTACAATTTTATTTTACCAACGTCACCCATCGTAGGCCCAATCACCGCGACTGACGTCCGTTAATCGACGTGGGCCCGAACGATCAGGATTTCTCACTGGCAAGGAACACCAGGTCTCCTAAAATCCAGTGAGCAATAATCAAATTGATTATTTGGTTGTTTCGGGATTTGAAATGTAAATATTGAGCACAACCCACCATTGGCAACGCTGATCGTATGGTGACGATGGACGATCGTATGATCGATGGGTGACGTTGTAGTGTTCTGTTATGATAATTTGGCCGTGTCCAACGTGTGCCGCGTGGTTACACACCCGCTTCACACGCCAGTGATCCGGGGCTTGTTTCCAGATCCGGTCAGGGATATGCACTACTGACGAGCTCAAACGAGAGCGAAACTCGAGTATAGTGCTTCCATATTGACTGGATAGGCCTTAGGTTCATACCAGAGTACGATCAATGCTTTAACTGTCCGTCCGGGACGCAGAGGTGTTTCCAAGGCACTAGGGCCAGGTTTTATACTGGCCAAGACCTACTAACACATCCTAGTCGTGCGTCCTGGGCAAGAGGTCCCTTCGGGGTCCTGGCTAACGCAGTAGTATCGCTGACTCTTCCGAAGTCTGAGAGTATCTGCCTGCACGGCGAGGAACCACCAGTCTGCACACCAATAAGTCAGACATTGGACAACGGATACTTACGCAAACTTCAGGTCCGGTATAACATCACACTGATGTTGGACAACAGGACGTCTTCATCCAACATACAGGACTTCGCGCTGGAGTTCACAGCCAGCGAACGCAAGCAAGCAAGCACTGTCCGTCTGTCGGGGCTTCCATCCGAGACCAGTTGCCGACTAAGGCTTAAGGTCTTGTCTGCCCTGCCATGACATTTGCTTGCTTGATTCAGAAACAAAAATTCCAAACTCGGTCTCGTTCAACCTGCTTTTTTCAGCGTTGGTTAGAGACTTAGAGTGGAGATCCGTAGGTTTGTATGGGTTTTTTCCCTGTTTATGTCATGTGCGCTCTTTCGAGTGATGTCTGGCTCTGGTAGGTTAGTTTTCCGTTATAGTGTATCTCTTTATATTGTTTCTTTTGTCGGTATGGGCTTCAGGCTCGTCTGATGTGATAGGGCTCAATCCTTATAAGGACTCATCCTTGGGTTTGCTTGCTTTTTCTTTCTTTTAGTTGACCCCTGGTGAAGTTAGCTGCATTTTCTATATCTTCTGCGTCCTTCGACAGGATTGATCGTCGCATCTAGGCTGACTAGGCTTGTGTCACGTTTCCGATTGAAAACTGGTTTCCCCTTGAATTTATTCGTAAATGTGAATGGGTTGCTGGCTTCATCTTGAGGTGTTACATTGGTCTTTGGCATGGCTTCTTCGTGCGTTTGTTTGCTTCTTTTTTTTAAATGTAGTGTCTTTAGCAGCTTTTCTATGTTTTCTTGTTGAGCTTATCGTGCGATTTTTCTGTGTTCTTTTCCGGGTCTTATGCTGGTTTAATTTGAGTTGAATCCCTCTAAGTTTTTAGCAGTTTTCTCTCGGCTTTTATTGCTTGTAGTATCTCTTCGTTCTTCTTTATTGTCTGCGCCATGTTCTCCACCTCTTGTTTTATGTTTTTCTGGGTCTCTTTTATTTCGGCAAGTAGCTTTTCAATGTCAGTGCCGTTGTTTGCAGAATCTTGACTTGTTTTTTCAACTCATCAATCTGGCTCTGTAGTTGTGCTCTTTCAGCTTGCGAGATGCCCGTGGCTGTCTCGCTCCTCCGCATTGCTTCCTTGTCACTAAGACAATGGCGATCTTTAACACGTCTCTGTGTCTTTGGAGGTATGGACAGCCCAAGTATCTTGCTCCATTCTTGCCCAGGCAGTTTGCGCACTTTATTTTGCTGTTGTGTGCTCTGAAGTCCGTGTCCAGCGGACATTCTTTGAATGCGTGGGGATCGGCGCAGTACCGGCAGATTTCCGTCTTGCTGCGACTTATTGCTCTGCTGTGGCCTGCCCTCTGGTATCTGGAACATTGCGTAATTCTTGGTAAGAATCCCTCGGGCTGTTGTAGTTTTTGGTTTATCGACACCTGTTGTGGTATCTCGCTGCCCTCAGTCGTCACCACCGCCAGCGTTGTAGGGATCCTTGAGTAAGTCATAATCCGCTCTGCCTTCAGGATTCTGATGTGAAGAGTTTCTTCCTGCAACTGCTTCTGGATTTGTTGGTATGACAGCTCCACTTGAAGTCTTTATGTTGCATTTCTTCTCACCAAGATAAGGCTTGTACCCTCTCAAATGCGCCCAACTCCTCCGCCCGAAGCTGTTGGCACAATGTGGGGTGACGGGTTTGGTAAGCGCCGCCCAACATTCGGCGCTAACATAAATTAGGCAGTACTGTCTACTGTCATACGGATAACATTAAGTGAAAGATATAACTGAAATGATAACAGAACAAAATTGGAGACACATTATTGCATAAAACGTAGTTCATCTGATGCAATGAGATTGTATCGTCATGAATTAGAAAACTAATTGCTGTCTGTCACGTAGAATCAATTTAATTCTTAGCTGCAAATCCTGGACAATTCGTTAACAGACAAAACAAAAAATATACACCGAAGCCATAGAAATTTTGTTTTACATACATATGTTAATACAACAAAGTGAGTAACGTAAATATGTTCAAAGAGGATAAGGCACAAAAGCAAACTTAGCATACACACATCATTATCATCATCATGTGCCATGCCGAAAAGCGTAGGCGGTCATGTTTTGCCATCTCACTCAATCTACAGAGTCGTGGATCACCTCAATGTTCTTGTCTCGACCATGCTACGTGGCCACGCCATCCAGGTATTTACTTCTCTGCCTTCCCCTTGTTCTCTTCCCCTCGATCTTGACAGTTGTCACCAAGTTCTCAAATTTATTTCTTCTCATAACGTGACCAAAATATTGTGACTGTCTACCTCTAATTTCTCTAATCAATTTACGATGTTTATTTGTTTCTTGTAGGACTTGGTCATTGGTTTTTCCGTCTGTCCATGGTATTCTTTGCATTTTCCTCAGAAACCACATTTCTTCAGCCATCAGATGTTTTTCAGCCTGTTTGCTCATTGTCTACGCTTCACACCCATACAAAAGTACAGGTTCTAAGTATGACCTCAACACTCTTTTTCTCGTTGCAAATGACATCTTTTTATTGGTCAGTATGTTTTCCATCTTGCAAAAGGCTAACTTCGCCTTGGCGATTCTTGTTCTAATATCTTCAAGGCATCTCCCATAAGATGGTATGACTGATTCGAGATAATTGTACCGATTCACTTGTTTAAGAATATCCCCATTTACTTGTATATTACATTGTGGTATTTTCTTCTTTCTAGTGACGACCATAATCTGTGTCTTGTTACAATTTAATTGTTCACCGCGTGCAACAACCGCATCTACTAAATGTTGCAGATCTCGCTCATTGTCTGCAATCAATACTGTATACTCCGAATATCTAATATTATTGATGTTTCGTCCTCCAATGATGATTCATTTTATATCTTCTACATTTCTGAAAATATTTTCACTGTACAGGGAAAAAATATCTGGAGACATTATACATCCCTATATCACACCTCTCTTAATAGGCTGATATTGACCTACTTAATTATTAATCCTTATGGCAGCTTGTTTCCAATATATGTTTTTTTTTTTAAAGTCTAAGGTCATTCCCGTCAATTGGAGATCTGCAAGCATCCTTATCATGTTGACATGTCTCACTTTATTGAAAGCCTTTGTCAATAAGGTAAAGATGTAGGTCTTTATTTATTTTTATAAAACGTTAAATTAATGTTCTCAGCATACACACAGCATTTACTATATCCTTGCCTTCTAGAAACCGACATTGTTCTTCTGCTATTTAAGGTTTATTTTGTTCCTAACTCTTTGCATGATAATTCTTAGCAAAATCTTCGTGATGTGGCTCATTATACTAATTATTCGATGTTGATCAAATTCCAGGGCTCCTGATTTCTTCGGGATTGCAATACACGCGAGATAGAATCATCATTCTGGCCTTCAGAACCAACAGAGGAAGATAAACTCTATGGATCACAGAGTGAGCTAAAAAAGACAGTGAAATTAATACAAGAGACGACTTTGCAGATACATACATATTTCAAGAGAACAACAAAAGAAGAAGAAGAAGAAAGAAGCCTCTATGACCACTGAGTGAACTAAGAAAGAGAAATTCATACAATAGACAACATTGAAGGTATAGTCACATTTCAAGCGAACGAAAGAAGAAGAGGAAGGAGAAAAATTCTTTGATGAAAGTATGAGAATAGGACAATTGGGACATATTGTAGCAAATCTGCAAGGTTTATAGAAACAGAGATGGAGAATGGTAGCAACAGAAGATTCTGGAATCTATTGGACAAAACGTGAACAGTTAATACAGATGTTGTAGATTGTAATTAGAGACAAGGAGCTGTGAAACATTATGCGTGGTGTTTGTAAAGAAAGTCTCATCACACTTTGTATGTAGAAAAAATTGAAAAATGAAGTACATGATGTCATAAAAAATGTGCAAAAATTAATTAAATTAGTTACAGTAGTCACTGCTATGGTCTACCGCTGTTTAGGGAAGATGGAAAGTATCAATGAAGTATTCATTATAACAGGTGTTGGAGATGTCCACCACGGGCTACAAGACATGAGTGTACACGTCTCTTCAAATTGTCAAATATCTTCTGCAACGTGTCAGTTGTTATTTCTTGAATTGTAATTCCGATTGCTTCTTTCAGGTTCTCAATTGTATGTACATTATTTTTGTAAACATTTCCTTTCAAGAATTACTCCTACAGACGACAGCCATTCGTTGCATATTGCTTCACGATGGATTGTGGAGGACATTTTTTGATGACATCATGTATTTCATTTTTCAAATTTGTTCTACATACAAAGTGTAGTAAGACTTTACAAACACCCGGTAGAATACACTACCACAGAAAGTTCTGTCTCTGGAACACACAGGAAAACGACATAGAAGGAGACTTCCACCCACACAAGGAAGTGAAGTAGAGACAGACATAAATAACATGGGCTGATTCAAATGTTTGTCAAGTGACCTCGGCCGGTAGGTCAACCCAGCCTAAAGTGGCTACCAGAGTATTTCTTTGGAAGTAAAGGCGGCGAGCGTGACATTGACCACACCCCTCCCCCACCCAATCTAGTACCGATTGGTTTATACAAAATATGGATCTAGAACTATACCCTGATACGCATTAAGGCAAGAAAAATAGTCCTTTACTGATTTTACTACGGATATTATGAGCAGGACATGGAGGGAGCTGCAGAAGATAGCAACAGTAGGACGTGTGGGGTGTTAAAAGTGTATTGCTTGTCCTTTACAGGACGTTGCAGTCAACACCATCGTGTGATGGCTGTTTGTGATTTACTAGCCTGGTATACGTTCAGGAGTTTGCCATTGCTCTCTGAACGACCGACGTAAATACCATTGTATAAATACCATCGCAAGGCGGTCTGCCTTCTAAATCGTCTGCAGCTGTGTTTCCAACGAGGCATGCGGGATTGCAATTCGCGCTGGCAATCCCTTCGCCACAGCGTCGGCCTGTGTGTGTGTGTGGGGGGGGGGGGTTTTGGAGGGGGGTTGGAATGGGGGGGGGATACAGTGATCGTAGACAAATCAGTCCCAGTTGCTGTTTGGTTATCACTGCAACGGTCTTATTATGTTAATTAAGTGTAACCGGGTAGCGACTAGGAAGAGGGGGGTGGGTAAGTGGGTTGCGAATGCAATTCTTAATCCCGCATACCGCATTCAAAACACAGCTGCGGGCGATTTGGAATCAGATCGGCCTTACGTTGGTGGTGTGAGCAACAGTCTATCAGAAAGTAATGGCAAAACTGCTGAACGCAGACTTGCCAAGAAATCATAATTATTCAAAAATTGCTGGGGTAGACTGGCGACGTCCTGAAGTAATATGCAACCAACTTTACCAGGGAGAAGTAAATAAAGTCATAAATAGTATATTTTCCCCGGCGGACACGCGCAGACAAGCAGATCAAACACAATGTCGTGCTCCCTAAC
Organism: Cepaea hortensis; assembly: GCA_963921405.1. Taxonomy (NCBI): domain Eukaryota; kingdom Metazoa; phylum Mollusca; class Gastropoda; order Stylommatophora; family Helicidae; genus Cepaea; species Cepaea hortensis. The sequence goes on along the minus strand of OY992880.1, from coordinate 43,760,178 downwards.
CCCCTCCATATCTTGCCGGCTTGTACAGGGCGGTTGACGAACTCTTCCTTCTTCTTAGGTGTCACGAATGGGCGGTATGACAGAATAAAAAGCCGCATCACAGTTATTTAAAACTATAGAATGTTCTAGCATTTTGGCCGCCACTCAGTGGACTGCGTGTCTGCCTGTCAGTAAACAACATCTTGATGTTGAAAACTAAAGCATTTCAGAGCGTTTAGCGTTATATTGCTGCCCAGATTCGCGCAGTGCGTGGTGCCAGTGTGTTTGTTTTTTACTGATAATATAACATATCATTACCTTTTTTACGTAACGCAGTGTGGCCATTTCGTTTTGGAGTGTAGACAATTTTCGATCTCATCTGTTGATTTATTATTGTAAAGATGCATTGTTGACGTCCTACTGTAAATAAAATATTCATGTAAGTAGTTTAAATGTTCACATGTTTAATTGTTTTAAGTGGCGTATTTATCATGTAATTACTTCCACACATTTGCGCAGTTTGGCATGTTTGGGCGATGATACGAAAGCCAGGATTCTGCGGAAGTTCTAAAAGTTGGTTTCATATTCTTTACATGATGTTAAAAACAATCGCGGCATTTATTGCATGTTTGTAAATTGTCCAGTAAATTTTATGTTGAGTAAAACGTAATACGTCGAGTATAGTGCTTCTATATTGACGTGGATAGGCCTTAGGTTCATACCAGAATACGATCAGCGTTGCCATTAGTGGGTTGTGCTCAATAATTAAATTTTACGTCCTGTGGTTTTTTTGTTTTCTTTCTGTGAAATTGAAGTGGAAAAGAACTGCTGGAGAAAAGAAACTATATTACGGAAATAGATTCATGAAGTGAACTGAGTGGAGCTGAGTCAAGAAACGACATGACAGCCCTCGGGACATTACCATAGGTGCTCCGTCCTAATCTGCAACAGACAGCGAAAAGTCCCAATACTAATGGAACCAGTAGCAGTCTGGTTATCTGTCGGTCTGGTCTTTCCTCGGGTCTCAGTCAGGACTGAGCTACCGTATGACAGTAGACGGTACTACCTGCTTTCTGTTAGCGCCGAATGTTGGGTCTCAGTCAGATATGACTGAGCTACCTTATGACAGTAGACGGCACTACCTGCTTTTTGTTAACGCCGAATGTTGGGAGGCGCTTATCAAACCCGACACCCCACATTGTGCTAACGGTTTCGGGCGGAGGAGTTCAACTGGGAGGGTACAGCCTTATCCTGGTGCGAGGAAATGCAAGTTAAAGACAAAATGTCATGGCAGGGCAAACCAGGCCCTAAGCCTCGGTTGGCAGCCCGCCTAGGATCGAAGCCCAGACAAGCGGGCAGCTAGAGCATTGCTTTGCTGATCCGGCAGCTTCTGCAGCTTGTCTTGTTCAAGACGTATTGGTGTTACCGTTCCTCTAGAGTGAACTAGGCAGGCCGAGAGAGGGATCTTGCTACATGGGCAACACAAGGTCTCTATTGTGTTATCGAGAGCTATAACTCTAAACATGGTATTAACCGGTCTCGGAATCAAAGCACGAGGTAGTAGTTAAGGGTATAAGTCCCTGTCAATTGGCGTATACATGGGACGCCAGGGGTTGCCTCTGACGGTGGGAGACACCTACAGATGTCACTGATCAGCTACCTCCTGTTTCAAGCTGGGCAGTCCCGGCCAATAAGGTGCGATCCGCCACAGCCTGCCTGCTTCAATGGGTGCTTTGGCTAGGACACAATCTGAATCGGAGGCTGTAAAACCATTGTATAAGGTACTACTAAAAAGAAAGAAAAATTGAAACCTCAAGTTGCAACATGAGACGTAAGAACCATGTGTCCAGGATTTTCTACTGCTCTGAGGAATATTAACGATATGAGAAAAACGGTTGTGATTGATGCTGAACTCAATCGCTTTAACATTGATATTGCTGGCCTACAGGAGACTCACTTTGCCGGGGAAGGGTCACTCATGGAAACTATTACACCTTTTTTGGTAAGGTAGAGGGCAGGAAGTAAACAGACAACATGGAGTGGGTTTTGCAGTGAAGAATTCACTATTGTAATGATTGAAATTCTAGCTGGCGGAAATGAAAGATTATTATTCCTGCGCGTGGCGACCACTTGTGGTTTCGCCACCATTATCACTGCATATGCACCAACACTCACTTCCTCTAATGGTGAGGAGTTAGACTCTGAGATCTAGGCAATACCAAAATCTGACTACATGAATATACTCGGTGATTTTAATGCTCGTGTTGGAAAGGAATCGAGTTCATGGCCAGTGTACCTTGGAAAATACAACATCGGTCACATGAATGACACTGGGCAAAGGCTGCTGGAGCATTGCATCAGAAACGACCCGTGTATCACAAACTCCTTTTTTTTAAACAAAAGAGTGGCATAAGTGCCAAGGAGTGATATTGCGGGCCTCGTCCTAGGGGTTCAGGAATAATACATTTCTGTCTATTCAAACATTTCATCGCTCCTTGTTCTTGAAATAGAAAACGACAACCAAAATAACGGTCACCAACAAACCTTTACAAGACGATATGGTTTTATATCTTCCAGACTTTAATCTGACGACTCCTGTCACATGCCTACCAAACTCAATCGCTCCACAGAAACACACACACTGGATTAACACAAAGAGCGGCATAACGGACTGTTAGCCATGCTCCAGAAGACATGCCGCGTCCGTGCTGGACGGCAACCCAAGTCTAACTCTTCTCTCAGTGACGTTTTTCGTGACGCTTCCTTAGTTTCCCCGCGCACTCTATAATTGTACATTTTGGTGCATCTTTTAGGGAAGCTCCCTTCAGCCTTTCTCAGTCTGCTGTGTGTCAGTGACTGATATGTGGCATTATGCCCCCCGCCCTACAAATTAAATGATATCATCATTTAATTCATATACATTCATTACCCATGACAAATAGCATCACTGACAACCTAAGTTGTATCAATTGCTGAACTTGACATTATGGTTTCCGTTAATAACCCTAAAAAAAAAATAATTACTGACGGGCATGCCATCCTGTTCACACCCACGGCGAACGTCATGTGGCCGGCCTATGGGAGGGCCGGACCAACTAATGATACCATTAGTCCCTAACTTGTCCTCACTCTAGGTCAAAACCCGGAGTTGTGGACGAGAGTATCAATCGGTATCATGCCGTCTGTATCAGTTGCTGATCCTCGTTGTCGCTGGTTATGCATATGTCTTGCGTTATCATTTAATGGCTGTAGGTGAGGTAAAGGCTGTCGCTGATCACATTCTAATTTAAGGGATATTTCTAATATTATTAAGTGCCGTACCAATAATACAACAATATAATTCATTAAACCAGCAATGTCATAATAGCACCAGCTCTCTTTGTGTAAATAATGATCAATTAACCAATCATATTTCCGTAAATATTCTTTTCTTCTCCTTCAAGGATAAACTAATACTCTTCATACTCCAACCTGATAAATCTTCTTCTTCAATCGACTGTTGTAATGTGGTATCATTGCCCAATGCTCACACATGTATGTAGAGAAGCTAACTCATAATGCTTTAATCTGCCGATCGGTGCTTGTAAAATGCTGATATAACCATATAAGCTAGTATCCATAAATCATCTTTAACTTTCTGACGATCATATGTCGGTATGATATCGACTGCCTTCGCATTAGCTCAAAGAGAGTTTCCCCAAACCTCTTAGACTAATGACGCTGGTTAGTCCATAGTACACCTCCACATTCGCATATCCTGGTACAATTCTAGTGTACTGTTACATCCGCTCAGGGGAGTTGCTTCTATCCCAGCACACCTCACTGCACCCTCACACCACGTGTGTTTTCCTCTGTACCTTTATTATAACAACAAATGATAAACCTTAGCGTATGATCAAGAAGTAAATCAAAACTAATTTGTAAGACCACATGCATAGTCTAAAAACAATATGTAAGGATCTGTATACTAAAATTTAGCACAAATACAACAGATTAACTGCCTATCACCAACGAAGAAAACAAATTAACACCATTCACCTAATTTACTATTCTTAAACTAAGGAACACTCTTAATCACGTGCTGGATTCACGTGAGAACAACATGAAATTCTTTTATTTATGACAATGAATGATGTAAATTAAATTATTATTCAGCCTTCCTCGTGTGTATTCGACGACTGGTGCGTCTTTAACTGTCATTAATATTTTTAGTATCTAGATTTCCATCTTACCACACAGTTCTTCGACCATATCTGTATATGTTTACGCTCAATTTACTAATGTCGTGTGTTTATAATCTATGACTGATAAATTCATTGTTATTCATGGTTGATTGTTCTCTAAAACGAATATTCCACTGTATAGAACGATTGAAGTAAATTTCATGATTGAATAATCGGACATTGATATAACGAAGTCTTGAAATGATGTATCCAATGCGACCGACCATAGTCTATGTTGAATACGTTGATAAGAATTACTTCTGGTCTCGATATAATAGACGTAAATGATTAGCCATTTGCGGGTTTGATGATTCAATGTGTTTGAGTAATTCTTTAAAACCATCCAAATATGCGAAAATATCCATAAAGTTGAAATATGCATTGATATCCCTCAGATTTGACAATGCAGCCAAAGAAGTTCGTAATTTGATACTGAATGATTGAGTACCTCGGCGTTGACTAACCAGTGTTGGTTGTATTATGACTTCAGAATGTTTCATGTACGCAATTCACACTGTCCTAAGTGAAGTATATATTTTAAGATGATATTATCATTTGGCTTATTGGTGACTTGCGTATTAGGTTTCATGTACGTTTCCATAAGTTCTATTTCTCAAGGTTGATTTTTTTTTTTTTAATGCATGCAAGAATTGTTCATCACTGTTATGAAAAATCGAATTTCGTTGCATTCGAATTCTTTCACGAGATTTCTCAAATTCAAGAATAATATATGCATGTTCTAAGAATATTGGTTCCTGATTTCGAAATAAGATTCACTTCCTTTCATCCAAGTGTTTAATTCTCAATGTTCACGTATCAATTTGACTTCATCCAACTATCGTTTCCAGGAATTCAATGATTAATGCAATTTTCAAAGTTCAGTGAATTTCGACTGTTTAAATGTAAATTTATAGTCTTGTGTTGTTGTACTTCAAGAAATTTCTTTCGAACGTTCCTGGAGAACTGCGTATATATGTAATTATTCTGACATAGGTTCACGCATTTCAAGAATCAAGTATTTGAGACAAAAATGTGAACTGGAGTATACGGAATCTGACGTGTGAATCCAACAGTTCGATGCCGTGTTATAAGCATCTTTTTACGAGTTCCTGTCAGATAATCGGTAGTTGTCTCTTCCGGCGTGCCTGTTATACCAGGTCAGCAACCGAAGTATATGAGAACAAGCGGTACGGATTCAAATGATGAACCAGTAATAATGTAGATCACAGTCGAGATTTTCGAATACCGTCGAACAACATCCTGGTCCAAATGCAATTTTCATGCTCTTCTATCACACATACGTTTTGAAGAGTAATAATTTACTGTCCATGTACGCTTTCTTTCACTTTAACACAACTATGACTACAACAGTTTATATGTCGATTTATTTCACGTTGAACTACATTTTCCTGTATCTGTGAAGACGAATTGTACTTGAATATGATCAAATGACAAATGGTATCGTGATCTGAGTTCAAATTTCAAATCTACGTTAACTGCAACAAAGATATTAAATCTTCAGAACCATCAGTAACTGAGTAACTCTTGACGACATGTTATATAATGTTATGATGTTCGTGTCGCCGGAATATGAAATGTTTATGTAGATCAATATAATCACATGTTCTGAACTTGCGTAAATTCTGGTAGTTTTTAAATTTATTTCATCTGTTAACTGACTTTGACAGTCGTTGAATTTTATTATGTGATACATCAGACACAATGAACAATGCTTTGAACCTTGGATTACAACCATAAAATAGTTTCATGTCTTTGAATTTACCTTCTTCATTCCAAAGTTTCATCTGTTGCCGTTCTGACTTCTCAATAAATTTCTTCCGTCAACTGAATGTGATAGCTGTTGAATTTCATCACTCGATTTCATCATGCGATTAAATAGTAGTTGAACAGTTCCTTGAATTAAAATCATAAGATCTTCATACTTTCCGGATGTGTTGTAAACATTCAACCTAATGACGTCATCACTCATTTTTTTAGAGATTATTCCACACAAAATTATTTGAATACAATGACGTAATCGATCCTTTATGAGAATCTTTAGATGACCTTGGCCTTCGTATGTATATGGCTCGATTCGTTAAATTACTGCAAATATGTTATAAATTGATAATAAATCACGAGTTCATAATCATTACTACCGGTACGAAACCCCATTGCCAAGGAGTGATATTGCGGGCCTCGTCCTAGGGGTTCAGGAATAATACATGTCTGTCTATTCAAACATTTCATCGCTCCTTGTTCTTGAAATAGAAAACGACAACCAAAATAACGGTCACCAACAAACCTTTACAAGACGATATGGTTTTATATCTTCCAGACTTGAATCTGACGACTCCTGTCACATGTCGACCAAACTCAATCGCTCCACAGAAACTTTAGAACACACACACTGGATTAACACAAAGAGCGGCATAACGGACTGTTAGCCATGCTCCAGAAGACATGCCGCGTCCGTGCTGGACGGCAGCCCAAGTCTAACTCTTCTCGCAGTGACGTTTTTCGTGACGCTTCCTTAGTTTCCCTGCGCACTCTATAATTGTACATTTTGGTGCATCTTTTAGGGAAGCTCCCTTCAGCCTTTCTCAGTCTGCTGTGTGTCAGTGACTGATATGTGGCAATAAGGTCACATGGAAACACACAAGATCCGGCCATTGGCATCAGCTAGATTTCATCATCACACGGAGACAGCACTGGGTGTCGTTAGCCGCTACACGCTGCGGGATTTGCTGAGGAGGGGATCCGAGCACTTATGGACTGAATGGTTCAATGTGCAATGAGACTAACTAACTAACTAACTAACTAACTAACTAACTAACTAACTAACTAACTAACTAACTAACTAACTAACTAACTAACGGAGACAGCATTTGAATCAAACATCATTAACCCGAAGTTACCACAGTGCTTATTGTGAGACTGATCAATCTTTAGTTGTTGCAAGGGTTAGAGTGAGACCAAAGAGAATCTACATGGCTAAGCATAAATCTAGCCCCATGATTAATATTATTAACAACCAAGATCCTGATACGTGATTTGAGTTTCAACAGCAATTTGAAGACGCTTGCACTGCTACATCAGAAAATTGTACAGCAAGTGAAAAGTGGGGTAAACTTAAGGAAACTCTTTATAAAACAGCAATATGGGTTTATGGCACTGTGGATAATAAGAGGCAGGATTGTTTTGCGGAAAACAGCCAGACACTGCAGCCCATGATTGATAGAAAGAAGATAGCTCTCTTAAGAAACAAGGAAAGAACAACGTGAAACACTCTCAGTGAGCTCAAACAAGCTAGGAAAGATGTACAAAAGGTTGCCAGTGCAAACTACTATTGTATCAAGTTATGCGAGTACGTTCACAATGTAAGTTGCTTGCTTGCTTGCTTGTGTTCGTTGGCTTGAGCTCCAACGCAAAGTCCTGTATGTCGGATGAAGGCATCCCGTTGTCCAACATCAGTGTGATGTCATACAGGACCTGAGGTTAGCGTGAGTATCCGTTGTCCCATGTCTGGCTTATTGGTGTGCAGACTGGTGGTTCCTCGCCGTACAGGCAGACACTCTCCGACTTCGGAGGAATCGGCGATCCTATGCCGCCGGTTTGGGAGGACTGATAAAACAATGGGATAAATGCATCTGTGTTGGTGGAAATTATGTTGAGAAATAAAGGGACAATGTATGTATAAAAATAAACTGGTTTCAAGTTGTTATCATAGTTAGTTATTTTTCTACAGCCATTTGTGACTTACTTATTGACGTACTCTCGTATTACTATTATTAGTTATAGTAAAAGTAAAGTAAAGCACCCTTTTACGCGCTTTCAGGCTCACTGGGTACATGGTGCTAGACCCATATTTGTAATAGACCAATGGGCGCTGGGTGGATCAATTGGTCAGTATCACGCATTTAGTTCCCAGGATACTTCCTGTATGTATGCGCGCGCATGTGTGTGTGTGTGTGTGTGTGTGTGTGTGTGTGTGTGTGTGTGTGAGAAAGAGGCCAGAAAAATAATCTTTACACGAACTCCTGCACTGCTGAGGTGGCTTGACCAGGAGCAGGTCTCACACTGCGCAAGACCTTGGAGCATCACTAATTGGTCACGTGTCCACAAACCAGGGTCCCATTTGGCTAATAGTCGCAGGATCGCCATACCACCCAGTTGATGTGAAGTTCCAGTATTTCTAGTTTCTGCACTTGGAATAGAATACGAGACCACTTCATCACAATCGCCATGGAGATGGTACTCATCTACCGGGTCGGGATGAGAGTCTTCAACAACCCCACTCCGACAGATTCAAGTTGACAGATTCAACGTATTGTATTTAAAAGTGGTTTTTTTTTGTTTTGTTTTGTTCGCACGCTTTAAACTTAAGTTTAGTCCACACACGTGACACTGCTTCTTGTGCATTGGACTGATTTCTGCGTATGGATTATCATTTCCTATTACCAATGTCCCTGCGCAGGTCTTTCTTCGTAATTCCTATATCCACGTAAGGTAACGCAGCTACGCGAGATTCGGATGCGGATAACGTCGCGCTCACTACTTACGGGATATGTGAGCTGGTCGCTCAGAATGCACTGGCAAACTACTACGTGCCAAGAAATCAACAACATCAGTAAAATGCTGGTGTTCACAGCGATGTTTTTTAGATATTTTTTTTTTTTTTGCATATCCTTTACAGGTCATCGCTGTCAACACCAGCATCTTTCAGCTGTATGTTGATTTCTTGGCAAGATTACGCGTAATGTTGCCAAGAAATCAACAGACAGCTGAAAGGTGCTGATGTTGACAGCGATGTCCTGTAAAGGATATGCGGAAAAAAAATGTATTCTCAATCAACTCAGCAACAGCAATTTTAAACACGGCACTACTTCTTTGTGGCGAAGGCGTTACGGATGTAATTCATAATCCTGCATACCACCTTCGAAACATAGCTGCGGGCGATTTGGAAGCAGACGGCCTTGGGTTAGTTTTCATACAGTGGTATGAGCACCAGTCTTTCAGAAAGCAATGGCAAACTACTAATCTTGCCAATAAATCACAAACAGCCAAAATTGCTGGGATTGACTGTGGCGTCCTGTAAAGGATATGCACTGACTTTTTAACTTCTTTCCACAGATCGCCGGCACGTGTTGACAGTTTTTGTTTCTGTAGCTGAGTCATAGCTGAGACATCACCAGCAGTTTCTGTAGCTGAGTCATAGCTGAGACATCACCAGCAGTTTCTGTAGCTGAGTCATAGCTGAGACATCACAAGCAGTTTCTGTAGCTGAGTCATAGCTGAGACATCACCAGCATGGTCACCGTGGCCGCTCTCCCGGATTACCTGGTGACAACTCCGGTCTTTGTGGACAACACCACCCATGAATTCGACACGTTCGGGGTGTTCATCCACCCGCACTGGTACCAGTTCCCGCTGATATCCCCGGCCTGGCATTATGCCATGGGGATCTTCATCACCTTCGTCAGTGTGTTCGGCTCTCTGGGCAATCTGTTGGTTATGTACATCTTCGGGACGTAAGTATTGTCACCATCCATCCATCCATCTATCCATCAACCCAGCCACCCGCCCACCCATCCATCCATCCATCAGTCAATCAATCCATCCATCTATCTATTCATTCATTCATCCATCTATCATACAGTAGCATGTCCTATGTAAAAGCCCCCCCCCCCCACACACACACACACATACACCAACCAATCTGTGGACATTTCTCTCTATCTACAGAATCTCTGTCTTAAACATCTATAGTGACCACACTGATCGATGACGGTAGCCAATATTTTCTTGAGATCTTCAGTCTATCGTCGCTAACTTAAGACATTGGCTTTGTTCCCCGTATCAATGTATCTACTGCGTTCGCCAGGAATGAGGCGCTGGAACCTCTTGCCCCCGGGTAGATTGGGCCCGTTAGCTATTACATCGGCCAATCTAGGAGATGGAAAACTCCGATAATAAACCCCCAAGTTTAAGGTGGACCGACGTGCCGAGGACTGAATGGCCACGGGTGAGTTGGTCGTGAACGTGGAACGTCTGGTATGAGGGCGTATGGATTCCTGAGGGACATCCCCTGCCCCTTCCCTAGCAGGCAGGCTCTACTAGAGTGACAGATTATATCCTGCCGTCATATCTAACCACTTATGAATAATACAAAGAATTATCGCCGAGGCAACGGAGTACGTGCTTTGTGCTCGATACCTTTGACAACAGCCAGTGGGGAGAGAATGAAGCGGAGAAGAAGAGGTAGGGGAGAGGGGGGGGGGAAGGAAAAGGAAGAAGAGAGCTGGAGCCAGAAGGGGTAGAAGGAAAACGGATCGTTTGGGACTCAAAAATGTACGAGTTGAGTATTGGAATTGCCGTAGTGCAAAGCAACGAGGACCAATACTGGAGAAACTGGTCAGGACCAATACTGGAGAAACTGGTCTACGATTTTGATGTCCTGATGTTACAGGAACTGAATACGAACCCTTTCAAGTGCCCTGCTATACATGTTACATCAGCCCAACTGAGCAGGGAAGACATGGGCAGGCTCTGGTGGTCAAGGACGGTTTGCAGCATTCAATACTGGATATGAGTGGGCGGGGTCAGGAGAGTAAAGAGGTGCAGGGAATGCGGATACAAATAGGCCGATACAGCTGGAACCTGATACATTTATATGTAAGTGGGGAATCTTGCATAAGCAGAGAGAGTTGGGACTGGTTGAAAGGTTCAGTGGACACCCCAGGTACTAAGTATGTGATATGTGGTGATTTCAACGCCCGCGCCAAGGAATGGGACAGGTCGGGAGAGAATAGACATGGTACTGCTCTTGCTGAGGCCCTGCTTGTGACGGATGTTGTCTGTCTAAATGCCGAGACACCCACTAGGCCAGCAATGAGACCTGGGAACCCTGACACGGCCATAGACCTGGCGCTTGTATCCCAAGAGGCGGCATCAGATATAAAATGGAGCGTCCTTGGAGACCATGGAAGTGACCACCTCCCCTGTTCTGTGCTGATACCTAAGTCCAGCACAGTTAGGACTATAAGAGTTCGCAGGGCATTCAGTTATGATCGCGACGACTCTTCGCTCTTGGGGCACCTTAGATCACAGGGAAGATCTAATCCAGCAAGAAGAATCTTTACCCAACCACAATTGTGGATACCAGAGGTGGAGAATTCATGGAGGGAAAATAGGGCGGCCATAAGGAATTGGCAGAGGGTGCGGAGAGCAACCAATTCAGTTGACACAGAAATGGAAGAGGCTGAATGATATAAAAAAGTAAAGGTGCAGGATTTTAAACTCCAGGCGGCTGAGGCAAAGAGGATTAAGTGGGAACAGTTTATCAATGAAGTCGGTGGGGATGTGACATTGGGAAAATTCTGGAGGCTGCACCGGCAGATGAAGAGACAGGTGATGCCTAGTACACATTGCACCGTTTATGATGATAACAACCGACGTATGACAACTGACAAGGACAAAGGGGAGGCTTTTCTTGCGCGATTTTTAAAACAGACGGATAAGCAAGATAGGGCTATTAGAGATAACGTCAGAGAAGCCTTGTCACGGGTCACTAGGAAGGAGGACTGCGAGATTAAAGTGGAGGACATTAGACGGGTACTGAGGCGGGCTAAAGACACAGCGCCAGGTCCGGATGGGGTGAGGTCCTCCCATATGAGGAACATAAATGATGGGGACTTGGAGGAGATGGCTCTTTGTTTCAACCTAAGCATCAATACGGCGGAAATACCCCACGATTGGTTGCACAGCTACCTGGTCCCCTCCAAAGTCAGGTAAGGATCACTCCAGACTTAATGGATACCGAATCATAACCCTGCAAAACACGTATGGCTAAGTCCTCGAAAAAATAGTAGTACGCAGGCTCCAACAACATTTGGAAAGTCGGAATCTGCTTTCCCAAGGACTCGGGAGCTACCGGCCGGGAAAGGACACCTGGGCCAATGCTGCAACTTTTGCATTTGATGTCTACGAGGGTTTACACGATAAACAGGAGACAGTGGCGGTAGCTCTTGACCTGGAGGATGCGTATAACAGGGTTAGGTATGATCAGTTAATACACACACTGTTGGACATGGTGGTCTGCCCTTGCCTTGTTAGATGGGTTGCGACAGTCCTTTATGAGCGTAAGGTTGCACTGCGCATGGGTTCCTGGACTTCTGACCCCTGTACTGTTACACCTGGGTTGCCGCAGGGATCTGCCTTGTCCCCAGAGCTCTTTAATGTCTACACCAGCAAAATCGCAGCTATTGAGACACCAGGTGTGGGTAGAATCTTGACATTTGCAGATGATGTGCTGGTGTACAGATAGAGCTGAGACAGGGCCAGTTTGGCGAAAGACTTGCAGTGGCGGTAAACAGGGTGGCGGAGTGGTGCAGGGACGCAGGGGCCATTATAAACCCAGACAAGGCATCGGTTGTGTGGTACTCCTTGGATAAGCGGATCGTCAAGGCAGATGTCCCAGGTATTATGTTGAATGGATGTCCTCTTAGTCGAGAGAGTAAATTTCAGTACTTGGGTAACACCTTTGACAGGTGTTTGTCTTTCAAGGATCATGTGGAGGATTTGGTGGTGAAGGCTGGTAGGGGACTTAATGCATTGAGGGCTATGGCAGCAACCGGGATAGACCAGGGGATGCTTTACAGGCTCTTTCAGCAGTTAATAATTTATGTCATTGAGTATGGTTTGGGGCTGCTGACAGTATCAAAGAGCCAGCTTGAAAGGTTGGAGCGCATACAGAATGCCGCCATGCGGTTAATCCTGGGATGCACAAAGGACACACCAATTATATGCATGACGGATATCCTGGCGCTAACAATGACGGATAGGCATAAGGTCCTTCAGGCCAAATGGTACCTGAGAGTTGCTGCAGATAGGGATCACCCCCTGCATGCAGCCATGGATATAGTCAAGGGTCATAGACTAAGACGAGGCAGGTCCTGGATGGCACAGGCAGAATTTTCTATACGTCAAGTGTGTGGTCTAGAGACCATCAATCGTGAAAGAGAGTGGGTTGAAGTTCCGGAAGACATGATGGACTGGCACAATGTAATACTAATAATAACACTGGGTCGTGAGTGCAGAGAATGGGCAGCGGGCCGCACTGAGTTTGAAGTGCAACAACTGATCCAGGGGAGGGCGCATAAGGTGGGGGGGGGGTCTACACTGATTGGTCAGTGGTGAGAAACAGACGTAGTGGTTGGGGCTTCATAGCAAAGGCTAATGGGCGAGTCTTGAGAAGGAGGGGGGGGGGGGGGGGGGGGGGGGGACCTCCAGCATGAGAATGGAGGGTAGAGGCAGTAACAGAGGTATTCCGGTGGTAGAGGAGACGACTGCAACACACGTTGTATTCATTACGGATTCAAGAGTACGTCTTAGCAAGTGGAGAAGGAATGTTTCGTGTGGAATGGCTCTCGTCGCTTCGGAGATGTATGATAGTGTGCATTGCATGAGGTGTTCGGGGATGAACTGGGGATAGGATTAGCGGGAATGCACCCCTTGGTGGAATTTTGCCTATGGACAAGGGGGAGATGGTCGTGCGCTTGTGGGACCAGGTGGAGAAGGCGGAGGAACAGATTGAGAACCCATATGTGGAAAGAATGACAACAGGAAAGTACTGCCATAAATATAATACTGTACTCCAGGCAATCAAGATAGCAACAGAGAAATTACTAAATACCAACCATGGTACACAGCCTGTGGTGCTACTGACAGATGCAAAATCAGTACTTGAGGCGCTCCTGTCTGGGAAATTGCCAGTATTACGGACGCTACTTTCTGAACTGTACGGCCAGCGTAAAGTCTCCACGCAGTGGATACCATCTCACTGTGGAGTACCTGGAAACGGGAGAGCTGATCGATTGGCTAAGGAAGGAGCAATAGAAGAACAACCTGGTGGATCCGTTACATACCACCAAAAGAAAAGAATGATCAAATCCGTCAGAAAGCCACCAAAACCTGCTCAAAACGTTATGGACAGATCATAACAAGTCATTATTCTGTGCCTAAGAAAAGGACACAATAGATAACGCAACCACATGTATACAAAATTCAAGATTGGTGAATCAGCTATGTGCACATGTGGATTGGCGCAGCAGACAGCTGAGAACATACTCCAAGACTGCTCAGAATACGACATATCCATTCAAACCTTCTGGCCTAGAGAAACAACAGTGGAAATAAACTCTATAGGCCACTAAGTGAACTGAAAAAGACAGAGACTAATGATCAAATCCCTCAGAAGGCCACCAAACCTTACTCAAGACGACTACCACGTTATGGACAGACCAGAACAGGTAATTATTCTGCGCCTCAGAACAGGACGCAATAGATTACGCAACCACATGTATACAAAATTCAAGATTGGTGACTCAGCCATGTGCACATGTGGTTTGGCGTCGCAGACAGCAGAGCACATACTCCAGGATTGCCCAAACTACAACATATCCAGGCGAACCTTCTGGCCTAGAGAGACAACAGTGGAAGATAAACTCTATCGACCGCTGAGTGAACTAAAAAAGACTGTTAGATTCATACAAGAGACAACATTGCAGTTATAAACATATTTCAGGCGAACGAAAGTAGAAGGAGAAGAAGCTAGACACAAAGTCCTGTATTGAACAGGGAGAGAGAGAGAGAGAGAGAGAGAGAGAGAGAGAGAGAGAGAGAGAGAGAGAGAGAGAGAGAGAGAGAGAGAAAGTGGTTTAGATATCTCGTCAG
>OY992880.1:43707742-43740242 GCA_963921405.1 Cepaea hortensis | reverse complement strand
TTTTGTATACATACATTGTCCCTTTATTTCTCAACATAATTTCCATTGATACACGTATCCCATCGTTTTATCAGTCCTCCCAAACCGGCTGCACAGAACTGCGTGCCCTGTTTTCTATACCACGTTTTAACTTCACATTCAACTTCGGCGTCATTCGCCAAATGTCTTCCGCCAAATTGGGTTTTCAGTGGCCCAACAAGGTGGAAATTGCTAGGGGCTAAGTTGGGGCTGTAAGGTGGATATTCTAGAACTTCCCACCGTAGCTGGTTAATTTTCTTCTGAGTTAATCGAGCCGTATGTGGTCTGGCATTGTCATGAAGAAGCAACACTGCTCTAGTCAGCAGTCCTGGACGTTTTCTTCGAATTGTATCATGAAGCAGCGATAGAACTTCACAGTACGATTCAGAATTCACATTGTCACCTTTCTTCTTGAAATTGGTTAAAAGCACTCCTTGACAATCCCAAAACACCTTCCCTGTTGATGCCGTAACCTTGAATTTGTGGACACAGGGCGAAGAAGGATGTTTAAATTGCATTGAAGTACGCTTTGATTCGGGCTGGTAGTCAGCATAAACAGGAAGCATTTCTTTATGAATATCCTTTGCAGGCAGTCCTGTTACCCACAAAAAACGAACAACAGTACGGTGCTCTTTGGTTGTACACTCCGTAAGAACAGTCGCCATGTTGTTTATGCGCTGCGCATGCACACGAGACACCTAGCGCCACCTGATGAACGGGAATATAAAGTTCGATTGTTCTGTCACCTAATGTTGTTGATGTTGATGTTGATGTTGTTTGTCCATCAAGAATGATGATGACCATTCATTTCATCCAGTGGGGTTGAAGGTGTGGAGCCGTGGGTTCTAAGATGGCTGATAAGGCCTATTTTGGCTCGAAATGTTCTTTGACAATGTGGGCAAAGAATGCTTGGCGTCTCTGGAGGAGGATTTCCTGCAGTGGTTTTCCTGTCCTGCCTTTTCTTCACAGCTCTTGCAGTCCTGGTTGCCTCACATATGACTGCACCTTTGCGCAATGATGCACGCCACGAATTTCGGTCTCTGGCTGCAGCCTCCCAGGTGTCATGATGAATTCCAAAAGCATTCAGTGAAATTTTCAGAGTGTCTTTAAACGTTTCCTCTGGCCACCTTGGGAGCGTTTACCACAACGCAGTTCGCTGTAGAAAATTCGTTTAGGGAGCCTGTGATCTGGCATGCGGGTCAAGTGACCAGCCCAGCGAATCTGATTCTTCATCAGTAGAGTGTGGATACTGGGCATGGATGCTCTTTCTAGGACTTCAGTGTCTGGAATCTTGTCTTGCCATTTAATCTTCAGTAGCTTCCTTAGGCAGACTGTGTGGAAGTGGTTTAATTTCCTAGCGTGTAGCTGATAAACAGTCCAGGTTTCACAAGCATATAGCAGTGTGGATAATACAACTGCTTTGTAGACTTTTAGCTTTGTTTGCAGGCTTATTCCAGTTCTGTCCCATACATTCTTGTACAGTCTGCCAAAGGCTGCACTGGCCTTGGAGATTCTTGCATTCACTTCGTCATCGATTGTGGCAGCTTGTGACACAGTGCTGCCAAGATAGGTGAATTTGTCCACAACACTTAGTCTATGGTCATTCACTTTGATATTCGGCACAGTGTGATTATTCCCTGGAGCTGGCTGGTACATAACTACAGTCTTCTCCAAGTTGATATTGAGCCCAAAGTTGGCACAGGCATGTGAGAAAGCTGAAACATTATGTTGCATGTCCGCCTCTGAGTTGGCGTATAGAGCGCAATCATCAGCAAACAGGAGCTCTCTGACGGTGCCGCTGTCAATTTTGGTTTTAGCTTTCAGCCTTCTGAGATTGAATAACTTTCCATCCATACGGTAGTTGATGTCTATTCCAATGTCGTCGTTCTCGAAGGCATTCATCAACATGGCTGAAAACATGAGGCTGAACAGTGTTGGTGCCAGGACACATCCTTGCTTCACTCCATTGGTTACAGGAAAGGGTTCTGACAGTTCACCATTTTCCTGTACTCTTGCCTGCATGCCGTCATGAAATAGCCGCACTATTTGGACAAACTTTCGTGGACAGCCATATTTTGCCATAATCTTCCACATTCCTTCTCTGCTGACTGTATCAAAAGCCTTGGTAAGGTCATTGAAAGTGGAGAACATTTCGCAGTTCTGTTCCTGACATTTCTCTTGCAGCTGCCTTGCAGCGAAAATCATGTCAACAGTTCCACGTTCTTTTCTGAAGCCACATTGACTCTCAGGAAGAAGACCTTGATCGAGATGGGCTGTGAGGCGATTGAGAAGAATTCTGGCGAGTATCTTCCCTGCAATTGAAAGAAAGGAGATGCCTCGGTGGTTGTCACATGATTGGCGGTTTCCTTTACGTTTGTAAAGGTGGACTATTGACGCGTCCTTAAAATCTTGTGGCATGGTCTCGTTCATCCATATGTTTGTGAAGACTTGGTGAAGCTGCTCTGTTAGGACCGGCCCACCTGCCTTGTATATCTCTGCTGGGATGGAGTCAGGACCAGGTGCCTTGCCGCTGGAGAGTTGCTGGATGGCTTTCTTTATTTCCACTATGGTTGGCAGGTCATCAAGTGTCTCATTGGTGGGAACTTGAGGAAGGCAGTTGATGGTTTCATCATCGAAGAAGGAAGTTGCATTTAAGATTTTGCTGAAATGCTCTGCCCAGCGTTGGAGGATTTCTTTCTTATCGGTGACCAATGTTCCCCCGTCTGCACTGAGGAGGGGAACTATGCCTGTGACGTTGGATGAAGAATGACTTGCGCGATGACTTGGATTAAAGTGATGAAGAGTTGCGCAATTCGTCGACCTCACTCTCTCGCCTGAGTCCATCTGAGTCCAGTGGCAAGACAAGTCGAGACGATTGGAGACGAATACAGGTGCAGTGGATGACCAGGGCGCTCTACGTGCCTTGCCGTGCTCATTACGTTCCACAACGCTTTGCAGGTAAACGCCGTCTTGCCCGTTGAATCAGGAATAATTTCTTCCGCGCAGTCTGCCGAATCCTGTCTTCACATGCTGGGTAGGCATACCCTAGTTTACCTCTTGGTTTGACACCAAATCGGATACCCATGCCTGGTTTAGCCAGCCTCTCACAGCTGTTGCCCGGGGGGTGGCCGCTGTCGCATGCTGACAGCTACTAGGAGCCACAGGCACGAGCTGGGTGTCAGAATTGGACCAGTGGGGGATGGGTCCTGAAAGGACATGAGAGCCATCCTTACCAAAGGTGCTACCAATGCCTGACACCCCGTACCCCCCCCCCCCCCCCCCGATGACACCTGTAGAAAACACCAACTACATTTACCTGCCATCCACAGAACTGTGTGACTTACTTATTGACTCGCCCTCGTAGTATGCGCCGTTTCCCTTATATAACCGATGCGACAAGGGCAGCAAAAAACAGGAACACCATAATCTACCATGCATGTCTAAGAGGCCACTAAGGAGCGTTGGCCAGAGACTTGAACATTTTGCTGCAAAATCCAACCAATTTTATCACAGGCATCAAAGAGATGGGCGTGATTTGACTAAGGGCTTGTGCGCCTTTTGGATGTTATTGAAGAAGAAAGGAAGATGAATATGAGCGACAAGATGACGCTGTATACTTTATGTAGTTTTCGAGTAATGGATTCGTTATCTAACAATTTGTATTAGAAGTTACCAACAAACACCGACGTCATATTAATAGGAAACTACCTGTACGATGTCTGTCTTACTCACAAGATGTCAAATAATATGAATAATTATAATTCCAGTGGCAAGTTGGTTAATCACGCCACTGCTTCGTCTTCTTCCACGATTATTCTTATTAGTTCACAACGGGATCCCTGATTCCAGCTATCGCAGCCGCATGCAGTCTTCGTGAGACGACGTGAACCATGCGATCATTCGTGGACAACATTTGGTCTCCCTAGCTCAGCCTCAGTGTTTATCCCGGAGGCCAGCCAATCAGCCTGTTCATTTCCATTTACACCGGCATAGTATGGGCAGTAAACCCACTGCATCTATAGTAGATGTGATGACTCTGTGTGTGTGTCAAGCACTTATGCCAGAAATATCCAAACTGAACTTGTCTCAAGTCTGAAGACGGTGACATGGGCAGTCACAGAGCTAAAATGATGATGATATGACATTCACACTGAATAATCTGACGGTTGAGATCAAGGAAGCAGAGTACGCCAAAATTACACACAACATCTAGATATACTGAAGATAAAGTCTGTTAGAATATAACGCGAAGACCCAGGACATTAACAACTGGACATCCGTGATCGCTAACCTGCACTTCGGAGATGATGAGGCTGTTGTTTCCCCAGAACACGTGTATAGACAGTCACAAAGCTAGAATGATGCTGCCATAACATTCATACTGAATAATAAGACATGATATTCATATTGATTCGCATGACATGGCATTAAAACTGAACCACCTGACATGACATTCATAATAAATCACCGGGGCAGTGACTGAGAGTCAGGTAGAATAGCTATCATATTGAATGGAGTCCAAGAAAACCATCTCAGATGCGCAATGACCGCTTCCAGTTCCATTCTCATTCTGGAAATCGCGTTTGAATACACTCCTCTCAGAGCTCCCAGGGCATAAACGACATTAGATCCCATGTACATGCTGCCTTCGTCAAAGATGCCTTGACTGGGGAAGATCGTGAAGTATAGACAGAAATTGAAATCAAGGCTCATCAAATGCGTTGTGTATACAAAGGATGTACAACAACTGTTGGAGATTGTAGTAACAGAGAGTGCAAAGAAAGGACTCTCCTTGAATATTAAGAAAACAGTAACAATGGTGATATCAAAGAAACATTTGACCCCAACATGTGAAATAGAAATAGAGGGGAACATTCTTAACCAAGTGGATAATTTTAAATACCTAGGGGCAATTATAACATCAGATGGAAGATGCACTACAGAGATTACGAGCAGAATAGGGCAGGCAAAAGATGCATTTCAGACAATGAAGAGTATCTTATGCACCACGTCACTATCATTGAATGTAAGAAAGAGAGTGCCGAATCTTGGAATGTAAATGAACAAATTAGGAAGAACTTGGAGGCAATAGAGATGTGGTTCTTGAGACGAATGTTGCGAATTTCTTGGACTGCCAATGTAACTAACAACGATTGCCTGAAAGAGGATAATGAAACTGGAATATTATATACGTCTCTAAAAAAATAGAGACATACAACATTCTTTGGTGATGTGATGAGAAGAGAGGCATTGGAGAACATCATGACAACTGAAAAGATCGAGGGGAAGAGAGGCAGACGCAGACCAAGAGAAATAATTCTGGATGGATTGAGACAGTGGCATGGAGGATTATCATCAGTAGAGTTGATCCAGAAAACCAAAGGCCGAGCAAGCAGTCACGTAGTTTTCCAGTAGTTTTGTTTCACCGGTGATGAACGGAGTGATATAGCTCTCTAAAAACGTTCATAAAAGGCGGGTTATTGAGTTTTTGTAAAGGGATATCAGCAGACATCAGCATCTCTCAACACAGATCCTTGGAAAACTCATCTTTCACTTGCCTTTGACGATACTGATTTCTGGAACAAGTTGTTGCGGACTCCCTGACGCAGAATGTCGAGCCACACTACTCTGCTGTTTTGAGGTGCCAAAGTGTTGTGGCAAATAAAACCGTTTCACAGGAACAACTTTTTCTTCGTACACTTTACAATATAGTATCTCGCCGTTGGTACTGAACTGGTGATCTCCAAATTCTCGTACACATTCTCTTAAACTACTGATTATTGAAGGCTTTTATTTATTCATCTACGGCTGAGACTGCAGTGACACAGTGTAGTATTCTCCCTAAATACATCACTATATCTGTCTCGGTCAGACGAGTAATCCGAGATGATGATCTTCGAGCCATAGCATAGCAAAGTAAAACTAACAAACAAAATCCTTGTACATGACTTAGACCAGGGGTGGGCAAACTTTTCGTGCAGAGGGCCGCATTGACAAATGTAAAGCTATTGGCGGGCCGCATATATATATATATATATATATATATATATATATATATATATATATATATATATATATATATATATATATATATGTATATATATATATATATATATATATATATATATATATATATATATATATATATATATATATATATATATATATATATATATCCATTTTGTTTACAGCAACCTATCACAATAAGTAATTGTTAATTATTTATAGGTTATTAAGCAGTATAAATAACTAATTATTGCAATTTCATTTTACTTATACACTTATACATTATATTTGACAATATGGACAAAAACTTTTACTAATTTGTTAACACGATTTTACAACTTGTTATTATAACAAATATTCTTTATTATCTATCAATGGCTTTAATTTAGACATACAGTGACTACATTGTCACTACAGTTGTTGATTTCTAATGAGATGTAAGTAACTGCTTGCACTTTTGGACAATATTCTTGAAATCTGGAGCAAGTTTACTTGTTGAAATTCGCATGACAGCATGCAAGTTGCAGTCCGACAATAAAGACATATTCTTAGATTTGTTGATCTTCAAGCAAGAGAATGCTTGTTCGCAAATTTATGTTGATCCAAATAATGATAAAAGTTTAGCTGCAAAGTTTTTCAAGTTGGGAAATGATTCTTGTGATAAAGATCCATGGGAAATCCAGCAAACCATCTGTCTTGAATTTCTCTTTCAGGTCATGATCTGCTTGTAAGTCAAGCAGCTCCAACTGTATGTCCTCTGTGGCTGTATCAGCTTCTGCACTAAATGGTGAACTGAGAATATTGAACTATGGCTCTAATTTCTTGAAATCTTGGAATCTCCTTCCAAATTCTTCAATCAATGCATCTAATTGGGCTTTGTATTTTTCAGTCATTTCACCAGAAATTGTTTCTTTTTTCAGCAAAGGGAAGTGACATAATCTTTTTTTCACTTGCTTGTCTGGAGAACAGTGAGAGTTTTGCCTGAAATGATTTTACATATACATACAATTCATGTGCAAACACACCATTTCCCTGAAGTTTGACATTCAGTTCCTTTAACTTTTCCATAATTTCAATGGCAAACATAGTCTAACTGCCACTCTTTATTGACAATGTTAGTATTAAAGTCGCATGCAATGCCCTTCATCTCTAGGAACATCACTATTTCTTCTCTGAGTTCCCACACTCGCCTCAACACCTTGCCGAGACTCAGCCATCTAACATTGGTGTGGTTCAGGACATCGGAATGTTCAGTTTCCAAATCGTCAAGTAATGACTTGAACTGTCTGTGATTAAGTCCTCTTGATCTGATGCGGTTGATGACACTGACAACTGGGTCAATAACATGCTTGATATTTAAAACAGTTTTACACAGACTTTCTTGATGAATCACACAATGAAGTGGTAATAATGTGTAGTCTGGATATTCTGCTTTAATCTGATCACTTATAAACTTTACCAGACCTACATTTTTTCCAGTCAAAGCACGAGCTCCGTCAGTTGTAACACTTGCCATTTTGTTTCAAACCATCCCAGTTCTTTCAATACAGTTAGTAACAGCATTGAATATATCATGGCCTGTGGTTGGGTCTTTGAGTGACTCAACACTCAGTAACCCTTCAGTGAGTTTCAAAGAAGTGTTTATTCCACGTATAAATATCAATAATTGGGCAGTATCATGTACATCGGTACTCTCATCCCATGCAAGAGAGTACCACAAATTGTTTACTTGTATCTTGAAGTTTATGCATCAAATTGTCACTTATCTTGTCAACACGTCTGACCACAGTTCTCCTTGATAAAGTAATGTTGTTAAATCTGTTTTGTTTTGTTCTGGACACATAATGTTTGCTGCATCTAGCAAACATTCCTTGATGAACTCGCCATAAGAAAATAGCTTGTTCTGTTTTACAATTCTGTGTGACAGGACAAGACTAGCTTCAGTTGCAGTATCTTGAATTGAAGACTGTTTAGTGAAAACAGTTTGCTGTTTCTCCAAATTTTTCACCAACTCAAGGCATTTCCTTTCCTTCTCTTCGGTCGTTAAATTGTATCCGAAATCGGAATGTTTTGTTTGATAATGTCTTTTTAAACTGTATTCCTTGAAGACAGCCACTGACTCACGACACAACAAGCAAACTGATTTGCTACCAACTTTTATAAAACAGTACTTAGTTGTCCATTCATCATTAAAAACACGGCATTCATCTTCAATTTTACGTTTGTTTTTGACACTCATCATAACGGTACATGAAATTCTGTAAAATTCAACAAAATAACTTAAAAACGAATTAAAAAATTTTATTTCTAAATGCCCTCGCGGGCCGCATAAAATCACTTGGCGGGCCGCATGCGACCCGCGGGCCGTAGTTTGCCCACCCCTGACTTAGACTCATTGTGTATATGGCGCGAGACGCATATTTTTATAGACCCGTCGGCACTCCCGATTGGTGACGTGGCTAGCAGAACACCGGCGTCCCAAGACACTTCCTGATAACGATTCTAAAAACACTTTCCGATGCGGATTCGAGACCATGACAACCGGACAGGGAGGCGAGCGTACAGTCACTACTCTATGGGAGCTCACATCGATCAGAAAATTCTCACACTTTGCGTGTTTGATAAAACCACATTTGGGTTGATAAGAACAAAATATATTAAAATGTTAGGTGCTCAAAAATGGTCATGATATGACCAAAAATTGGGAATATGATCGAATCCCTAAAGAAAAAAGCAGACACATTTACTTATACGAACTATAAAAATCATTTACTTTTAATCAGTCTGTTAAAAAAAAAAAAATTATTGCATATCCTTTACATGATGTCACAGTCAACCCGAGCAATTTTTGCTGTGTGTGATTTCTTGGCAAATTTACGATCAGTGGTTTCGTGAACTTGCCCAGGAATCACGAACAGCCAAGAAATGCTGGGGATGACTGCTACGTCCATAAAGGATATGCAACAAACAAGTTTACCATCGCCGTCTCCGTGGCTAAGGAATTACGGATGCGATTCGTGAGCCCACTTACCCGAGTTTGAAACACAGCTGCGACCTATTTGACTGTGTCACGCTGGGCTTTACCCTGTTGGTATGGGAGCCGGTCGTTCAGAAAGCAGTGGTAAACTACTGAACGTAAACTTGCCAATACATCAACAACAGCAGTAACATGCTGGTGTTGACAGCGATGTCCTGTAAATAGGATATGAAAAAGCAAGTTTGCTATTGCTGTCTTAACGATAGACACTCATGCCATTTTATAAAAACTAACACAAGGCGATCTGCTGCCACATTGTCAGCAGCTGTGTTTCGAACACTGTATGCGGGATTACGAATTGCGTCCGTAACCCTTGGCCACGGAGGCTGCTAACAGACACTTAAAATAACTTTATAATGATGGCAGAAATTATGACGTGTCCTAAAATATTTTGCACTGGTGATTAGTTAACTTCGCTTAAATTGGTTTGTTTGTATTATGAATCACATGGTCACACTTGTGTGAAAGTAACCACACAGGACGTCCCGACAACAGATGGTTCCATTTGTAATCATTCAACAATCGTTATATTATTTATAATTATATAACCGTTTATTCCACAGTCTTCATTACGTATGTCTATATTCCTTGTGCAGAACGAAGTCTTTGCGAACGCCATCCAATATTTTTGTATTGAACCTCAGCATGAGCGACACTATCTTCTCCATTATCAACGGGTTTCCATTGATGACGATTTCCTGTTTTAGCAGACGGTGGATTTTCGGCAAAGTAGGTCAGTATGTAGTCAACAAATCTGTCAGTTACTTTATATCTCGAATTTGTGGTTCATTCGGTCACCGGATTATTAATCCGAGGCTGGGATGGGCCCTAATTATAACTTCTCTTCTAAGGTTAACATGTGTAAAAGTTAGTTGCACATCCTTTACAGGACGTAGCAATCAATCCCAGCATTTTTTGGCTGTTCGTGATTCCTGGGCAAGTTTACGTTCAGCAGTTTGCCATTGCTTTCTTTGGGGGTACGGGGTGTCAGGCATTGGTAGTACCTTTGCTAAGGATGACTCACGCTCTTTTCAGGGACCAACGCTCACTGATAAAAGCCTGACATAAAGCTCACGCCCGTAGCTCCTAGTAGCTGTCAGCATGCGACAGCGGCCACCCCCGCGCAACAGCTGTGACTGGCTGGCTAAACCAGGTGTGGGGAGCCGAACTGGTGTCAAACCAGTCAGTGAACTAAGGTATGCCTTCCCAGCATGTGAAGACAGGATTCGACAGACTGCGCAGAAGAAATCATTGCTGATTCAACGTGCAAGCCGGCGTTTACCTGCAAAGCGTTGTGGAACGTAATGAGCACGGCAAGGCACGTAGAGCGCCCTGGTCATCCACTGCACCTGTATTCATCTCCAGTCGTCTTGACTTGTCTTGCCACTGGACTCAGATGGACTCAGGCGAGAGAGTGAGGTCGACGAATTGCGCAACTCTTCCTCACTTTAATCCAGTTCATCGCGTAAGTCATTCTTCGTCCAACTTCATATATCTCCTTCAAGCCCTGTGTCGATGGGCCAGCTACGAAGTGACAGGCGTGGGTACGCTGGCAGCCGTAGTCGCAGACCTGCACACAGGCGGCGCAGGCCATATGGTTTTCTACTGACCAGAGCAGCAGTGGGATTCGGCAGTCCCTGAGCCACTGAGCAACCCTCTATAGGAAAGCGCTGCTCACCTCCATATCAAGCGAAAGGAGCTAGAAAAGGTGCCCTAAACATTGTCTGTTCCATCATTAACTAACCAGCTAGCCGCGATTGGTGGGTACAATATACTGCGGTCGGCATACAAACAAAGTAAAAACAGGTAAAGCTCAAAGAGCAAACCATATTCCAATGACAGTCGGAACTTGGAATGTACGCACCCTATTTGATAGAGACGGCGCGTCGGGCCCAGAGAGACGAACAGCACTGATTGTGAGAGAGCTGGGCAGAAACAATGTCGACATTGCAGCCTTGAGCGAGACACGACTTTGGCAGAAGAAAACCAAATCTGTGAAGTAGGTGCCGGGTACACATTCTTCTGGAGTGGAAGGAAAAGCGAGGACAGACGCCAGTCCGGTGTGGGATTTGCCATTAAATCGGCCCTGGTTGGCAAACTAGCTGGATTTCCGAAGGCTATAAACGACAGGTTTATGACCATTAAGTTGCCCCTGCTGAATGGAAGGAAGCATGCAAACATCATGAGTGTCTACGCACCAACCATGACCAATGAAGATGACGTCAAGAACACGTTCTATGAGGACCTGCACAATGTATTAACATCTGTTCCCAAAGGAGACAAACTTATACTCCTTGGGGATTTCAATGCCAGAGTAGGCACGGACACCACCTATTGGAGTGGCATTATTGGAAAGCACGGTGTCGGAAATTGTAACAGCAATGGACTCCTCCTCCTTTACATTCTGATTACCAACACAATTTTCCGTCTTCCCATGAGAAATAGGACATCGTGGATGCACCCTCGCTCGAAACACTGGCAACTAATTGACTATGTCATCGTCAGGAGGAGTGACAGACGAGACGTTCGGGTGACAAAATCCATGTGTGGTGCCGAATGTTGGATAGACCATCGTATCATTATCTCGAAAATAAACATGCACATCAAACCACCACGGTGTCCTCAAGGGGTAAACATGCCCCCCCCCCCCCCTAAAAAAATGTCACCCGCCTAAACAGCAAAAATAAAAAATGCAGCTGTCGTTTGAAAATATGCTGGAAGACAGGATCAAACCCAATGCTGCAGCTAAACAGGATGTGGAAACAGAATGGAGAGCCCTAAAGAACATAATTTACAACACTGCGATGGAAATCCTGGGCCCATCCCAGCTTTGCTGACAGACATGATATGAAAAACTTCTACGACTCACTGAAAACGGTCTATGATCCTATATCACCAGGCATAGTTCCCCTCCTAAGTGCAGATGGGGGAACATTGGTCACCGATAAGAAAGAAATCCTTCAACGCTGGGCAGAGCATTGCAGCAACATCTTAGATGCAATTTCCTTCTTCGATGATGAAACCATCAATTGCCTTGCTCAAGTTCCCAATAATGATACATTTGATGACTTGCCAACCATAGTGGAGGTAAACAAAGCCATCCAGCAACTTTCCAGCGGTAAGGCGCCTGATATACAAGGCAGGTGGGCCGGTCCTAATAGAGCAGCTTAACCAAATCTTTACAAACATATGGGTGAACGAGACCATGCCACAAGATTTCAAGATTTCAAGGACGCATCAATAGTCCACCTTTGCAAAGTAAAGAAACCGCCATCTACGGAGGGAGTATCTACACCCCAAAATCTACTGAGGGAGTATCTACACTCCAACATCTACTGAGAGAGTATCTACACTCCACCGTTTCCTAAGGGAGGAACGTAACCAATGAGAATCTACTCTCCACCATAACCGGACGTGAATTACAAGTACCTCTGAAGTCGACGTGACGGCGATGGCGAGAAACACTGATAATAAGGAAAGTTAATCCACGCGTAAATATCAGTCCAGCGCGGATTACGCTTGAGTTAAAAGCGAGAGAACGAACAAAAGCACCACAACAAATGAGTATCCTCACACTCCACCATCTGCTTAGGGCGCAACAGAACCTAGGCAACTCCTTCTAATCCAACACTTACTGATGGAGATACAGCACACGCGCGTATCCCAGGTGCTACAGTACCGATTCTACCTAATAAACCAATGACTTAGGCAAACTAACAATTTAATAACAAAGTCGTATTGTCCTCCTACATTCCCGATTGATCATGTGCTCTTTTCTTTCAGCCTGCGAACTTTACGGTCTCGTGAGCGGCATGTTCGGACTTATGTCCATCAACACGCTGGCTGCTATAGCTTTTGACCGCTACAACGTCATAGCGCGGCCCATGAAAGCTTCCAGGGGCATGAGCTACAGGAGAGCTTTCATGATGCTGATGTTCGTCTGGTGTTGGTCAGCTACCTGGACCATCCCGCCGCTATTTGGTTGGGGAGCCTACATCCCAGAGGTCAGTTTGAGAAATCATTTACATATTTAAAAACAAAAAAATTGTTTCCATTCCTCACTTTGAACTCAAGCGTAGTCCATACGCGTGATATCACCATTAATTAATTTTTTAATTCAGTTGCATGTCCTTCACAGGACGTAGCAGTAAACCCCAGCATTTTCGCTGTTCGTGATTCCTGGACAAATTTTACGTTCAGTAGTTTGCCATTGCTTTCTGAACGACCGGGTCCTATACCTATTTCGAAAAAACCATCACCGCTGTGTTTCGAACCCGGGTATACGGGCCCACAAACCACGTTCGCAAGTCCTTAGCCACAGAGACCGTTATTAGTAGTTGCCATTATTGGGGAGTGCACTAGAGCGTGTGGATTAGTTTCCCCTGTTACCGGTGTCTCTCACCAACAGGGGAAACCACTCCGACTTCTGTGGTAATTGTAAATTACACCACCAAGTCAAGGACGAGAACTCAACATTCTAGTCAAACTGTACGGTGTAAGGGTTTACCCCGCTGCCTAACCAACAGCGCGCCGGAAGTTTAAGAGCGACCGCTCTTATGAGTTTCACCATGCTTACCTTTTGAAGGTTAATCTACTACAGAACTATGGCCTTTTATCTCTGGCGTTGTACTTTTGGAGAAATATGGTTTAGTTCCCCATCTGCTCGTGCTAGAACACATGTATTCTACTTTTAATTTGTCATGGTTATTATTTACGTCTACCAGTTCTAAAGTGATTTATGTCTAGTTGTTGCATTGCTGACGTATCTATCGTAGAAGACCAGAAGTTATTAGAATGATGCAAACGCTTACTTTAATTTTGGCACGTATTTGTTTACCAGTGAGCAAGAAATTAGACAATGCAATTGAGACTAAACTGATCTGGAAGTAACTAAGAATATGTCACATGTGATAAACATAGACAAGTAAGCGTTGGTGGTCTTATAGAAGCTGGGACAGAAACCAGAGATTACGGGAGAAATTTAAAAAAAAACCCACTTAAGCTGACTGCTACATTCGTTGGATTAATTCATAATGCCTTCTAAAGGTGAACGAAGAAGAAAAAGAAACAGACAAATCTTATATTTTTTCTACATTACCATACGGGATACTCTTATAAACAGATATCAGAGAGAAAAGGTAAAGTCATTCGAAAACAAAAATAGATAGTGTTAAAACATCATCATGAAATAAAACAGCAGCTGTCCATCAGAGTATGCCACACAGAGCAGACACGGGTAGTGGTAACTGTGCCACACAGAGCAGACACGGGTAGTGGTAATTGTGCCACACAGAGAAAACACTGAGCGGAGGTAACAGTGCCACACAGAGAAGACACGGGTAGTGGTAACTGTGCCACACAGAGAAGACACGGACAGAGGAAACTGTGCCACACTGAGAAGACAAAGGGAGTACACAAACATTGCATGTGTTTTGCAGGATGTTGTGATCAACCCCATCCCTAGGTTAATATCACTAGCAAGTTTTTCTTCAGTTTGCTCCTACTTTCTGGATGGGAACTCAGCGTTGAATCTGACCGGTGTGGGGAACGATCACCCTACCAAGCCATCAGCGCACTGGAAGTTTAAGCGCAAGCGTAGTAAGCCCCGTGGCCACACAGACTGCCAAAGGGACTAAAGAAGTAGCGAACATGGATGAATATACTCAGTGACTCTTAGCTTGACTGCTCCAGTCAAGGTCAGTGCTTCAACTGTCTTAACATGCTGAGAGATGTATGGCTTCAGTTGTCAGTAATATAGTGACAGATGTAAGGCTTCCACTGTCAGTAACATGATGAAACATGTATGGCTTCAACTGTCAGTAACATGCTAAGAGATGTAAGGGTTCATCTTCCAGTAAAGGACAGAAAGATGCATGACTTCAGCTGTCAGTAAAGGACAGAAAGATGCATAACTTCAACTGTCAGTAAAGGACAGAAAGATGCATGACGTCAACTGTCAGTAAAGGACAGAAAGATGCATGGCTTCAGCTGTCAGTAACATGGTGAAAGATGCATGGCTTCAGCTGTTAATAAAGCACAGAAAGATGCATAGCTTCAGCTGCCAGGAAAGGACAAAAAGATGCATGGCTTCATCTGCCAGTAAAGGACAGAAAGATGCATAGCTTCAGCTGCCAGGAAAGGACAAAAAGATGCATGGCTTCATCTGCCAGTAAAGGACAGAAAGATGCATAGCTTCAGGTGCCAGGAAAGGACAAAAAGATGCATGGCTTCATCTGCCAGTAAAGGACAGAAAGATGCATAGCTTCAGCTGCCAGGAAAGGACAAAAAGATGCATGGCTTCATCTGCCAGTAAAGGACAGAAAGATGCATAGCTTCAGCTGTCAGGCACCATTACATCTCTCTTCTGGAATCTTCCCTAATTACCGATGAACATCCCTTGTTTACATTTGCAGGGTTTTCAAACGTCCTGTACTTTCGACTACTTGACTCGCAACAACTACTTCAGGTCCTACATTCTGTGCATGTACATCTTTGGCTTCGCCCTTCCATTGATGGTCATACTGTTCTGTTACGTCCAGATCTACAGCGCCGTGGCTAAACACGAGAAGGTATTTACAGTTTTCTGTTTTCTTGATGTTTATATTGAATACAAAAGTAATTTTTAAAATTTTTGCATAGCTTCTAACGTAACTGCAAAATGGAGAAGGTACTCACACATGACAAGCTGCACGGTGCATTGAGAAAAAGAGCTTGAAAGTGCTAGAGTGATTGCAGACAATGTACAGGCGGCATTTAGTGGATGCGGTTACTGTAGACAGTATGCAACTTGGTTTAGAATTAAATTGTAAGAAAACTTATATTATGTTGTCTCCAAGAAGAGAGAAGTACCACAATGGAACACCGATGTAAATGGGAACATTCTTAAAGAAGCGAACCGGCACAACTATCTCGGAACAGTCTGATGGAAGATGGTTTGTAGAGATTAGAACAAGAATTTCCACGGCAAAGGCAGACTGACAAGATATAAAAACACTCCGACTTCAGAGGTACTTGCAATTTATGTCCCCAAGTCAAGGACGAGAAGTCAACATTTGAATCCAACTGACCGGTGTAGGGGTTGAACCCGCTACCTCTGCATCAGCGCACCGGATGTTTAAGAACGAGCTCTCTTATCCAGTTGGCCACGCTGACACCTATGTCAAGAGCAGAAAATAAATGCTATAGTTAGTTGCATGTCCTTGTGCAAGATATCGTAATCAACCCCAGCATTTACTGGCTATTTGTGATTTTATAGGACATTTTTCATAGAGTAGTTTGTCATGGCTTTCTGAACGGGGACGCTGACACCATTGTGAAATGAACGCAAAGCGATCTGACCCCTAAACATGGTCATCCCGACATTCCCAGGAAATCCTCTGTTTTGAATTTTTTTCTTTTTTCGTAATCAGAGACAACGGGTGTTTCCACTCCATCGATTGCCTTTTATTGTCTGGTTTGTAACAATGCAACCCAGGACTCGTCTACTATCACAATTTGAAGGAGATAAACATCTACTTTTCGAGCATGACGATCCACATGCTGCTGACACATCGTCTACCGTGCATGTTTGTTGTCAATGGAAAGCTGCCTTGAGAAATATGTGCTTTGTTAATTGGTGTCGGCGTCAGAAGTAGCTTGATTTGTTTCTTCAGCTCGTCAATCTGGCCTTGGAGCTGAGATTTCTCAGCTTGTCAGATGCCTGTGGCTGTCTCGCATCTCCGCAGTGCTTCCTTGTATGGCGTCTTTGTAGTTATGGCGGTCTTTAAGACGTATCTGTGTCGTTGGAGGTACGGGCATCCCAGGTATCTTGCTCCGTTTTTGCTAAGACAGTTGGCGCACTTTCTCTTGTCACTAGGCGTTCGGAAGCCATTGTCCTGCTTGGCCAGCGGACATTCCTTGAAGGCATGGTTTTCGGCGATGTATCGGCATATATCTGTCTTGCTGCGGTACATTGTTCTCCTGTGGCCGGCTCTGAGAAGAAGAGCGAGGAGAAAGACACCAGAGTAGGAAACACCGATTTACAGATGATCAGATGGGTTATCAAACGCATCCAAGTGGAGCTCACAGATGCATGCCTTGCCCTTTCTTGTTGTTCCACTCCGGAGTAGAGTGGACTGTGGTGGACTCCCTTGCATCCCCTCCCTTTTATTCTGGTTTCCGCTATTCCCATCAGTCAAAATATCCTCTTTTTCCACTGTTTATGGGCTATTCTTCCTTACTGTTAAAACCGCAGGGTTCCTATTTTTAAAATCTATGATCTGTCTCGTTGTCCTTCAACATTGCCGGTTCCGTTACCATTTGGGTCAGTCCGAATATATAATATGTTTGCATATCCTTTACAGGACATCGCTGTCAACATCAGCATCTTTCAGCTGATTGGTGATTTCTTGGCAAAATTACGCTCAGTAGTTTGCCATTGCTTTCTGAGCGGCCGGCTCACATACCCCGTAAGTTACCGACGCGACAGTCCGAATATGCCTCTTATTATTTCTTCGACCAGGAAAACATCCCCGCCGGCATGTGTAGCCAGCTGGTCATCGGAAGGCTACTAATTTTCACTCTTCGCCCCTCCTGGGCAGCTCTATGGCGAAGGGGTTCGACGCAAGGACCGTTATAAACCCACACAAGGCATCCGTTGCGTGGTACTCCCTGGATAACCGGATTGTGAAAGCAGACGTCCCATGTATTATATTGAATGGATGTCCTATTAGTAGAGACATAAATTGAAGTACTTGGTTATCACCTCTGGCAGGTGGTTAGTTAGTTAGTTAGTTAGTCGCGGTTCCAACTTCACAGCAACGGGTGGTCCCCATTATGCTCCGTTCCTGTGCCAGTGAATATCACATAAAACGCTCCCCACTGCCCAATGTGAAAAGTGGAAAAGACAGGAGTCTCGACAAACAACAGCCCGCACAGATACACTGTGCATAATGCCGCCGCCAGAATGTCAACACAATAGTCCCCCCACGAAACATCCAGTTTATCTCTGATGGAATCGGCAGTCATTTTCCCATCTGGATGTTTCCTAGATGTTACCCACACTTCTTCTTCTTCAGCGTTCCGAGCCATTGAGGTTCTTTGCTGCAAATACAATCCGTCTCCATTCGTCTCTCTGGTGGACCTTCTCTTGCCAGTCGTTGATTCCAAGTGCTTGTAGGTCTGTACATGTATTATCTCTCCACCGCCTTCTTGGTCTACCTCGGGGTCTACGGTCATTTATTTCCTGAGTGTAAGCGAGTTTTGTTTCCCTATTATCTTCCATTCTTTCTATATGCCCCAGCCATTGTAGTCTATTAGCCTTCATGATACCAGTGATTAGCGGGGACTTAAACAGATCATAAATGTCTTTGTTACTTCTTCTTTTCCACTCTCCACTTTGTGTATCCCTAATGGGTCCAAAGATGCGTCTTAAAATTTTGTTCTCAAAGGTTTGTAACAAGGCTTCGTCTCCTTTCGTTGTACTCCAGGTTTCAGTCCACGAAAATACAGTTCATCGTCGATGGCAGCGGCAGTCAACCAGAAGCCCAGCAGCCACGCATTTCTGCATAAGGCAAAAACCGGTCAACTCTGGGACATAGCCAGCTGCCATCGCTTCGCACATGCAGGTGTATATTTTATGATGAATGTGGTATTCACTACCTGGAAGGAAATCATGCTACTCGGAGACTTCAACATTGACACCAACAAAGCCAACATAATATGAAGAAATATAACTGCATCATACACCTTCCAACAAATAATAAAACAAACTACTAGAACAACTAAATCATCTTCAACACTTATAGATTAGGAACACTTTGAGGACACCTCGGGTTTCCTCATAGATGAGCCCCGGGATCGGTGATACCCTTAATGTTATCGCGCAAGACTTGGCAGTGACGATTAACGCCTTCTTTGCCAAATCCCTTCCCGCTTTTGCCTTTTCCAGACACGTTTGTGTAATGTGCTGTTAGTTAGTTAGTTAGTCGACAGATCATCCTCGTTGCACATCGGACCATTCAGTCCATAAGTGCTCGGATCCCCTCCTCAGCAAATCCCGCAGCGTGTAGCGGCTAACGACGCCAGTTCTGTGTTGGTTTATCAATCTTCTTTGGCTTCCTGCGTAGTGTTCTTGTTTGGCCACCCCTCTTTTAATTTGCTGCTCTCGCAGTCTGGCCATTGTTGTAGATTCACAGTCATCACTTGGTTCTTGCAAAAGTCTCACTTCTCGTAGAGCATTCAGAATGTCAGCCTGGTCCATGGCGCGTCCGCCCTCCACAGTAGCCTCACCTGCGAGCTTGTCAGCCCGCTCATTTCCTTGTACTCCCGCATGCCCTGGCACGAAGATGAAACTAATCTTTGCCAGCCGAGACCGCTTCAGAGGCAGCAACCATTCTCTTCGGATCGACCCCTCCTCTATCCTCTTGATCATGTTCATTGAGTCGCTAAGGAAACAAGCCCTAGTGAATGTCTGTGTCTCGAGCCATGTTATTGCTTTACTTACTGCCATGACTTCCATGGTCAGGCTACTTGTGGTTTCAGTGAAAGCACCAGAGTCCTCCTTCACAATTCTCCCTCCGGCCCGAGCTGTAAAGGCCCATGAGCTTCTCACATGTCGGACGACCGACCCATCTGTGTAGATGACCGCGTCACTGTCTAGCGAATTCTCGAAAATCAACGCTTGTACTTCAGCCTCCACAGCAGCCGAATTTTCTTGTCTGCATTTTCTATCTAGTTGGATGCAAACTGAAAAGGATGTGCAGAAGTCTGTTGGCACTTGCACCCACTCCTCGCCAGGTTCTAAGTCCTCAAGTGAACACACCTGTTGAAGAATGTCTTCGGCTTGACCCATCCACGACCGTCCTCTTTTTAACCTGCTGCCCTTCACCTTCCTAATTTCACTATGCAGTGGATGCTGTGTGTTTGCGTTAATTCTGAGGTAGGCGCGTGCCCTGCAAACTTGCATTCTCTCTTCAATGGTTGGAAAATCAAGAAGGTAGCGCATCGCCCTGCATGCTGTATCTCTTGTACATCCAAGAATAATGCGCATAGCTTCATTCTGTATCCTTTCCATCCTTTCTATCTGCTTATGGCTGAGAGTCAGGATTGCCATTGCATACTCCAAAACAGACATGACCAGCCCCTCGTACAGAAGACATAGATGGCGCTGCTCACAGTTTGCTGCCGCCATCACCCGCATCGCTGCCAAACCCCGCTTGGCCTTTGTTATCACCTGGTCTATGTGCACATTATAAGCAAGGCTTCGATCAAACCGTATCCCCAGGTAATTCATTGCCTGCGTTCTTTCCACCGTCTCTGAACACAGCATTACAGTTGGTGTTGGATTGTTGACAATATGATTATTCAACGAGAACCAAGTCACTGTTGCCTTTGTTGGGTTGACCATTGCCCCAGCTTCATCACACCAAGTACTTATGCGATTGAGTTCGGTTTGTAGTTCCACAGCAACCTCCTCTCTATCCTTACCCTGACGATACACTAAAACATCATCGGCATATGACAATGTCCTGCCAGGTCCAGTGATCTGCTCACTGGTGATTCTCACTGTGTAGGCGTTGAACAGTACCGGAGATAATGGTGATCCCTGTGGTAGGCCAGGATATATTGTTGTTGGTTCCGAAGTCCAACTGCCACATCTAAAAACTACTTTCCGTTGGAAGAGGGCTGCAGCGATCCAACTAAGGAGGAATGGACTTACGTTTAGTTCAAGAAGCTGAAACATTAAAAAATCCAGTGGTACTCTGTTGTATGCGTCCTCAAGATCAATCGCTGCAGCAACGGTTTCAGTGCCTGAGTGGAAACCTTTATAGACATCGTGGGCAAAGACTGCTGCATTGGTCCAGGTTTCTCTTTTGGACGGTACCCACCCAGGGTAGGTGGGAAAACACCTTGCCTCTCTAGTTGGCTTGATATTTTCCTGGCAATTACCTTCTCCAGCAGCTTGCCTATTGTATTCTGCATGGTTATAATTCGATATCCCTGAATTTTTTTGTGGTCTTTGTCAGGCTTCGGCAAGGGAATCAGATAGCTGTGTAACCATTCCTCCTTGATGCTAGCACTCCCTATACTGTTGTTGTACATGTCTGCTAGTTTCTCTAGCTCATTGTCGGTACACCTATTTATGTCGTCGTATCTTATGCCATCAGGACCTGGAGCACTGTTTTTTGATCGTCGAAGCACAGCCTTGATTTCTTTCACTGTCACTGTGTCTTCATCCGAAGTGTTCTGGGCCTTGCATCTGTCTGAGGTGACCTCCTTGGCCAGATTCCGGCCTCCCATGTCTGTCTGGTTGCTCTGCTCAAGGTAGCGTTCAAAGAGGGCTTTGCCCTTGTCCTCGTCAGTCCTCTGCCAGATGAGGTCAGCACCTTGGAAGTCAGAAATGCTTTTATTCTTGACTACACCACTCATGCTTTTATGTAGTCGCCAGAACAATTTCAGTGACTTGTCTGTGCTTACTCTTTGACACACCTCTGCCCATTTTTCGCTTTTAACCACCTTGACCAGTTTTTTGAAATAGCTTACTTTTGTGTGCATCTCTCTTTCTAAGTGCAAGCAGGGACTAGGATGACCAGCTCTGTTCTTCTTGGCATTTTGCCATCTCCTTACAGCACTACGCTTATCCACCCAAGCCTTCTCCACCTCGAAACTCCACCACGGTGGCTGCTCCCAGCTTTTTTTCCTGCCCTGAAACGTTCTGCGCTTGTCACGTCTTATTTTACTCACCACATCTTGCCCTGTACTGTCATACTGGAACGTCTTTACCTTTAGCTTGTGCTGCCTGGTTCTGCCTTTCTCCACCAATATGCTGCATGGGTGGTGGTCGCTGCCATGGTGTCCTAGGACACCCCATCTACACACTGCAGTGAGTGAAGGTGAAACTAGCGCCAGATCAATAGCACTGTCCTCATCGCCTGGACGGCTTGCTGTCCTGGTGACACAGCCGCTGTTGATACAAACCAGGTCGATGGTTTCCAGTGCAGTCTCGAGCTCCTCCCCTTGTGTATTGGAGGAAGTGTTTCCCCATGATATGCCTTTAGCGTTGAAGTCACCACAGAAAATAACATTTCTCTCGTGGCCTAATATGCCACTTAAGCACTGCCACTTCTGGGCGTCCACACTCGCATTGCGGGCATAAACATTAACCAACACGAATGGAATACTGGAATGAACTCTCAACGCCTGTATTTGTATATCGTCACTGTTCCAACTGGACATGTCTAGCTCTGACGCCACCATGCTGTCGCGAACGAGAATCGCCGTTCCCAGATGTCGTCTGTTGTAGAAACATTTGAAGCCGGCAATTCGGAGTAGCTGATCGCCCAGTCTCGTCTCCTGGAGTGCTACAATGTCGTTCCTGTAAACTAGGGTTTCTAAAATAGAGCCCCGTTGTTTTACACTGGCACAGTTCCAATATAGAATACGGATGTTCCTGAGTCCTAGACGATGACACTTGAGTCTAAAACGTCTCAAGCCACCGCGCTTACCTGGCTTCTTTTTCCCTGCGCGGCTACCACGCCGCTTCGGTATGTTGACTGCTGATCGCTCGGAACACACACGTTGTTCCGCCATGTTGAAAAAACGTAAACACAGACTTTTGAGAACCACACACGCTGCTGAAAATTCACTCAAGGATGGCTTCGCTCGATGCACGAACTCCGTAGCACCCGCGCAGATCTTGAGTAGAAACTCCTGGTTTTACATCCTGGCACACCAATTACACGCAAGAAATGAATAAATCCATCCCCTACGCGAAAAAGTTAACGAACACAAAACAACACGACCGTCCGTCGCCATCTTGAAACCGGAACCGGAACCGTAATGTGCTGTAATTTCCACTAGTCACCGCTTCTATTATGTGGTCTACCCATCTTCGTCATTGCGTTATAAATATTACAGCTCGTTACTATGATTGCAATGTTTCATACGTACAAAAGTAGAAATCTGTATAATACAAAATCATTATATCAAGGGACGTAAATAGAAATGATGTTTTTATACAAAAAGGGAAACAAGAAAACTAATTTATTGGAGTAGATATGAAGGCTGTGTAATTCAAATAGTTAGTTTGAAGACATTATAGCATAGTTTAAAAAAAAAATAATTTGAGTTTATGATAAATAGCTAAAAATAAACTTAACTCATTGCGATATCTTAAATTTCCAGTAAGTTACCTCACGGGGTAGATAATATTTCAAAGGAAAAGCACTCTACGTAAAGAATATTATATATGTATACTGCAATATCCGTTTACTTAGTATAAGATTTATCGGACAAATAGTAATATTTTTGACGGTACATATGCATGTACCTAATATTAATATCGAATATGGTCGTAGGTAAGCTCCTCTTGACTGCTGCTTTCTTTGGGTGCATCCACATTGTCTGAAGATGTACGACGAAGATTGTGGGTGATAGCCAGAGACTTCGATTAACGCAGCTTTCTTATCCCAGCCTTTAGATCAAGCAGTCTATTGGTCTCCATTTGAGCTTTTACCATCATGTTTGCCAGTATTCACTTTATATGATATATAACTCTGCAGTCTGCACCTGAGAAGCAGGGAAATATGCCAGGCAATAAATCGTGCAACATATTGTTTGTGACTACTGTGACTTCCATATTCTTTGGGCATGTCATGAGAGGAGAAACATCTGGAGTATGTCGTAACTACGGAGAAGCAGGAGAGACCAGGCGTGAAGATCCTGGCCAGTTTGACGTCATGGCATGACGGAACATTGGCATCAGAAATGATTGGCAGCAAAAGAGACAGAAGGCTGTGGACAGACATGACCACCAATACTACACAGCACATACATTTGCTGAGACTCAGCGCCTATGTGATTCAACCCCATATACAGTTACGTTGGTTCGTCTGATACAATCAGTGGCCAGTGCACTGGCGTTTCGGCACTTCCATCTGGATTTAACCTATAGTTGGTGACATATTTAATTTTTCAGAGACAACATAATTGTTGACCATTTCTTGTAAAATAGGTGCTAGAGAATTATTTGTGAGGGAAAATTCTTGACGGATGGGACTAGTCACCCCGTACTTTTATATCAGCCCTAGTTATCATGAAGGCCTGTAATTTCATACGTCTAGGGTAGTTTTTGCACGGTCCCATTTCTTCGTTGCCTATAATTCCAAGTTGGATTAGAGGAAATTTCCAATTTAAATCATTGTGCTTGAAATCAGCAACACTTTACTGTAGCATGAAGTGTCTCACCTAAAATCCATACCACTGATAGGCCCAGAGCACGTATCAGTAACAATTTAATCTGTACATCCCCAACATACACCACTGTGTAGACATTGTTCTCACATTTGTGAAACAACCAACCAGCACTGATTTTCAAATCTCATAATGATCATACAACCCACTTGCAATTCCCACAACATAACCCAACACCCACTTGTAAGCCCCATCACACACCTCTGCACCCAGAACAATCATGCACCACGCTTAGGCAGTCCATCTTGCCTGCTATCTCAAATATCCCTTAGACCAGGACTGGAAAAACATCTATGTGCGTAGGGCCACATTGACAAATGTAAAGCTATTGGGGGGGGGGGGGCGCATATATACTACGTCCACTTTGTTTACAACAACCTATCACAATAAGTGAGGAGCGGCTGGCCGAGTGGCTAGAACGCCGGACTCTCATTCGGAAGCCCCGGGTTCCATCCCTCGGTAAGTTGTGGGACTTTTTTCTGTCGGGGGAAAAAAGAAAATCCTAACCTGCACAGTTCACGGCGACTGCACTAGCCAGGCGGCCTTTATTCCTCAGGCTCAAAGACCCCTCTGCCATACACGGCAAGGTACTATCCATCCATCCATCCATCATGTGCCATGCCGGTAAGCGTGGGCGATCATGTTCTGCCATCTCACTCGATCACCAGTGTCGTGGATCAGCTCCGTGTTTCTGTCTCGACCATGCCACAAGGCCAAGCCATTTAGGTACTTGCTTCTAGGTCTTCCCCTTGGTCTGTTCCCCCCGATCTTACCAGTTGTCACCAAGTTCTCCAGATCATTTCTTCTCATAACATGCCCAAAAAATTGTGACTGTCTACGTCTAATGTCTCTAATCAGTTTACGATCTTCATTTGTTTCTTGAAGAACTTGTTCATTGGTCTTTCTGGCTGTCCATGGTATTCTTTGCATTTTCCTCAAAAACCACATTTCTACAGCCACCAGATGTTTTTCAGTCTGACTGCTCATTGTCCAAGCTTCACATCCATGTAAGAGTACAGGTTCTGTGTAGCATCTCAACACTCTTTTTCTCGTTTCAATTGATATCTTTTTATTGGTCAGTATGTTTTTCATCTTGCTAAAGGCTACTTTTGCCATGGCGATTCTTGTTCTAATCTCTTCAAGGCATCTCCCATCAGATGTTATTACTGTTCCAAGATAATTGTACCTATTCACTTGTTGAAGAGTATTCCCATTTACTTGTATATTACATTGTGGTATTTCGTTCTTCCTAGTGACGACCATAATCTGTCTTTTTACAATTTAATTCTAACCCTAGTTGTTCACTGTGTGTAACAACCGCATCTACTAAATTTTGCAGGTCCTGTTCATTGTCTGCAATCAAGACTGTATCATCTGCATATCTAATGTTATTGATGCATCGTCCCCCAATGTTGATTCCTTCCATATCTTCAATATTTCTGAAAATACTTTCACTGTACAGGGAAAACAGATCTGGAGACATTACACATCCCTGTCTCACACCTCTCTTAATATGTTGATATTGGCTTACTTCATTATCAACTCTTATGGCAGCTTGTTGTTTCCAATATTTGTTCTTTACAAGTCTAAGGTCTTTTCCATCAATCTGTAGATCCTCAAGCATCCTTATCATGTTGACATGTCTCACTTTATCGAAAGCCTTTGTGTAGTCAATAAAGCAAAGGTATAGATCTTTGTTTACTTCTATAGAACGTTCGATTACGGTTCTCAGTATATACACAGCATTTACTGTACCCTTGCCTTTTACAAAACCACATTGTTCTTCTCCTATTTCAGGTTGTATTTTCCTCCTAACTCTTTGCATGATAATTCTTAGCAAAATCTTCGTGATGTGACTCATTATACTAATTGTTCGATGTTGATCACATTCCAAGGCTCCGGATTTCTTTGGGATTGCAATAAATACAGAATTACATAACTCCTGAGGTATATTTCCAGTATCATATATTGTATTATACTGTATAATATATATATATATATATATATATATATATATATATATATATATATATATATATATATATATATATATATATATATATATATATATATAACTATGTACAAGATACTATATTGGCAGTAAATGACAGTTTGACAGTTATCACAATATGTAATTATGAATTATTTATAGGTTATTAAACAGCATAAATAACTAATTATTGCAATTTGAATTTACTTATGCACTTATACATTATATTTTACAATATGGACAAAAACATTTACTAATTTGTTAACAAAATTTTACAATTTTTTATTACAATAAATTTTTTAAAACTTATCTATCAATGGCTTTAATTTAGACACAAATCGACTACATTGCCAGTACAATTATTGATTTCTAATGAGATGTATGTAACTGTTTGCAATTTTTTTTTACAATATTCGTGAAATCTGGAGCAAGTTTACTTGTTGAAATTCGCATGACAGCATGCAAGGTGAAGTCCGACAATAAAGACCTACTCTTAGATTTGTTGATCTTCAAGCAAGAAAATGCTTGTTCGCAAATGTATGTTGATCCAAACAATGATAAAAGTATATGTTTTTCATAAAACCATCCTTAATAAATTTTTACATGACGATAAATATTCCTCTATATTAAAATCGATACATTCGCATTTTAGCATTACATTACGAGGTTCA
The DNA here is from genome assembly GCA_963921405.1 of Cepaea hortensis. Taxonomy (NCBI): domain Eukaryota; kingdom Metazoa; phylum Mollusca; class Gastropoda; order Stylommatophora; family Helicidae; genus Cepaea; species Cepaea hortensis. The sequence goes on along the minus strand of OY992880.1, from coordinate 43,713,289 downwards.
AGGACTGTTTAAAAAAAACATAGAATATTAGAAAGAAATTTTATCAAAAATGTTCAAAAAAATTATAACGGTATTTGAAATTCTGTAACATTTAACAACATAACTTAAAAACGAAGGACACATGTGTATGTCTAAATGTCCTCGAGGGCCGCATAATACCAGTTTCAGGGCCGTATGCGGTCCGCGGGCCGTAGTTTCCGACCCCTGAATTAGACAGTCCGTCGGGCGTGGTATCACAGATGTATCTTAGACGGTATGTCTTACGCACTATCTCAAATATCTCATGACAGTCAGGTATCACAGATGTATCTTAGACAGTATGTCTTGCGCACTATCTCAAATATCCCATGACAGTCCGGTATCGCAGATGTATCTTAGACGGTATGTCTTGCTCACTATCTCAAATATCCCATGACAGTCAGGTATCACAGATGTATCTTAGACAGTATGTCTTGCGCACTATCTCAAATATCCCATGACAGTCCGGTATCACAGATGTATCTTAGACGGTATGTCTTGCGCACTATCTCAAATATCCCATGACAGTCCGGTATCACAGATGTATCTTAGACAGTATGTCTTGCGCACTATCTCAAATATCCCATGACAGTCCGTATCACAGATGTATCTTATGTCTTGCGCACTATCTCAAATATCCCATGACAGTCCGGTATCGCAGATGTATCTTAGACTGTATGTCTTGCGCACTATCTCAAATATCTCGTGACAGTCAGGTATCACAGATGTATCTTAGACAGTATGTCTTGCACACTATCTCAAATATCTCATGACAGTCCGGTATCACAGATGTATCTTAGACAGTATGTCTTGCACACTATCTCAAATATCCCATGACAGTCCGTATCACAGATGTATCTTATGTCTTGCGCACTATCTCAAATATCCCATGACAGTCCGGTATCGTAGATGTATCTTAGACAGTATGTCTTGCGCACTATCTCAAATATCCCATGACAGTCCGGTATCACAGATGTATCTTATGTCTTGCGCACTATCTCAAATATCCCATGACTGTCCGGTATCGCAGATGTATCTTAGACGGTATGTCTTGCGCACTATCTCAAATATCCCATGACAGTCCGGTATCACAAATGTATCTTAGACAGTATGTCTTGCACACTATCTCAAATATCCCATGACAGTCCGGTATCGCAGATGTATCTTAGACAGTATGTCTTGTGCACTATCTCAAATATCCCATGACAGTCCGGTATCACAGATGTATCTTAGACAGTATGTCTTGTGCACTATCTCAAATATCCTATGACAGTCCGGTATCACAGATGTATCTTAGACGGTATGTCTTACGCACTATCTCAAATATCTCATGACAGTCGGGTATCACAGATGTATCTTAGAAGGTATGTCTTGCGCACTATCTCAAATATCTCATGACAGTCCTGTATCACAGATGTATCTTAGACAGTATGTCTTGCGCACTATCTCAAATATCTCATGACAGTCCGGTATCACAGATGTATCTTAGACAGTATGTCTTGCACACTATCTCAAATATCTCGTGACAGTCCGGTATCGCAGATGTATCTTAGACAGTATGTCTTGCGCACTATCTCAAATATCTCATGACAGTCGGGTATCACAGATGTATCTTAGAAGGTATGTCTTGCGCACTATCTCAAATATCTCATGACAGTCCTGTATCACAGATGTATCTTAGACAGTATGTCTTGCGCACTATCTCAAATATCCCATGACAGTCCGGTATCACAGATGTATCTTAGACAGTATGTCTTGCACACTATCTCAAATATCCCATGACAGTCCGGTATCACAGATGTATCTTAGTCAGTATGACTTGCACACTATCACAAATATCCCATGACAGTCCGGTATCACAGATGTATCTTAGACAGTATGTCTTGCACACTATCTCAAATATCCCATGACAGTCCGGTATCACAGATGTATCTTAGACAGTATGTCTTGCATACTATCTCAAATATCCCATGACAGTCCGGTATCGCAGATGTATCTTAGACAGTATGTTTTGCGCACTATCTCAAATATCTCGTGACAGTCAGGTATCACAGATGTATCTTAGACAGTATGTCTTGCGCAGTATCTCAAATATCCCATGACAGTCCGGTATCACAGATGTATCTTAGATTGTATGTCTTGCGCACTATCTCAAATATCTCGTGACAGTCAGGTATCACAGATGTATCTTAGACAGTATGTCTTGCGCACTATCTCAAATATCCCATGACAGTCCGGTATCACAGATGTATCTTAGACAGTATGTCTTGCGCACTATCTCAAATATCCCATGACAGTCCGGTATCGCAGATGTATCTTAGACTGTATGTCTTGCGCACTATCTCAAATATCTCGTGACAGTCAGGTATCACAGATGTATCTTAGACAGTATGTCTTGCGCACTATCTCAAATATCCCATGACAGTCCGGTATCACAGATGTATCTTAGACTATCTAAGTTTGATTACACGAATTGAGAGTGAAGCTCGCCAAGCACGCCAATGCCATCTTCGAGGACAAGAGAGGAGACTCTTCGTGTGAACAGTGAATAAAGATACTGTGAGATGGCTGCTGCATCGCAGGTATGCTCTACGTGCGGGGATGTCGATCGTGATAACATAATATCAGCAGAACTATGAGGTGTATGCTGGAGAATTAGATTGGTGGACTCGCCAGGCCCACATGCGAGTCACCAATGATGATAGACAGTCATTTCGGAGTATCCTGAAAAATCTCAAAGGAAGCCAAATCAAGAGATGAAGATAATGTAGGCCTATGGTGCAATTGATTCTCATTATCTTTGTCTTTTGTCTTTGAATGTTTAAAACCTCATTGATGTTTATCCTACACCTGACACTTCACAATAGATTTCAAAGAGTATATTGTCTCGTCTGTCCTGTATTCTCTACTTCTTTCCTCGACTTCCATGTGTTCGACACATGGGCTCGTCTACTGTTAAGTGAGTGTAAGAGTAGCCACATATTCCAACATGCATTCAGGCATATAAAGCTGTGATAACCCCATCACATCACAGACACATGGCTGAAAATTGCTCCGGGACACACAGAATATATATATTGTAATATTCTGTTGTAGTCCAGATCTGTCTTACACTTTCGCGCTAAGGGAAATGATACTGCAGATTTGATAGGTAAACAACCTGATGCCTTGTAACTCTGGATTATACGTAACATTCAGTGTTTTTGTTATTTTTGTGTGTGAATATATTCTGTGGTAAAAAGTACAGAACAAATGTATCATTTTTCGATGCGTGCAATGCAAGTTCTCCAGCGCCGATAGAGCTGCTTGACTTCCTATAGAAAACACATTTCGAGGGTCACTACTCTGTGTGACTGACCCGGTCGTGAACAATTTGTCACAGAAGTCACACCGTTTTGAAACTTCCTACTCGACTCATACACTTAATGAATTGACCGGCATGCATGCCTATAATGGACCTTCATTCATTGAAAATAAAGACTTATTATTATTATTATTAATATTATTATTATTATTATTATTATTATTATTATTATTATTATTATTATTATTATTATTATTATTATTATTATTATTATGAATTTCTATAGGTTTCACCCCTTCACTGATAAAAAAAAAAACGGATAACCGAACATTGCTCTTTTTTCTGTTGGTGCATGTCAAAAGTGGGGAGGCAACTTAAAACTGTCCTTATGAAGCCACCATGTTCATCTGGACCATGGTTTCACGTACTTAACACTCTTGACATCCTTAACATCATTATTGACAGGTTACAAGGCTATGGCATGGTTATTATAATTTCTGTCCCATATTTAAGGTTTTCATTTTAAGCCCTCTTGTTGCAGTTCTGTCTTGGAATCCTAACATCTTGGAAATTCAAAACAATGTACTGCAATTTCTTCAGTTGTGTTGTATGATTTCTGCAGTATGTATCTGACGAGATGCAGCGACATATGCCAGGCAATAAATCGTGCAATCTATTGTTTGTGGCTTCGTTATTCATATTCCCTACGTGAAATCAAACACGGAAACCACAAACAATTGTTGCACTACTTATTGCCAACCATATTTCCCTGCAGGTTAGTTTTACATTTAAAATTACCGCGAGGATAACAAATGCTCCACACTCGAACCATACCTGTGACTGTGCGTTTTAAGTATTTCAGCCAAAGTGCTATTAATTTATTCACTGCGTGTGGTATATAACTCTACAGAATGCACCAGGCGACATGCAGCTAATTATGTCAGACAATAAATCGTGCAACATATTGTTTATGGCTTCTGTGTATAAAATCTTACAAATTGAGATGCAAACTGTAAAACCATGTTTCCCGTATTTTCAGGAAATGGGTAAAATGGCAAAGAAACTGAACGCCGAGATCCGCCAGGGACAAAGTGCCAAACGGTCAGAGATCAAGACCGCCAAAGTCTCTCTGACTATTGTTTTGGGCTTTCTCCTGTCCTGGACACCCTACGCGACAGTGGCACTCATCGCCCAGTTTGGGCCCGCCGAGCTGGTGACTCCCTATGTTTCCGAGCTGCCTGTCATGTTTGCCAAGGCATCTGCCATGCACAACCCTGTCATCTACGCCCTCTCCCATCCCAGGTTTAGAGAGGTAATCTGGCAGTTTGATGTCCGTGTTTTGTTTGTAGATTTAGTATTGTCACTGAGGTAACATAGTGTCACTTCCTATACGCTTCGTGTTACTTTATATATACTCTGTGTAAGTGCAGATGCACTCTGTATAGCTGTGACATGATAAATAATTTCGCATGTATTGATTTGCACTCATAGAAGTAAAGAAGAGGTTAGAGGACATACTAGACAATATACAAGTTGATGTAACTGTAGGCATACTGTGTGTTGTGAGATGCACTTTGCATGATTTTAGATATACTATGAGTGGCTTTAAACATTCTCTGGGTGATTTTAGTTAGTCTCTATGTAACTTAGATATAATCTTTGTGACTTTAGATATACTAGGTGTGATTTTAGATGTGTCGCAGGCATGCTATTAGATATATTTGGTGTCAACGCTGAAACGCATGCGCGTCACGTGAATCTGTGGATATTTGAAGATCCTGTATTTTTCTGTTAACTGCCTTTCATTTCTCGACTTAGAAATTAATATGCCTGTATGACCCGAGCATTGTGTGTGTGAGAGAGAGAGAGAGAGAGAGAGAGAGAGAGAGAGAGAGAGAGAGAGAGAGAGAGAGAGACAGAGACAGACAGACAGACAGACAGGCAGGCAAGCAGGCAGACAGGCAGGCAGGCAGACAGACAGGCAGGCAGGTAGACAGACAGGCAGGCAGACAGACAGACAGACAGACAGGCAGGCAGGCAGGCAGACAGACAGAGAACGAAGCGGAAAGAGAAGAAAACGATTAGAGGGAGAGAACGAGAGGTATGAATAGAAGAGAATAAATTGACACATAACTAGCTTGCTAGTTAACTAGCTAGCCAACGAGCTAGATAAATAATTAGGTAGATGGATAAATAAACAAACAAACAGACAGGCAGACGGGTGG